>JBBBDQ010001582.1:445000-910000 GCA_037127315.1 Ascarosepion bandense
GCGTGGATGCATTTAACTGGAGTAATAACAAGCAAACTTCTGAAAGATTCTTATTTACAAGGAGCAAGTTCAATCCTTATTGCTCTATATTTGTGGCCTTGTGCCAAACTAATCATTGTGTGCATAAGTGTTGAACTAGAATAATGACTAGAGAACTTTACAAAGATTGAACTTATTACTCACAAATAGTACTCTTCAGCTTCATTGTGAACATTGAGTCAAACTATACCCCCAGCTATGGGTAAATATCAGGACAAACTGGGTCCTATAGCCTTTGGAGTAGATAGACTAAACTATCGCCCGGTTCACACTCCACCCACGTCTATTGAACAGATGAAGAGGCTCATCCCTTGTTCCCTGTTTAGGATGCGGTTTCCGGTTTTCTCTTTTCCAATCTTTTCACTCCTATGTATCCCCCTGCACATCACTGATGTTACTGCCTTGCTCGGGGTGATATGATTAAAAAAAAAACAAAAACAACTCTGTATTGCAAGACTGAAGAGGATTGTTTGACCTTGTGGCACACTGTGTGGTTGGTTCTATATAAGCTTTTATCACTGTATTCAAATGATATGTGTGGGTAGTTTGGCTGTTTAGTTCTGAGAACACCACTGCTGGACCCTCATGCTTTGAAAAATGATAGTGTTCTCTCTTTTTCTTTAAATATAGAACTCTTGTCATTTTCAACATATTAGTATACAGCAACTCAGTTCTTAGAACCAGAGAGACTTGCCCATATATGATTATCATGGTGACAGTTTCTGAAAAACCAACCACATTTTTGGAAGAGCAAAATGCAAAGAACTTGTGTATACATGTTATTTTTGGAGGGTATTCTGTATGCATCACACTTAAGGAAAGGAGAAGATTTGTCTTTCATAGTTTTATCAAACTGTGATAACATTGTTTACTATAGTACAATATTTTATCAACAGACAGCATTAGAATCATGGCAGTAGCATCCACAAGTCTTAAAGGGTGTGTATCACAGAAAAATGTCTACAGTCCTTAGACAAGAAATTGAAAATGCATGTGCAGCAATTCCACTAGACACTTTAACCAACATTGCCTAAACAGTAGTTTGCTGTACTAAATGTCTGAAAGCTAAAGGCCACTATTTTGAGCGTCACTTGTGTTGTAGAGTTCAAAGGTAAATTGTGTTAATTTCATGTCTAAATAAATTAATAATTACAGTATATATATATAAAGCATGCAGTGTGGGTATAGAAGAATCCAAAGGAGTATCCTGTACATACAGTGGTAGGATAACTCTCTAAGAGAGCTCTAAATATATATGCATATAAATACATATAGAGCAAATATAAGAAAAATTAAGGCAGACATGTTATTTCATGGTGAATTGGAAGTATAGGCCCATTTCAGGCGGACCATCATCAGCTTCCGTCTTTATTTTGCAAACGATATATATATATATATATATGCATACACACAAATTTGTTCTTAAGTATGTATACATTTTTGGGGCCATGGTGTTGGTTTTTCCACAAGCTTTTACCGAATACTTTAACTATTTTCAATTTGGTGTTGGGAAGTGTGCAATTTTTGTGGTAATGAAACTATTATAAAACTCTGAAACAGATATTTGATTAGTAAAGAGAGGTTAATAATTATTACTCTTATGACAGTTATTAACTGTAATGATTGCTGAAATAAAACCTGTGAAAATATTAACAATATAACAAAAAAACCAGAGTCCAAGGTCTGACAGGAATGTATCCAACCAATAACTGGTCTTGATATAACTTAGCAAACAGAGGACATTACTGCACGAAAGAAACAGATAATTTTCTTTTCTATACTGTTGTGTAAAAGACTTTTCTTTTAATATTAATTTCCATATGCATGTGCGTGGGTTTCAATGTGAAATACTTTAAAGATTAAATTATTAAGGGCATGCCCTGACAAAAGAAAGCAAACTATTGTAAAACTCTGAACAGATATTTGATTAGTAAAGAGAAGTTAATATTGATTATTTTTGAGTAAACTGTTTGTCAGTGTTGATTTTTCATCCAATATCATTTGCTGTCTTTTTCAGATTATCTAAACTTATTTATAAATGGAACTTTGTCCATGTGTATTCGTTACCTATAGACTCCGAAATGGCTGAACCGATTTTTTTGAAAATTTACACAGTTGTACTATAAGCGTCTGCGAGTGTTCTTAGTTAGGTTTTGTGTCGAGGTATCTCCGATAAATATCAATAATCGGAAAAATCAGGTTATAGGAGTGGTCCGATTTTAATCATATTTGATACACTCATAGACAAAGACACAAGAAACGATATTCAGAAGTTTCAAGGTTGCAGTTTTTACAATAGTGCAGAAAATCGATTATTTATATATATATATATATATATATATATATATATATATATATAAGGCAAGATGTTTGTGTGTGTGTCTGTTTATCTGTCTGTATGTCTGTATTCTTTTCAGCCCTTTTATTTTAGTTTTTGCTTCGGGTTTGGCTCTAAGTAGGTATAATTGTAGTTCTTAGTCTCAGCCATGATACCATTTACTCAGGACTTATTTAGCCTTCAAAATTCAGTTTACGACAAAAAAAAACTTATTTGATATTGATACCAGGAAATCAAAATTTGACTTGCATCAATTCATATTTCTTTGTCTACTGTTTCGCTTTAACTGGAAACAATTATTGCCTTTTAGTCTTTCGTGCCAACGTCCAAAGAGTCTGAGCTCCAGGACCATGGATTAGTTTTAAAGTTTTCATTACACCCGAGCAATGCCGGGCTATATATATACTGCTAGTAGAAAATAATGAATAAATAACATTCCCTATCAATATTGGCATTTTCTTGTAAATTGACGTTTCCAATTTGGAATATTTCATAATTACCAAAACCAACACTTGATGCAAGTGTATATTCAGATTGAATATGACTGGGTTATTTGCGTCAGTACTCTCCATTAGCTCGAGGCTGTAATTTATTCCTTATAGAAAACCTTCAGCTATTGCAAAAGAACTGCTATTGTCCTGCATATATTTAGAAGTATTATCTAATGGGGAAACTCAAAGGGAATTGTCTGTTCAATTTTACTTCAAAATGTTTGCGCTTAAGAATGTGTTTCTCATGTCATCATTATTATTATTACTCTTATGACAGTTATTAACTGTAATGATTGTTGAAATAAAACCTGTGAAAATATTAACAATATAACAAAAAAAAAAAACAGTCTAAGGTCTGACAGGAATGTATCCAACCAATAACTGGTCTTGATATAACTTAGCAAACAGAGGACATTACTACACTAAAGAAACAGATACTCTCCCATTGGATTACTCAGTCAGCAAGTGAGATGCCATTGAATAAAATCTTATGTTGTTTTTCAGTTTTTTCACAATAAGTGAGAAGATTTGTCATATTTTTTTAACTTGTCAGTTAAACCCCCTCCCACACACATCCACCAATGTCCCAATTTGTCTCTCTCTCTCTCTCTCTCTCTCTTCACAACTAAAATTGCTATTGAAACACTATTGATGAGGTTAAGATAAATACAATGCATAAGCAGCTTATGGCAATCACAAAAGAAAATTTTACACAAGGTTTTTGAAGTGGGAGGGACATTAAGATAAGTATGTGAGTTTCTAAAAGGAAGAATATTTTGAAAAAGACTCAAATGCCATTGCCCTAGGTAAGTTTCTTGTTTCCCCCACCCCCAAATAATTTTAAATAGATTGATATTTTCTGGGCTTACTTTGTATTCAATATGTTTGAATAATTCTACATTATACACAATAACACATCGCTCAATAAATCCCGGGCTTGACATATAGATGGTGCCACTAATAAAAAATTCATGATTTTTATGAAGTACTAACCTTCAAATGACACATGACAGTTTGGGCTCAATCAGATTATTAGTTTACAAATTAGTTATTTAAGTGAAGCTACTGTTGCAAATTTTTAAAACTATGGAAAAATCTGAATTTCGTGTGTTGATAAAGCATTGCCTTCTGATGGGAAAAAAGTACTGTTCAAGCAAAGCAATGTCTTGATAAATGTTATTCAAACTCTGCTCCGTTGGAAACAATGGTAAAGAGGTGGTATGCTGACTATAAATGCTGTTGTACAGACACAAATGATGCTAAATTTTCAGGTCGCCCAAAATTAGCAGTTGTCCCAGAAAACAACAAAAGAATCCACAAACTCATTTTGGCCACTCATAAATTGAAGTTGCGTGAGATAGCAGAGGAGTTGAACATCTCAGAAGGTAGTGTATTCACCATTTTGCATGAACATTTGTCAATGAGAAAGCTGCGTTCAAAGTAAGTGACACATTTTCTCAAGGTCAATCAAAAACACTATGTCTACGATTCAGAGCAAGGTTTGCAACTGCTTCCACACAACAAGGAGTTTTTGTGTAAATATGTGACAATGGATAAAGCATGGATCCACCACTTCACTCCATAGTTAAATTGGAAGTCAACTGAGTAGACAGCAGCAGGTGAAAGCTGTCCAAAGCAACCAGATGCAAACACCTGTAGGCAGGGTTTTGGATTCTGTATTTTGGGATGCATAAAGTATTCTGTTCATCAATTGCCTTGAGAAAAGAACCATCTTTATTGCCATAGTTACAATGTTTTGGTCATTTATACACTCCGGCCTTTGTCAGGTGCTAAACTTTGAGAATTTTAAGTTAAATTGTTTTGGAGTAGATAGACTAAACTATCGCCCGGTTCCCACTCCACCCACGTCTATTGAACAGGTGAAGAGGCTCATCCCTTGTTCCCTGTTTAGGATGTGGTTTCCGGCTTTCTCTTTTCCAATCTTTTCACTCTTATGTAGCCCCCTGCACATCAGTGGCATTACCGCCTTGCTCAGAGTGATATGATTAAAAAAAAAACACTGCTGGAAAGAGGTTAATATTAATCAGTTTGGTAATGTTTGACCTTTTATTTCCACAAAAGAATGGCTATTTTCTTGATACCATTATTGTATACACTTTTAACTACCTTATCAATATTTGTTTTAAAAAGTGACGATTAAAATTTAAATAAAACTCAAACATATGAAAGTGATTTTCTTTTTTTTTATTCTTGAATTGAAAACAGATATTAAACACTATATTTACTAGATTGCTTATTTGCTAGAACAATTTTATTGCTGAAACCACCCACATCTATTGAACAGGTGAAGAGGCTCATCCCTTGTTCCCTGTTTAGGATGTGGTTTCCGGCTTTCTCTTTTCCATTCTTTTTACCCTTATGTAGCCCCCTGCGCATCAGTGGCGTTACCGCCTTGCTCGGGGTGATATGATTAAAAAAAAAAAAAAAAAAAAATGTTCTCCTGAAATTCTGGAGTTGTGCTGAATATAACATCAATTAAGTGACAAATTTTCTATTGTGTACATCCTTTAGTATTTGGCAATACTTCTGAGATGAGGTAGTATTTACATTATTTACATCGTTCAGGCTGTTGTTTTCATCTGTATTGCCATATTCACGACATTTTGGCTGTTGTACACTCCCACCTTCTTTGGAATTAGAAACCAAACCCTTTATTTTGATCACTGGACTATATCCTTCTCATTCAGTGTGCCATGCCACTTTCAGATATCATATAGTTATCTCCCTTTAAGGCTGTAACATGAGAGATGGAAAAATCAGCTGACCACATATGGAAGGAAAAAGGGAATTGCCTTTCTCTATGAGATGAAGTTGAAATAATTGATAAAGAACATCATTTGAAATTATGTAAACTTAAGGAATCCGTGCATATGCTAGACCACAAAATTCTAAGCTGGCCAAGCATGGAAATGAATACAATATAGAAACCAGTAATATGGAATACTAGAGAAAATCATTAGTTTCAAAGATTGCATTATGAGCTCTGATAAATAGAAATGGTTACTGAGACAGTAGGTTTATAAGTCACAAAAATTCTACTCAAGGACACATGATCCAGTGGATAAAAGTATGGGTTAGAGCTTAGATCCAGTGACTTGACCCAAAGAGTTCTAAGTTCAATACCTAGCTACAGCACTAGTGAACAAATTACTTGGAGTTGAGTTAAAGGGAGATAACTACATGACTTCCAAAAGTGGTATGGCACATAGAATGAGAATGATGTGCCCCAGTGATCGAATTGATTGAAGGATTCAGTTAAAAATTCCAAGCACCTGAAGAAAGGTTGGCGTGTATAACAACCGAAACGTCACAAATATGCCAATAAAGACAACAGTCCAAACAATGTAAAATATACTAGCTGTATAGCCCGGTGTTAATGAATGAAAGCTTTAAAATTAATCCATGGTCCTGGAGCTCAGACTCTTTGGACGTTGGCACAAAAGACTAAAAAGCAGTAGTTGTTTTCAGTTAAAGCGAAACAGTAGACTGAAAGAAAAATGAATGGATGTAAGTCAAATTTTGATTTCCTGGTATCAATATCAAATGAGTTTTTTTCGTCGTAAACTGAATTTTGAAGGCTAAATAAGTCCTCTGAGTAAATGGTATCATGGCTGAGACTAAGAACTACAATTATACCTACTTAGAGCCAAACCCGAAGCAAAAACTAAAATAAAAGGGCTGGAAAAAATACAGACATACAGACAGATAAACAGACACACACACAAACGTCTTGCCTTTTTTATATAATATATATATATATATATATATATATATATATAGTAGATTTTCTGCACTATTGTAAGAACTGCAACCTTGAAACTTCTGAATATCGTTTGTCTTTGTCTATTTGATTAAAATCGGACCACTCCTTCTATAACCCAATTTTTTTCGATTTTCAATATTTATCGGGGGGGGGGGGTACCTCAACACGAAACCTAGCTAAGAACACTTATAGTACAACTGTAAATTTTCAAGAAAATCGGTTCAGCCGTTTCGGAGTCTATAGGTAATGGACACACACACAGACAAAGTTCCATTTATAAATAAGTTTAGATTATATATATATATATATATATCTCCTATTTACAAGAGTATCAAAATAATCAGGCCCATGAAATATTTATTTACCATTTTATAATGAAGTAAATATGAAAAGAATTTTCATTCATAAGTTCTTAGAAATGCCTGGGAATAAGAAAATCAAACACATAACAATAAGCAACTAATTGTAAATTTACAAAATTTCTTTTTTTGATCATTTCAATTTGCTCTCATCAACATAAATTCACTAAAATATGTTGAGTGCATCTCTTCCATTTAGATATTTTGATAAATTTGTAATTTTTTTTCTTTATAATTTCTTGAATAAAGATTTCTTTTAAAATTTTCCTCTATAAAATGGGGTTTTGGGTATTATGGTAAACTGCATCTGGCAGCAAGGCCTCTGATTGGGAGGTTGTGAGGAGCATGGAACCACCTCTTAATTGCTACTACTCCAGGTTCACCCTGACCTGGAGTAGTAGCATTTGTTAGGGTCCCAGCTATGGGTAAATAGTTAACCCCCAAACTATTGGTCAAAACACTATGAAAGTATAAAAATAGTTTTATACAAATATATACATAAAAATATTTTTATAGGAAAATATATATTTTTGAAGAAAAAATATTACTAACAATACATTTATGAAGGAAAAAAAAATATTGCCATACATTTTTGAATACAAAACTAGAAGGCATCTTCAGTTTTCTAAAATAAAAACAAATAAAACAAGTCTTTATCAAAATGTGACTAATTCAATCTTTTCACTATAACCGAACATTAAAAAAATACATTAAAACCCCATATTTTTTTTTTTTTTTTTTTTTTTTTTTTTTTTTTTTTTTTGGCTTATAATGACTCTATAAAAGGTTAAATAATAAATATCGCATTGTATTTGTTCACATATTTTTACCTTGTATGTAAATATTGCTGAGGAAGTCAAAAGTGCATACAGCAATAGCAGTGCCAAAGGAATAACTGCTCTTTTGACACCCCCCCCCCTTTTTTTCTTTACAGGCACAAAGGTTAAACATTGCTATTAGTTCTTGGTTAATCTTTGAAGTTTCATTCTTCGGTCAAACATTGTGACTACAACAGCTAAGATGGTCTAAATAGATTAATATGTCATAATGATAGCCCTTCATATCAGAAATTCACACTAGTCAAAATATTTGAACTGTTGAAAACACTTGTAACTTGTGTGATTACAAGTAGGTACAAAGGAACGTTGAAAAGATCTAGATCTGACCCACTTGCCAAAATCTAACCAAATGAGCAAACATAACTCTTCTTTCTTTTTTACTTATTAGAGTAAAGTTCTTGATATTATTTTTTTTTTATATACTCATTTCACCTCAAGCAACGCAATACAGACATTGAAATACATTTTCTGGGTTTTTCTTTCATTTGTTCTTGCCATGTAAATTTGTTAGGTTGAAAGCATCTCTTCCTCTTACTCCCCCACCATCTACCTCAAGCACAGCAATAATGCCAGTAAGGTGCAAGAGTTAAAAGTTAAACAGACTGGAAAGACTTTATAAGGAACTGGGAACCCAATTCTAAACAAGGAACAAACTTAAGCTCCACTCTTGTTCAAAAGAACAGGGAAGAGTCCAAACCGGATGATAGGCCAACATATTTATTCCTATTTCTAAGTATAATTTTTTGATTGTTTTCATAAGATTTTTCAGACTTATTTCTTTATTCAGCAGTAAATAAATCTTTGTAAATAAATATCACATTGTGCTTAGTCTTCATTTTTTACAAGTTTGTAAATAAACATTGCCAAGGGAATCACAAGTGCATATACACTAACAAACACTAATAACCGTCCCTTTTGGAAACACCATGTGTCCAATTGATAAAAAACATCTGAATAAGAATGACATTTCTCAAATTAAACAAGTTTGTTTTATGACTGACAGTTTTGTGTCAGTTTTACTTACAAAAGTATGCGGTAGTAAAAACAAAAGTGAATTGTTACTGCCTGGGAATGCTTTCCAATAATAGAAAGCAAAACAATCTTTTTATTTATACATATGCCGCACTCTACATTAAAACGACCTTGTGCCACATACAGCCTTGGTGGAGAGGCTTGGGTAAATATATCTGACGCTATAGAGTAGATTTGGTTATTACCATTTTTGTCAGACTACAAAAATGTAACTAGCAATGGTTTCATTATCATTACAGCAATTTTATTTAGTATTATAACTGACCCTCAGAATGACGGCAAAATATTTGAGAGGATTATAAACCGTTTCCTGACAGGTTATCCCCCTTGAGCGTGACAGGAGGGAATATATAAATACACAAGTCTTTATTATAATAGAGCACACACACACATATATATATATATGTGTGTGTGTAGTCTTCACTACTGGATGACATAATTATTGCAAAAAAATAAAATAAGGCACTGTTAAAGAGCAAACATGCAGCAAAAGTTTCATAGCTGGTAGTAAAGAGAATGGAGTGAGCTGCCTAGCTGTTTTTTCTCTCTGTAGGCATGACAGGTGGGATATATATATATACTCGCAGTATAGCCCGGCATTGCTCAGGGGTAATGAAAGCTTTAAAACTAATCCATGGTCCTGGAGCTCAGACTCAGCCTAAAGAATGTTTGTGTAAAGTTTGGTGAGAATCGGAAAAAAAATGTGGGTTTGTATAAAGGACATACAGATAAACAGACACACACAAACATCTTGCCTTTTATATATATATATATATATATATATATATATTATCGATTTTCTGCACTATTGTAAGAACTACAATCTTGAAACTTCTGAATATCGTTTCTTATGTCTTTGTCTATGATTTTAATCAAATTTGATTAAAATCGGACCCACCCTCCTTCTATAACCCGATTTTTTTTCAATTCTCAACACAAAACCTAGCTAAGAACACTCGCAGATGCTTATAGTACAACTGTAAATTTTCAAGAAAATTAGGTCAGCCGTTTCAGAGTCTATAGGTAACAGATACACACATACACAGACAAAGTTCCATTTATAAATAAGTTTAGGTTAGAGATATCTATATATATATATATATATATATATCTATATCTACATACACACACACACACACACACAGGTCTTTGTTATAATAGAGAGAGTGGATTATTATTACTACAATTACTATATTCCTCTGCCACCATTTTTCTTAGTTTCTATTTATGTATGATGACTCTCTTTTTTTATTCATTGACCTTTTTATCTCTGAAAAGGTTTTACTTTTACATGGTGAGCTCTGTCTGGCTTTCAACAAGATATTCTAGTCCCTTATTTCCTCTTGGGAGGTTTAAAAAATAAAAATTAATGTAAATCTTCAGAAACCTTTTTGGTAGTTTCAGCATCATTATTCAAGTACACTACATGACCTTTTGAGTTTGTCTACTCCCCACTTCCTCTCCCTCACTTCTCTCTCTTTACTATCTTATCACTCCTCCCTCTTCAAAATAGCATAAAGAAAGCCATGTCTTTTTAGTTATTTATTAGCGATAATGATACTGTATTATTTTTCTTAAAGGAGAAGAAAAAAAATTGTAAAAAAATCATTCAACAGAATCTGAGTAAACCAAACAGGTTTAACTTTATCACTAAACAGAACTGGCACTTGAGAGGTGTACTGTGACTAAAATTCTCCCCCACCCTTTGGGAAGATTTTGGTGGAAGGTGTGTTGAGAAAATAGACGTTTTTCAAGCAATGTAATTATCAAATAGAAAATATTTCAAAGACATGACACTCCTGAACAATAGCATGCATTATACAAGCCATAGATTTTTACAAGTATCTTTTTTTCTTTTTTTTTTTAAAAAAGAAATCTTTAAGTAGTTATCATTTACTACTATTATGAAGCCATTGTGGTCAAATATCTTTTCTATGTCCGTGAACACACAAACAATTTGCTTTTATGGGCATTATATATAAATAAATATGAATTGGAAAATCTCTAACTCAAATGTAAATCATAAATGTATTGATCATCATCTCACCCTTTTTTCACCCAATGTGTGGGGCAGGGTTGTTAGCCCTGTGCCCAACCCCCAAACCTGGAGGACCAGTGGACCATTCTTGGTCGTTAAGCTTACAGCACCTGGTATTCCCAAGTGGTCCCCCATCTAAATACTGACCAGGCTCGATGTTGCTTAACTTCGGTGATCGGACGAAAACCAGTGTATTCAACACAATATAGCTGTAGGCAAATGTATTTATAGTATAATATAAATATAATCTATAAATATCTGTTTAGGTTATATATTTGCTTTTAATTTGTTTATTATCTTGTTTAAAAATCTTGTCAGTAGTTAGGCCAAAGATTAGTAGGTGAAATTTTTTTTTTTTCTCAAGTAAAAAACAAGCTGTTCTGGAAATTCTTACAAAAATCAAATAATCATCAGATCTTAATGAAATGTCTCTTTATAGTAGGCATGCCAAACTGAGGGTCCCCACTGAGGGCTACATGGTCATGTGTTGTCACAATTGGGCACATTACAACTAATTGGAGTTGTTTTACAACATTTATTGCAGAATATTTTTATAACTTAAATTTAGAAATGCACAATGTGCATACAAATATTTTAGCAAGTTTTATGTATACCAAGTAATCTGATGGAAAAAAAAAAAATTAATAACATGCACTTAGTTTGCAACAAATACATTCTACAAAGATTACAATAGTTCAAAACTACATTTATTTGCCTCTATTCAGTCAGTTTTAGTTTTTTGTTCTGAGGATTGACATCTTTTTGCTGACAATTTTTTTTTTTGGTATGTCTGTTTGAAATGTTTGCAGAGGTAACAAATGTTGATCAGTTAGCCTTGTTTTCTGAGAAGTTTTGTAAGGAAGCACTTTGTCGTCATACAAGTGAGTGATAAATTTGTATATTCAAATTAGGATCAGTAAATTGTGCAGTAATATCCACAGTAAAAGCCAAATCTTGGAACCAACTTTCATCTTTTCTTTCATCTCCAAATATATAATTATTTCTTGTCTCAACCAATAGAATCTTTTCAGCACTTTGAGACATAGCAGCTAGCAGACTTCTATGTAAAATGAAACATTCATTCCTGATTATCCATACCTTCCATCAACTGAGTGAACTAACATTAGTTGGGAGCACAATCTCTAATATAGTTCTTAGTCTTTGCATATGATCCAATTTTAAAATTTTTGAACATAAATTTTGCTGATGAATGATGATTCTGGATGTGATTTTTTTTTTTTTTCTTTGTAATTAGGCAGCAACACCATGATGTTTGCCAATCATATTTTCAGCACCTCAATAGATAAGCACGCAAGTTTACTCAAATCAAAACTATACTCATGCAGAACCTGTTCAGTTCTCTCAAAGATGTCTTGCCTTGTGTCATCCATGGGGGGGAGAGAAGTTCAATCAGTTCTTCATAAATATTAAATTCACTCTCACAGGACCTGATGAAGATTACAAGCTGTGATGTTAATGGTCTCATCAATAGCAATAGAAAAATGGTCAAACTTTGATGCAACAGCCTTTAACTGTTGTTTCAAATTACCTATCGATCTCTTCAGTAACAATGTTCCTGGTTAATGAAATATCTTTGAATAAGCATGCTTTCTCTGGACATACTTCAGCTGTTTTCCGAGGGATTGTTTTATGAAATTTCCTTAACTGTAAGATTTCCCACTCATGCCTATCGTTGTTTGCAATAACAAGTGACATTCTGTTTCCAAATTTGTGTTAAAAATGCCTGTTGCTGTTTCAAGTTAGCCTTTATTTCCTAGCATTTTTTGAAATGTGCATTGGGCCTTCTATTTATCATGAAATAAATGGTTCATTTTATAATGTCTCTTCAGGTTGTAATCTTTTGGCATAACAATGGAGTTGTTGCAAATTAGACAATGTATCTTTTCATTCACTGTTGTGTAAAAAATACTTTAATTCCCACTTCTCTTGAAACACCATTTTTCATTCAATTTCCTTTTTCTCTGAGATGAAGAAGCACTAACCATTTTAGTGTTGAAGTAGTAAGGAAAAAAAAAAACTAACTTTTAAAATTGATGACACAAAATCTCAAAAATTAGTAGTACATTTAAATTACAACTAGCAGTAAAAAGAGATAAAGCAATTTTAATAATGCTTCACTTGAAATTTTGAAAGTTTTCTGTTTCCGACTGTCAATAAGCTGCCGTATTGTGGTGCAATAGCTGGTGGCATGGCCATTAAGTAGAATTTGTTTCCGTGCTATTTTTGCAGCCACCAAGAATATCAAATATTTGCTAAATTTTTTAAAAAATAGCTTAGTACTGAACAAACTTCGTATGTTGATAATAGTAAAAATATTTTAAATAGATTTATGCAGTAAATAGTATACTTATTTGGTATTCTATTAAAATAAATCAAAATCTGAAAAAAACATTGGATTTATTTTTTTTAAATACTGTAATTACTAAATAAAAACTTCAATTTGACCATTGAATGATCAAATTAGTATCCTTTGTGCAGGTCGCAAGTGTCCATGTAAGGTGTCGCATGCAGACTGTGGGCCACATGTTTGACATTATAGCTTTGAACTTTCTTTTTATACCTTTTTCTCCCTTTCAACTATGAGTGCCATAAATAAATGTAGCAATCTTACATTCAGTGTGTCATTCTCTTTTCTTTGCCCTTCACTATTTCTTGAATGTTCTTGGGTTTTCTTCAGTTGGAGAGTGTTGGTGTATTCTGGTTTTTTTATACTTGAATAATTTTTTGAAAATTTATGCTTAAATGGCAGGTTAAATATTCATATACATCTTCACTTACCCATTATTTCATATTTATTCAAACTATGGCTTTGGTACAAAGAAGAGCTGAATAGCAATCCTGAAGCTGTGTATTCCACCACTTTAGACCTTCGAGCAGATGGCTTTGGATCCAAAAAAACTAAGTATGCAGTGATATTAAAGCATTTGAACTTTAACACTTTTACGACATCTAAGGAAGGTAAGAGCAAGGTTTAAACAATCTGCATTAGGACCAGCAGCCTGGTCTTCTAACTCACAATCTTTTACCCAATAGGGTCTTGTCTATAAGCTTCTTGTGAAACTGAAGTATCATATTTGACATAAACGTCTATTGATCAACCTATAAGCTGCTAGATATTCAAGAAATCATAATCAAAACTGGTGGTAGTTTATTAGATATGAGTATACCTCTGCCATCAAAATCGATACCATTAACTGTTTTGTCACAGTATATCTACCCTGAGCACAACAGGGCGGAAGTTTGTGTGTATGTATATATATATATATATATATATATATATATGAAATGAATTGTTTGAACATTTTTTTTTTTTTTTTTTTACGATACTCATATTTAAGTAGATATTCTGTTTTTAATTTAAACAGTATTATATATTTATATCTACTGGCTTGATTATTTACGATAAATTTTTATTACAAAAATGTGTGTCATTCAGCGGGATTTGAACCTGTGACCCCCATCCACATAGGGGAAGCTACCATTTGATCTGGCAACGTCTTAGACTGGAGGTCATTCGTGGTTATTCATTCGAATATATATCTAAACTTATTTATAAATGGAACTTTGTGTGTGTCTGTTACCTATAGACTCTGAAATGGCTGAACCGATTTTCTTGAAAATTTACACAGTTGTACTATAAGTGTCTGCGAGTGTTCTTAGCTAGGTTTTGTGTCAAGGTACCGCCGATAAATATCGATAATCGAAAAAATCGGGTTATAGAAAGATTGGTCTGATTTTAATCAAATTTGATACACTGATAGACAAAGACATATGAAACGATATTCAGAAGTTTCAAGGTTGCAGTTCTTACAATAGTGCAGAAAATCGATTATATATAAAAGGCAAAAAGTTTGTGTGTGTGTCTATTTATCTGTCTGTATGTCCTTTATACAAATCCACAATTTTTATCCGATTCTCACCAATCTTCGACAAATATTCTTTAGGCTGAGTCTGAGCTCCAGGACCATGGATAAGTCTTAAAGCTTTCATTACACCCAAGCAACACCGGGCTATACTGCTAGCATATATATATATATATATATATATATATAACCCACAAATACACAATGGCCTTTATTATAATAGAGGGGATATATGTATTCTTAACTACTCAATATAATTATTCCCAAAAAATAAAATAAGACACTTTTAAACATTGTACATGTGGCCAGAGCTCTAATAACTAGAAATAAAGAGAATGAACTGACCCAGATCATTAACTATTTCCTCACAGCACCCCATACTTTTGAGCGTGACAGGAGATGTACACACACACACACACACACACACAAAAATCAGCATCCAAAATCCTGAACTTGAATACCAGTTTCTGGTCTTAGTGTTTTTTTTAATTTTTATTTTTTAATTTACCTGACATCTTCACTAAGGCAAGATGTGACTCAAAAATATTTTATGTGGGGGTCACCATATGGGCCAAGGACAAAAACTGCAGGTACAAAAGAAATGTACTAGGTACCTTAAGAATTCTCAGTACAGAAAATTGAATCTCAAAATCCAGACGAGTTTCATCTGAAGTTGCTGATGTTTGTTTAGCGACAATACTAATAGAAAAGGCATGAGTCCACTTCTCCCTGCATGCTTGTCACCAGTTACTTTCACAAAAATGTCTCATCACTGGCATGCCACCATAGTTGGTCAATAAGAGGAACTGAATTGGCCACTTCCCTATCACCATTAGCAAAAAAATGTTAATACGTTTATAGTCAACCTTGACAAGGGTAAAGAGATGAGTACTGACCTTGCATTAAAATTTCTGGAGGTTGTAGCCTTCAGGAAAGCAAGAATAAAGAAGTGAGTTCTCTCACAATTGTCACTTGTAGAATTCTTTCCTGGCTTCTTGCTTTCCAGTTGTTTCAAAAATTTAAATACAATTTCAATCTTTTGTCTTAATTCCTTTTCGTTTATTGTTCTCTCTCAATAATATTTTTATTTTTCTCATATACTCAGTAACCTCTTGCATTTTACTGAATTTATGACCTTTCTTGGGGTTAAATGATTAAAAAAAAAACTGAAAAAGAAAAAATTGACTTGTCAGGGGGAGACATCAGTTTAAACTAACATCTGTAGGTTATGGGTTAAAATGAAATCTATACAAGTAAAAAATGAATATATAAAGATAATATTGCTGATGATGCCATAAAAATTCATTTAATAATGAAATTTAAAACTTGCTTTCTGTTTCCTCATTCTTCTAAAGAAAAAGCAGCAGTAAATTCCTTGCCTAATCTTATCTTATTACTTTAGATAAATTGTCCAGAGAAGACAACTTTATCTTTTTTTTAAAGCTCTGCAGAAAAGGGCTGCCAAAAAATTGGAGTAGATAGATCTATCGCCCGGTTCACACTCCACCCATGTCTATTGAACAGGTTAAGAGGCTCATCCCTTGTTCCCTGTTTAGGATATGGTTTCCGGCTTTCTCTTTTCTGATCTTTTCACTATTACGTAGCCCCCTGCACATCAGTGGCGTTACCGCCTTGCTCGGGGTGATACGATTAAAAAAAAAAAAAATGGTGTTGAGGTTTATAGAAGCATCTTTAGAGAACAATTTTGCCTCATTGAATATGTTGGTTAGAGTGAATATGTTGGATAGATTGAATATGTTGGTTAGAGTGAACTAACTTTATAAAGCTGTAAATGCAGCACCAAAGATCAAAACTCAGTGTCTTCCGAGACCAGCAGCATGCGTACCATTCCTCAACTTCTCTTAATCTATAAATAAATTCTTTCTTCGTATGAAAATGCTAGCATTTTCGTAATTAAATTCACAATGAACTGACAAATCAGCCAATTGTCAGAGGACTTATTTATTAGCCAATCAAAACTGAAGTTGTAAGTTGTCTTTCATTTTGTTTCCATTTTGTTTTTATTTCATTTCTTACCAACAACACCTGCACATGTTTAATTAACACATGCATATATTTGTTTTTTTAATGAGAAAGAAAATAATTAGACAAGAAAAATAATTCTGTTAACTGGGCTGTAAATTGAGTTTCTTTGGATCATTTTTTTCTTTTTATTAAATTTTTTTCAATGCTAAGGAAATATGAAATATCAGTTTTGGCTAAGACTGAGTCTGTGTTTTATCTTGCTTTGTTATCTTTTATTTTTAATTTATTACTTTTTATTTTTCAGTTATTTTATTTACTTTGTATCTACATATGATTCATTTCAATGATTTATTCATAGATTTTCCTCTTGACAAAAACCTGTTTTCATGTTGTTAAGACTATTTTTTATTCTTTTTTTTTTTTTTTTTATACCTAATATTGACATTTAGTAAAGAATAAAACCACAAGCAGATTTAACTCACAACAGTAGTAATATGTAAAACTACTTTAACCACTACTCTCTGGTAAAGTCAGACAGTGAGTTAAATGGCATACGTGATACACGGTTTCGAGACATGACTGACTGGGTAGATGATTATCCCACAGTAGGTTGACATTACATTCTGTGGTAGACTGGTTACCAACCAATGCTATAGAACCCAATCTGTCTTATTTAACCCATAATTGGAGGGAAGAGATGAATTAAGTTTTCTCCGGGGTATTTGCATGTAAGGAATTCAACTGGAATTCGAACTTGGCTCCTTGATTTCTTCTTCCGAGCTGATATCCACTGCACCACAACACACATCTGGTATGGTATTGAGATTTAATAAGCTTTTTATAAGATGGCATAAGGTCACAATTTTGCAGCATAGTATTATACAAAATCATTATAATAAACTACATTCAGCAGCAGAACCTCTGATTGGAAGATTGAAGGTTTTGAGGAGTGTAGAAATACCTTAATTGCTGCTTTTCCCAGGTCTGTCCTGACCTGGGGTAGTAGTAATAGTTAGGGTCCAAGCTAAAGATAAATAGTAAACCCATCCAAACAAGACCAAAACGCTATGAAAGTAAAAGTACTTTTTATAGTAAAAATACCAGTTATACAGTCAGTTAAGTGCCATATGTGATACACATTTTCGGCGATCATGTCTATGAAAGAGATATGACTGACTGGGCAGAAGATTATCCCGCAGTAGGTTGCCATTGCTTTCTGCGGTAGACTGATCACCAACCAAGGCTATAGAATCCAATCTGTCCTTAACCCATAACTGGAGGGAAGAGAGGGATTAATACCTTTCCCAAGGGTATTTGTGTGTAAGTGAATTCAAGGAATTCAACAGGAATTCGAACTCTGCACCTCGATTTGTTGTTCCGAGTCGATATCCATTGCACTACAACGCACATCCTAATACATTTTTCTATAAAACTTACAAACAATAAAATAACCATCAATACATTTTATCTTTAGTTGAATGCACACAACTGCGTTCAAAATATTTAGATTTTGCCATTAAATAAATTAGAAGTTGATGTGCCGCTAAACAAAATCAATTAATCAACCAACAAACCAACCAATGAATATGAAAGAACTTTTATGACATTAATCCATATAATAGCCTACAATTTCTTAAATCAAACTGTATTCCAAAATATAACTTCAGCAAAACAAAATAAAATACATATAATACCATCTCCAGTAATTATGTCCACACATATACCGGGTCCTGGGCATGATGGTAGACTGCATCCAGCAACAGGGCATCTGATTGAGAGGTTGTGAAAAGCATGGAACCATGTCTTACTTGGTGTTGTTTTCAAATCCACCCTGACCTGGAGTGGGAGCACCTGTTAGGGTCCAAACTATGGGCAAATATTTTACCCCACCCAAACTGGGGTCAAAACACTATAAAAGTATAAAAATATACTTTTATAGAAATATATATATATATATATAGACTTTTATAGAAAAATATACATTTTTCAAGAAAAAAAAATTACTCTCAGCAAAACATTTTTGAATACAAAACTAGAAGATATTTTCGTTTTCTAAAATAAAAATTAAAACAAAAAATTTTCATTAAAATCTGACTAAATCAATCTTCTCACTTTAACCAAACATTAAAAAAATCCTTAAAACACTACCTTTTTGCCATTAAATAACCCATAGAGGTTGATATGCCATTAAACAAAACTCAAATATGTACACTGCACAAAAGCTATTATCTGCCATGTATCCAGTTGTGAAAGCAAACTTGTGCTCCGACCATGTGAAATTAAATGGGCTACTAGATTGGCATCTAGGTCCCACCCTTTTACCATTGAAATAGCTAAATGTAGCCACCTCTTCTACTCTTCTACAGTTGATTTTCTTGCACCTCCCACTTGTGGAACTCCCTTCCATTTACTTGCTTCCCTGATAACTATAATCTCCAAAAATTTAACTGCAACTTCTAACTCCTTGAATCCCATCTTTTATCCTTTCTTTGACAGTCCCTGTACACTTGTCTTTTCCCTCATTGTAACGCTCTTCACACTCGTGGCAGTCTGGCCTTGCTTGGGATGAAATGATTAAATAAAACAAGAAAATTAAAACTTGGCATTGAATGACCCATAAGGAGTTGATATGCCATTAAAGAAATAAAACAAAAACAAATTTGATCATTAGTGGGGGAACTCTGAACAGCCATCTAAATAAAGTAGTGCGCTTAGAAAACCACCGGGGCACTTGTCTCACTCGCACAGTTACAACTGAGTAGTGAATTCAATCCTCATTAAGTGGCCCGAACTTTTGGCCTTGTGCCACGTCTAAGCTATACTTAGAAAATCGCACGTCAATAAAGTAGTAATAATCTGAGGTTAGCTTGCCAAATATAGCTCTACACTGAACTTTTTATTATAATATTGTGAATGGATCAATAATTCTGTAGCTTGATTCAGTTATTATCTGAATTCTGATCTGAAATTTTCATTGTATAATGTACAGTTAATGTTGAAAAATATTTGTTGTGTCAAATAAATGCTTTCCCATTATTCAGTCAGTTAAGTGCCATATGTGATACACACTTAGGCAATCATGTCCCAAAAGAGACATGACTGACTGGTGGATCAATTATTCTGTATCCTGACACCTATTAACTGAATTTTTATTTGAAATCTTCATTGTATGATAAACAATCTTGAGAAATACATTGTGTAAAGTACACTGGTAAAAAAGTTATTCAGTTAAGTGCCATACATGATACATGCTTGGGCAATCATGTCTTGAAAGAGACATGACTGACTGGGCAGAAGATTATCCTGCAGTAGGTTGCCATTACTTTCTGCGGTAGACTGGTTGCCAGCCAAGGCTATAGAACTCAATCTGTCTTATTATTTAACCTATAACTAGAGGGAAGAGATGGATTAATACCTTTCCCAAGGGTATTTGCACGTAAGTGAATGAAAGGAATTCAACTGGAATTTGAACTCAGCTTCCTGATTTCGCTTTTTAAGCTAATATCCACTGCACCACAATGCACATTTAGTCAAGAAGGAGCATGCTAAAAATTAAAAAAAATTGTGCAAAATAAATAAATTATGGACCATTAGACTATGTATTTCTCAGTTCTCCTTCCCCATCTATTGAACAGGAGTAGGGGTTTGTCGTGTTTTCTGTTTAGGATATCACTTTGCTTGGTTGTCAGGTGGGTGATAGTTTCGTGTTTTTCAATTATTGATGTTCCTATCTATATATTTCATGTATGCTTATTTGGTATTATCTTGACAAAAATATTTATCAAATGAAACCTTTTTAACTTGAGTGATTTCTAATTATTCTACTTAGCAGCTATTTAAGAATTATTTTTTTCAACCAGTTATCCTCATTTTAGTTGTTTTTATATTTACATTTTGATTGCTATACTCTCCATCTTTTTCAGATGATTATTATTATCAAAAAAGTCAGAATTTCAAGCTAATTTCTTTCTTCAATTTATGGGGTCAACTGTTCTCATTCTTTTATCACTATTATATTTTCATACTAACATTTGTATAACAAGTCAAATGCACATGAAATCTGATTAACCAATGGAAATCAAATGGCACAAAAGTAAAAATACCAGAATTTCTTTCTTTTTTATTCCAAATCTCATTCTCTGATAGAGCTTTAATGAAAGTGAAACATGTTAGACTGATAAATGTTTCATATTTGTTATTTCTTATTAAAAAAAAAGGCATAGTTGTTTATTCTCAAGGAAATTTTTGAACGACCAGTGAGCTTTCCAATTTAGTCTTGAAAAAAAAGACAAACTTTGATGTCTGCAGGAAAGAAATTCCAGTTATTCAAAATATGGTATGAACTTTAGCCAAATTTTTTTCAATATTTGTTATCTGATTGTTAGGGCATAATCATGATTTGAGATAATCAAAGGCATTTGTTCTTTCTGGAATTTAGTTTCTTGATGTGTGTGCATGTATGGGTTGGGTGAGGCTGAGGGTAATGATTGTTAGAGATCTTATGCCATGAGTCAAGTAGGACAGCTCTCTGCCAGTGTCATTCCAAAAACTGATTCTCAAAATACTGCCACTCTGACTTTTTAGCCATTTTCTCTTAAAAAATTTTTTGATAACAATAAAAAAAAAAAAAAGAATTTATTTTGGGTTGTTCCACTGATGTTACTTCTAGTCAAGATTCCAGCTGCCAAAAAAATCTTTCATAGACAAATTCCTGGAATAGATTATTGAGAGAGACAGAGTAAATTTAGACTAAAGGAGAGAAAAGGTTAACAAGGAAAGTATGGAGAAGGGTGAGAAGCAAATAGATAAATAGCTGATACATATATATATATATATATATATATATATATATATACACACAGGGTGCAATGGGTAAATAGTCAACATCCTTCCCATTGCACTGTTTCTCTATCTATTCTCACCTTTCTCCTTTTATTATTATAATGAAAAATTTCTTCAAAATCTATTTTAAAAGATTTATTCACTGGAAACTTAATTTTATTTGTGAAGTTTTAGAGGAAAGATAAAATTGGCAGACATTTTGTTATCAAATATCTTAATACCTAATTGTTATGACCATGTGATAAGCTAAAATCTACACCTAGCTTTATTTACTTATTTAATTATCAGTTGAAAATTATCAGTACTTCGCCTCTCTCCTTCTCGAATTAACCAAGATAAACACCAAGATGAAATTTTACTGAAGAGTCAAGTTAAATTTTTTCAATCCTTCTTTCCTACTCTGCTTTTTGCAATGATGGACACAGCTGGGTTATTTCTCTTGAACAAATAATAATAATGGATACAGAGTCGTGAGGGTCATTAACGCTAAAGCTGACTCAGATACAGCTGAGAATTCTCCCAACATCTTTATTCTGGTTCCCTCCCAATCTCCTCAACATCATCATCATGGTGTCTAATCCATTCTGTCTAAAATTTGATTATGGGATGTTGACTTCATGCAGCAGAATTTAAAAAAGTCCTTGTATAATGAAGAACAGCTAGAGTCACAAGTCAAGTTTCATGCTCTTGTAATCTTCAGGTGACTAGAATGCCTAGTTATTTTTTTACTGTCTAGGTAGTCTACACTTTAAGCATTTTAATTTACTGTTTAAGGAAAGGTTTGTCTGTTTTTTATTCTTCTTCCTTGTTCAAGATATGTGCGTTGTGGTGCATTGGATATCGGCTCGGAATGAGAAACCGGGTAGCCGAGTTCGAATTTCAGCTGAATTCATTGCATTCACTTATGCGCAAATACCCTTGGGAAAGGTATTAATCCATCTCTTCCTTCCAGTTATGGGTTAAATAACAGGACAGATTGGGTTCTATAGCCCTGGTCGGCAACCAGGCTACCGCAGAAAGCAATGGCAACCTACTGTGGGATAATATTCTGCCCAGTCAGTCATGTCTCTTTCGAGACATGATCGCCCAAGCGTGTATCACGTATGGCACTTAACTGACTGAATGTATTAGGCCATCTGACATTGCTTAACTTTAGTGATTATACAGGAACTGGTGTTTTTTTTAACATATGGCCATAAGCACATACACTATCCTGAGTTGTGTTATCTATGCGGGGTAATGTATATTTATTAATATATGCTTTATAACAGCTCTGCTTTATTAACACTGCCACTATCTGTCTATCTATATAGTCATCTGCAGATAGATCTGTTTCGCTGTATCACAGTACGGTTAGATTCCGATTGCTTTTAACCCAGGATTGAAACGCGACTGAATTGGCGTCAGTTGGTGATTCTACCTCTGAGCTATTGGCGCTCGGTAGAAGGAGGCAGACTTTTTAGCATGTATATTATCATTATACACGCCCAATAGCTGAGAGTGTTCTAATTCATTGCTGAATGAACGATGCAAAATGGCAAAAATGAGATAGCAATTCAGTTACGTGAGCCCACTAAAATTAATATTTACAGTTATTCTGTATATTATAACAGACATATATATATATATATATATATGTTCTTTGTTATAATAGGGAGAATAACTGTAAATATTAATTTTAGTGGGCTCACGTAACTGAATTGCTATCTCATTTTTGCCATTTCTTCAACAGTGAAATTACTAACGATTAGCAAAGACTGAGAAGTCCTGATAAAAGATTGCGCCTTCCAACAGGAACTGAACCTGTATCCCTATTTCTATCAAGAGAATCTGGAAAAACTGGTTATGACATTTCATGCTGACATCTGTAAATAAAAACAAAGTACGAACAACTCTTTAAAAAAGTCAAGAATTGATTTGATAACTGCATTTATACTATGAACAGGATTCTTTTCTACAATGATTTAAAAAGAAACCAATTTTTTTTCTTCAATTGTGACAAATATTCTACCATGAGGTGCATGTAATGAATGCTAATCTATAAAAGTTGGTAAAAAATAATTCTTCCCTATTTTTCTATTATATCGAAATATCCACTCCTCTCTATTCATTACCTGCCATCCCCATGCTCTTATGCACCTATTCTTAGCATGAAAATCTAGGTTATCATTGATTGCCAATGATCTGCAGCCAGTTGTTTCTAGCTTCATCTTATTCTGGGAAAGATGCTGAAAGGATAGGTTTGGACTTAAGCAATCCCTGACTCACTTATAATTAAAAAAAGAAAATAATAATAATGCACATGCCATTCCTTAAAAAGAACCAAATGTCTTCAGCCAGTCAGCTGAATTAAAGTTTGTATTAACTACAGTTTTGGAACTTGTCAATACCATCTTCTACAAAATTTACTTCAATCTCCCAATTTTTTTAATTTTTAATTTTTTGTATTCTATTGGCAGACCATCTCAGTCTACTGGGAGGGATAGTTTTAGGTTGATACATCAATAAATCTATAACCTAATGATAGTGATTGGGAAACATTTTATTGACACAACAAATATTTTTTGAATTAATTTAATTTTTCCTTGTCAGTGGCCTTAACTGAGTGCTTCTCAAATCATTGTATCGAACATTATACAGTGAAGATCTCAGATCAAAATTCAGCTAATAACTGTCAGATTACAAACTTATTGATCCAACCAAGCCTACTTACCAAAATCTGATCAAATCACCAGATATGAATTTTATTTTTTTTATTCATGTTTTTAATTATTTTATTTATTTATTTAAGTCTTTGGGTTAAGAACTTGTATGTTCTGTTAAATGGGTTAGTTATAGTTAACTTCAGATATATTTAAATATATCTGAGCACAAGTTTGTAAAATGTATTTCTGAAAGTGTATGTATGTCATTAAATGTGACAGACTAAAAGAAAATTGTGACAATAATCACATTGGACAGTTTCTATTCTCTCTTAGTCCCAAAAACAGGAAAACTGCAAGAATACTAAAAAAAAAAAAAAAAAATTTCCTTGTCTGTCACATTCAATAAAAATGTATAAAAGATTGCTCTCTCTCTCTATCTATCTATCTATCTATCTATATATATATATATATATATATATATATATATAACAGTTGTTATAAATGCTTGTAATAGTATGTCTGTCTTGATTCTGTTTCAGTAAAAGTGTTTTGGGTTCAGACAGTTTGGATTTTTAGTTTATTAAGATAACATTAAACATCTGCTTTAAAAGTTTTTACTTGCTTGAAAGATACCAGAAATCATGACTGGATGGAAAGATAAATAATTCTTATCTTTGAGCTTATCTTATTTTGCCATTCCATCAGAGATGTTTCTAACTCTTTGCATTTGCAGGCACATGTGCAAACACCCGCAAACAAGGTTACGCAAACATGTAGTCATGTACATTTCAATCTCTCGTGTGTGTATGTATATATATATATATATATATATATATAGTTAATTACCATACGTAATAAGTTGCCATTACTTTCTGTGGTAGATTAATTGCTAACCAAGGCTACAGAACCCAATCTGTCCTGTTATTTAACTAATAGCTGGGGGGAAGAGATGGATTAATATCTTTCTGGAATTTGGAGTTGGCTCTCCGATTTCTCATACAGTTAAATTAATTGCATTCACTTACACACAAATACACTTGGGAAATGTATTAATCTATTGATTCTCCCTCCAGATATGGGTTAAGTAGCAGGACAGTTTAGATTCTATAGCCTTGGTTCAGCCGTCTCTCTCTTGAGACATGATCATCTAAGTGTGTATCACATGTGGCACATAGCTGACACACACACACACACATATATATAAGGTATTTTTGTATTTTTTTAAGACTTGTGAATGCACACACCAGTAAACATAAATTTAAACTATTTGAAAAACAGAAGTTCATTCAAACATGTATAGCCACAAAATATAATATTCAAAGTAATAGCAAATAATGTTGGATATAAAATAGAAACCTATACTTCCTTAGAAATTACTTTGTTTTGGATGCGGAAAATAAACTTAGCATATATGGACTTTAAAAGATTCCAACATAAGTTGTGCATTTCTTAAATAGGGTAATTGAATCTTGCTTGGCTGTGAAAGCTTTCTATAGCAGAGTGGTCTGAAGCATACCAGGCTTGAAAGTGGTTTAAATCCTGCTGGAGGCACATTTTCTTTATTAAGACTCTTTATACACAAGCTGGTTGACATTAATTTACTCTTAAAAAAAAACCAAACAAATAAAACAAGATGTCTTTTCTAGTAAATATAACTTTTAAACAGTGATAAGAAATATATAAAAATTTAGATATAAATAGAATATATCCGTGAAAAGACAATATTGATAATGACAAAAGGAAATCTCTTCTTCACCAATGCATTTTATTCTCAGATGAACTTCCTTGTTAAAGCCCATCAGAGGACACAATGTGTTGGTAAACAAGTTTTCCTTTAGTCTCATGTACCTTCAGATTTGCTAAAAAAAAATTCGCATACATGATGAAAATATGCCCAGTTTTATTGCTAAAATATTTGTTATTGCTAAGTAGAAAGGCTAAAGAATTTTTAGTAGTAAATTATGTTTTTATCCTATTTTAGAACATTCAAAATTTTGGTTAACTATCTCGTTTTACTTGTATCTGTGGAACCATAAATTAATTATAGGTACCACCACTAATTTGCTGAAAAAACAGTATAGCAAGATGTTAAAAGCCCCAAAATTTAAAAGACAAAGTTTTATTGTCAAAATGTATGTTTTTATTAAGAGGAAAGATCTAAGTTTTTTTTGTTTTTTTTTTATTAATTTTAAAAACTTTTTTTAATCCTTTTTGACTTGTTCGAAATCATGGTTAAAAATCTTTTTTTGTCAGCAGGTGACCAGATTTTGCTATGATAAATATATTACAAAAATCTTGGTTAAAAACAAGAAAATTTATTTGAATCTCTTCCTCCCACCCCCATTAATATCTTGAAATTTATAGAAATTGACAATTACTCACAAACTGTTTTATTAATTAAATGCAAGACTCCTTGGGAATTGTAAATAAACCTTTTTTTTTTCCCCCAAACAGTGACTACTTTGCCAAAAATCTGCTCCAAATAGTTAAAAAAAAATACAAGGAAACTACACCATTCTTTTTATTTCAATAAGTTTTTTAATTGCTTCTATAAATAACATATTAAGAATATCATAGCCTGAAGAAGAAAAAAAATTGAATAATTAATTTTTTTTAAATTGTAATAATTTATAAAGTTTCAAAAATCTTAAAATTACTTTAAATCACTGTTTGTATTAGGTTATTAAGTTATTAAGTGAAGACTATACCAATCAAAAATTGAAAAGCTTAATACAAATCTACACTCACCAAGAATTTTTGAATAATTTTAACTTTTTCCCATTGAGAATTTTTTTTTCTTTATTGAATGGAATGTTACAAGTGACATATCATTAAAAGGCCATGTTTGTCAACAGAAGGCATCTGCAGCAGAAATTAGCTAGGCCACCCAAGTAGATAGGTATCCTCAGGTATGAGTGGCATATATATATGCTGCAGATGCCTTCTCAGGCACATTTGTGCTTATTCAATCCCTACAAAGTTCACTTGTGGTTTTGCTGAGCAGACCTTAGTTTGTTTTTGGAACAGAGAGTGTTATCTAGCAGGATTAACAGAGAGTGTTATCTAGCAGGATTAACAGAGTGTTATCTAGCAGGATTAACAGAGAGTGTTATCTAGCAGGATTAACAGAGAGTGTTATCTAGCAGGATTAACAGAGAGTGTTATCTAGCAGGATTAAGTCTGAACAAGTCCACCACTTTAAGCATTTCTATCATATACAATATGAATGAATTTAAAAAAAAAAATGGTTAATTTCATTTATTTATTTTCATCAGTCTCATCTGTTAAAAACTATATGGCTTGTAATTTTTTTATTTTTCTCGCGTTCAGCGTTTTATTAAAATCCTTTGCCAATTCTATTTTATCATGAAAATCTGCTCTCTTCTAAGCGTCATGACCTCAAGTTCAACAGCAATCGTGCTTCTGGAAATATTTTTGCTAATTAATATTTCTGGAAGTAAGCTCTTGAGGAAACCACTTGGGTCTGAGTTGATTCACAAGAAGAGGCCCAGAGAAAGATGGTTGCAGAACGAAGTTACCATGACAACAAGCTATCGCTACTGGCTGGACTTGTCATCCTTCCTTAACCTGAACTCCCAACACCAAAAAATTTAAGTATTTCTTTCTGTAAAGTCTTTAGATTTTGATAATTTTCTTTAATGAAAATTAATTTAAGAAAAATATCCTGGATCCAATCAGTTGTTTTGTAATTTAATTTATTGATGTTTTCTAATGCCAAATACAAGAGATGAGAAATAGCAAGCTGACTCGTGTTCTGTTTCAAAGCTAACATCATATTGGATTTCTGTCTCTCTCACAGCAACAAGATCCATAAGAATATATGGTTCTTTTTTAGTTTGTGTAGCATCACGAGCAATAAGAGTCAGGCTCATGTGATCATCTGCTCTACAGGTGCGTCTCACAAGAGCAATATCTTTACAGTGTAAATGTATCTTTAGATGCCTTGAAGCCAATGGCAAGTGTCTTATGTTTAAAATTTTATTCTTTTCAAGTGAAACACAGTTCAAACATTTTTTTCTTGCTTTTAGAATTCTGTTGCTGACAGTCCTACCACTAAGAAAATGAACACCTCCACAACAAAATATGAAAAGGACACAATTTATTACATAGCTATTTTCACTCGATAACAATGCTTAAGAGCCACTCCAAGTAATGGGTTACTATTGAAAACATAATGAATGATGTGGTGAAGAGATGGAAAAAAGTGAAGATCATGAGGATAAAGAAGATATATAGCGATTAGCCCTTAATTTGAAGAGATGACAATTGTTATCAAAGAAGTACCCATGTGGGAATCTGTTCTTCAAAATAGCGGTTTTTGGAAAAGAAGTTGTCCAAGTGGAAATTTCTCATATTTGGATTACGGAGGAAATGAGGGTGATTTGTCTCTGTGAAAGTTATAGAGCTTGTCTTGACTATAAAGGTTTGAGCCAGTAGAAATAAAGGATGGATTTCATTTGAAGGTTTCTCAAAGAAATGGTTACATTCATAGAAATGGAGCTACAGTGTTCAGAATCCACCCCCTCACTGACTCAGATCTTACCAGACTGCATTAAATACTTTGAACTCAGTTTTTATCATATGTGTGTTTTGCAAGATTTTTAAGTTATATATATATATACTTATTTATAAATGGAACTTTGTGTGTGCCTGTTACTTATAGACTCCGAAACAGCTGAACCGATTTTCTTGAAAATTTACATAGTTGTACTATAAGCGTCTGTGAGTGTTCTTAGCTAGGTTTTGTGTCAAGGTACCCCCGATAAATATCAAATCGGGTTATAGGAGTGGTCCGATTTCAATCAAATTTGATGCACTCATAGACAAAGACGTAAGAAACGATATTCAGAAGTTTCAAGGTTGCATTTCTTACAATAGTGCAGAAAATCGATTATATATATAAATAAAAGGCAAGATGTTTGTATGTGTGTCTGTTTATCTGTCTGTATATCCTTTATACAAATCCACAATTTTTATCCGATTCTCATCAAACTTCACACAGATATTCTTTAGTCTGAGCTTCAGGACCATGGATTAGTTTTAAAGCTTTCATTACATCTGAGCAATGCCGGGCTATTCTGCTAGTGTATATATATACACACACACACACACACACACACAAAGTAGGCCTGTGCCATCAAAAATGATGGCAAAATATTTATATCAATATGACGGCTATATATACCTACTATTAAGTATCTCACATTGTCAAAAAAAGAATAATACAAACCCTTGAGCAAGAGAGGATGGAAATATATTTACACACATATACAACAGTCTTTATTACAATAAAGAGTATATATTTATTTTTCACTTGTTAAAGATCGAACACACGGCAAGAGCTCTCATAACTGGTAGTAAAGAAAAGGAACTAAGCCAATGCTGTCTTGCTATTGTCTTTCTTTCTCCATGAACATGACAAGAGGGAAATGAATATATATATATAAAGTAGTACAAACTAATGGGTTGACAGTTCACTGTTTGTAGTGATTTACTTTATTAAGAGTGCTCAATACTTAGTAGAGCATTATATATGGTAACATTTTTATTATAAGTTTATAATAAAAACATAGTTTAGTGCATTGCTCATGAAATATTAAGGCACAAGAACCACTCAAATTAGAGTTACTGAATGCAGTTATAGTTTGTATGTAGAAGGAGGTAAGTACAGGGGATATCTAGGAAAGACAATGGTTAGCTGAAAAGTTGTCATAATTGAGGAAGCATCATCTTGGGAGACTTTCATACAATGGCAACTCTGCAGTAGAAGTTGTTTAAATGGATCTCCTTTCTTACTAATGAAATATAATGGGAATGATTCATTCCAGTGTACATGGCTGGGGGGGTGGGGTTAAATGTGAAGGTCTGAACTGGTGTAAGTAAGCAATCTAGCTTATTGGAGCATTTGCCATTTTCATAAAAATATGAATTTGTATTTTAAATAAACAGAAGATACCACAGTTTAGTGCAGATTTTTTTTTTATGTACAGTGTAATCACCTCTCAACACTAAAAGAATTAAAAGGAAAATACCGCACTAATAAGAGATATAACTGCTTGTTTTTGTTGACATATCTGGAAACAAAAACGTCTGATGATGCATTTTCATTTAGGCAAGTAACAAGATCTATTACAAGGTTGTTGTTTGGGTGGCCATTGCCAATGGGGTCAACTTAAGATGTAAAAGTTTGACACTGAAGGGCAATGAATTGTAGTAGATAATGATGATGATGATGATGAAAATAGCAATCATTTGTGTATAATAATGATGATGCTGACAGTTACATTGTCAATCTGAAGGAGTGACAGAATAACGTGGAGTAAAAGGGAGAAATAAACTGAAATCATATGTTCCCTTTTTCTATCCGATAATATCAATGTTAAAGATACATGATAGATTTCAGAACAAAGTTCTGTTGAAAAACAAATGACAGTTACATGACATAACGTATAGGTGAAGCCATTTAAAAGAAGTTCAAACAAAAACATAAAAAGGAAAGCTTGTCTGTACTTAGATGAGTTAGTATTTACATTATTTACACTGTTCAGACTGTTGTCCTCATCTTTACTCTCTCTCTCACTAAATATATATATATATATATAATTATAAACTTATTTATAAATGGAACTTTGTGTGTCCTTTACCTATAGATTCCAAAACGGCTGAACCAATTTTCTTGAAAATTTACACAGTTGCACTAGAAGCATCTGCGAGTATTCTTAGCTAGGTTTTGTGTCAAGGTACCCCCGATAAATATCAAAAATCGAAAAGATCGGATTATAGGAGTGGTCCGATTTTAATAAAATTTGATACACTCATAGACAAAGACATAAGAAACCATATTCAGAAGTTTCAAGGTTGCAGTTCTTGCAATAGTGCAGAAAATTTGATATCGATACCAGGAAACCAAAATTTGATTTACATCCATTCATTTTTCTTTCAGTCTACAGTTTTGCTTTAACTGGAAACAACTAATGCTTTTTAGTCTTTCATGCCAACGTCCAAAGACTGAGCTCCAGGACCATGGATTGGTTTTAAAGCTTTCATTACACCTGAGCAATGCTGGGCTATACTGCTAGTATATATATATATATATATATATATATATATATATATATATACACACCAAAATTTCCAGTTAATTTAATCATGATGAATTAATATTTACCTTTGTCTCATTTGGATTGTTTTCATATGTGCTCACTTTTGAGGTATTTTCACAAGTATTAGTGGCAAACACCTGTACTGCAATCTATTCATTTACTGTTCAAATTCGCCTCACTTTTGTGTAGCAAATCTATGCATAAACAAAATCCTCACATCTCCCTTGCAGGACAAAGACCTTTCCTCAAATCCTTTTCTGACAACTGCTATTCTTTGCCATCATCGTTCCTCAGATTTCTTCCAGTTCTTCATCCTCTAATAAAATTTTTTGCGTTGCAATTGAACATTTATTTCTCTTCATTTTTAATCATGTATTCAGACTTCAAGTATTTTGATCATCTAGCATTTTTCATATTTTTTTTATAATTATAAAATGAATATAACAATATTATCAGTAAATTGCAGATGGCTTACATATTTTCTATTTGTGTTTGCTTCCATGCCACATTCCTCTTCCCATCTTTGTTTCATCCATGTCTTTGTGTAACTGAAATATTGCTGTACTGTTATCATATATTTTTAATATATTTATACTTTCTATTAATACCCTGTTCTTCTAGGGATTTAAAGTCTATCACATGTTCTACGGAATCAAATGCCTTTTCAAAATTGACAAAAGTTCGTCACTCAAGTTAAAAAATTTACTAAATAAGTTTCTTGCCCAAGAATGAAAACAGAACTGCTGGAATTGGAAACCTCATGCTTGAGGGGAGGGCATCTAAACACTGGGACAAGCTTAATATCCTCTTATTTGCTAAGCTAGTCTACTCTCAAACCCAAGTCTAAAAGATTCTAGTACAATTTAATCCATCTTGCACATTTATAAATCTACCATTGAATATTGGTGCTTCTACTATATCTTGAGATTCTCGACAAAATTCAAACAAGGGCCTGTAATCCTGACCTGATATCTCAGCTTCAATCAATTTTGGTCCTGGGTATGATGGTAAGCTGCATTTGGCAGCAAGGCCTCTGATTGGGAGGTTGTGAGGAGCATGGAACCACCTCTTAATTACTGTTGTTCCCAGGTCCATCCTAACCCGAAGTGGTAGCACCTGTTAGGGTCCCAGCTATGGGCAAATAGTTAGCCCCCCCCCCCCCCCAAAACTGGGGTCAAAACACTACGAAAGTATAAAAATACACCTTTTTAGAAATATATGCATAAAAACAGACTTTTATAGAAAAATGTACATTTTTGAAGGGGAAAAATATTACCAACAATAAATCTTAAGAAAAAATTATTACCAAATTAAATTTTTGAAGGAAAAAATTATAACATTTTTTAATACAAAACTAGAAGACATTCAGTTTTCTAAAATAAAAAGAAAACAAAAACTTTTCATTAAAATCTGACTAAATCAATCTTTTCACTGTAACCGAAGATTTAAAAAAAATACCTTAAAACCCTCCCTTTTTGGCATAGAAACGGGACAATTTCACTAGAATCAGAGGAGAGTACTGGATTGCTATGTGATGTCAGTTTTTCAATATGGCGGTGAATGTTGGACAATATCTTTGAAGATGAAGGAAAAACTTGAAGCAGCTGAAATGTAGTTCTACAGAAGGATGCTGCGGATATCATGGACCGAGCGTGTGAGCAATGATGAGGTTTTGGAAAGGATGGAGACGAAAGGAAATTAATACTGAGCATCAGGAAGAGACAACTAAAGTTCCTGGGACATGCAATGAGGAAGGAGGGATTGGAGAACCTGTTACAAACAGGCCAGATAGAGGGGAAAAGAGACAGAAAAGCAGTGGATAACATATTTGAAGGACCTGATCAGGTTGATGACGGAACAAGGGTTGCATGGTGCAACAGGAGAAAGCGTGCTAAGAGACGGGAGATGTGGAAAGCCATGATCGCCTATGTCCTGAAAAGACATGGCACATAAAAGAAAAACCCACATAGGTTGATATCATTTTCACTGATGTGAAGTACAGAGTATGCATATTTGCTGATACTCTTTGGTCGTTTTTAACATTTTACTCTTACATTTGTGAAACTTCAGGCTCATCTTATAATGCAAGCAATTTTTGCTTGGGTGTTTGAGCTGCGTATTGAGAGTTTGTCTTTCTGATAATTTCTATTCTTCCAGATTCATTTTTGTTGTTTTTATCGACATATTTTTTTTTCATGACTGTCAGTTTTCACTTTGAGATATCTCTCTTTATGACTGCCATTTCTGTTAAGAGAGAATATACAGTAAAAACACTACTTTTCTTTTTTGTAAGTTTTGTTAACTTTTGTTTCATTTTGTTTCTTTCAACATGAAAGTCAAGTTTGACTCTGCAAGTGATCATTTTAACTGCTTCCTATATTGACTTTGTTTATGATGCTTATATCTTAAGTCGATCGTTCGCTGCCAGAGGAATGCCCCCAGGCCAAGAGAGACACAGAGCAATGGGCATGATACAGTTGAGGAGCTGTTTTGCTTGCTGGCCGACATACCGGTAGCACTGAGCAGAAAACCCGTAGCAAACAACACGCGAAGGGGAACGGGAATAAATGGCAGTGGAGAGAGAGATGTGAGCAGCTAGAATGATGACGGGAGACCGGGCCGACTCGAGGATTGTCCCTGTCAATGTTCGAATTCCAGTTGAATTCATTGCATTCACTTACGAACAAATACCCTTGGGAAAGGTATTAATCCATCTCTTCCCTCCAGTTATGGGTTAAATAACAGGACAGATTGGGTTCTATAGCCTTGGTTGGCAACCAGTCTACTGCAGAAAGCAATGGTAACCTACTGCAGGATAATCTTCTGCCCAGTCAGTTGTATCTCTTTCAAGACATAATCGCCCAAACGTTGTGTTTCACGTATAGCACTTAACTGGCTGATATCTTAAATGTACTGACATTATCAGCAATTATGAAATTAATTTCTATCTTACCTTCCTTGTTTGGGCTTTTCCAAGTCCATTTATGGCCTGTTTTGTTCACTGATTTGATAAGTTTGGTGATTAAATATTTCTTAACACTCTTCAGAGTAAGCATTCAGGCACACATTTTAAGCACATATTAATGATAACTTTAGTGACTCACTCTCTAAGGTTTGGGGCTTTCACAGGGGTGGGAGGGAACTGATAGATGTCTTTTTTTTTCTCTCTCCCCTTTATCCAAAACAAAATGAATTCAGAAACTCTATCTCCTGTCAGAATTCCTTATCAATTTGGATTGAGTAGAGGGGGGAGTGATCGCAATAAGCAAGGGCAAACTAATTCCCTTGAAAATTTTTTTCTTTTTTAAAATCTGTACCTCTGTTCCCTGTTCCTCTCCCAAGAGAAGCAGCATAGAATATTCAAACTTAAAAGAAAGCGTCCACAGGACTAGAGAAAAAAATATAGTTGAGTCAGGGTTAACTGAAAGCTGTTAGAATTTCAAAGATGGTGGAAGATAAGAGCTTTAAATATAAGGTTTCTGTATTATTTTTTGACATTTCTGATGTTATACAGTGTGCAGCAGAAATACCTGCCACCCACATTTAAAAGGCTTAAAAAAAGACTAAGATAATTGCTATTAAAATAAATTTATTTCACTGTTATTTAAACAAAAGGTTACAGTTTTTATTCCTTTGGTTTTAAAAATTACATCCTCCAAATGGTGGCCTCTATTTACTATACACTCTTTTTTAGATGATTTCTAAAGTTTTCCACCACATAGAATTTCAAGTGGTCTTCAGGGTGGCTATTTTTTAAGCACTGGACCTGTGGCCCTGAAATTTTCAAACCATACCAGCATCGATTTTTTAATTTTTTTTTTTATTTAGACCAGTATCATTCCAGTGTAACATGAAAGGCTCTCTTTTGCAATTAAAGATTCACTTGTTTTAAAATACGTACCAACAGCAAGCACACATGCACCAGCCCAAGCCATGATGGTAATTGATGGTATCTAAAAAAAAAAAAAAAAAAATAAGACATTAGTTAAGGAAACCATTGCCATTTGATTCAGTTCGCTAGCATCACACAGGGGACAATTTAAAATGTAGGACATATTTCTGTCGCACACTGTACTTGGCTCCTAAATTTTTACTTACAACCAAAATACCAGTGGCGTTTCATTTGGGATTAACTAGACAAACCCAGTAATATATTTGAAGATGTTAATTAATTAATCTATCATACTTTTCTGACTTAATATATTTCTATCTTCTCTACTATAATAAAGACCATTGTGTATTTGTGTGTGTGTGTGTATATATATATATATATATATATATATATATTTCCTTATTGTCACACTGAGGCGGCTTGGATTTTTTTTTCTTTTGTCTAAGATACTCAATAGTAGGTAGATTATGTTGCCGTCATTTTAGACAGTGTATTGGTATAAATATTTGGCTGCCATTTTTTAACAACATGGGCCCACTTGCATATTAATAAACTATGAAAATGAAAGAATATTGTCTTTTAATAAGAATGAAGTGAGAAACAGACATTGCCAAGATATAAAATACATTTTATAAACAGCTGATATCAATACCTGCTAATTCTATATTTTATTATAAATTGTGCTGAGTGTATTTGCTGCCTTGTTGTTTCAAGTAAGGCTTTTTAAACTGCATAAAAAATTTCTCCGTTGGCTTGGAAGGAGAAATCAGTTTGAATTCCGATTGAATTTGTTGCATTCACTTGCAGGAAAGGTATTAATCTATCACATTTTGGGAAAGGTATTAATCCCTCACTTCTCCCTTCAGCTATAAGTTAAATAGCAGGATAGATTGGGTGCTATAGCCTTGGTTGGCAATCAGTCTACTGCAGAAAGTAATGGCAACTTAATGTGGGGAAAATCTTCTGCTCACATGATTGCCCAAGTATAGCATTTAACTGACTGAAAAAATTCTGATTATGTTTACTTATGTATAATACAACCCCTCACTTTTACCTTTTCATTTTCATTCAAAATTTCTTGTATTATGCACAGGAAAATACAGTGCTCCAAAATGTAATCAACTGTTGCTTTTTCTGTAGCCCATCATTCCATAAAATGTCATTAAAATTCATTGAGAAATATTGTGTGGACAGACTGACAAATATTGGTGAATATATAATCTGTTAAACCTTAAAAATAAACCATTAATATTAACCATGCTTACTTTTCTTGTATATTAAATGAAGCTTTTTTGTTTACAGTGTCGTAATTTCGGGCAGTAATTGCTTTCTTTTTAAAAACAAGCATTTGCTAGAAGCTTTAACAGGGTTATGATTGCCATGAAAATTTCTAATGAAGTGTGCTGCTGAACTAGTTTTTATGTAAAAGAAATCTGGCTAAGGGCCAGATTCAATGTTACTTTATATATTAATACTGGAAAAAAATCTGATAGTATTGTACCTTTGGCAAGTCCAATGAATACAATGATTTCACTATAATTGATATCAAGAAATGTAGGTTAAGCAAAAAAAATTATATATATATATATACACACACACACTATGACTACTCAGATATTCACAGCAACCTCTTTTATCATCATGAGTTTTTTTTAACTACTATTACTACTACTACTAGTCTCTGATTAACTCAGTTTGAATTTGAAACCATTTTTACTGTTTTTCTTTTTATTTATTTTAAGCAGTATCAATTTCTACAAAGCTGTCTATTGTTTCTTTATCTTATGGCTGAACTCTGTCAGTAGAAAATTAGTCTATAAGGATAACTTGATCCGCACATGAGCACAAGATAGGTGATTCTAATCCCCAAACTCATCAAAAGTTACTCCAGATAAGTTATTAAAACTGGTATTTTCAACTAAACTGTGAAAAGGGGTCACTTTCTTTTTTTATATATATATATATCTAACATAAACAAGATGCGCTCTAATTGTAAGAATTTCTGCAAACATTTATTTCTTAAAATACATTAAGTTATAGGCTTCAACCAGCAATGCTGAATACAAACTGTCTCATGTAAATCAATAAAATCTGTCACATCTTTTTATGAACCTAAAAAGCAAGATAAATTCTCCTAAAAAAGATATGAAAATTCATATAGGGAAAGCCTGGGCTGTCTTGAATAAAATAAATGTAATCTGGATATCTGATCTACCAGACAACCTTAAGTGGAGATCCTTTTGAGCCACTGTAGAGGCTGTGTTCATGTATGGTGTCATCTATCGCCCGGTTCACACTCCACCCACGTCTATTGAACAGGTTAAGAGGCTCATCCCTTGTTCCCTGTTTAGGATGTGGTTTCCGGCTTTCTCTTTTCCAATCTTTTCACTATTACGTAGCCCCCTGCACATCAGTGGCATTACTGCCTTGCTTGGTGTGATACGATTTAAAAAAAAACAAAAAAAAACTACCCAGACATTAACTAAAACCCAGCAGTTTGATGAAACCTACACTTGGATGCTAAAACATCTCCTGAAGACATCCAACTAAATCACAAAATATCTATCTTCCTGCAGATTTTGAACATGTGACTCTCATATACCTGGGAGAAACCGTCAATAGATCTGACGTGTCTTACCACTCGATCACAGATTTCATGGCTTAACAAAGTTGAATTAAGCTGTAAATACATGTGTCCCTGATTTCTTAGACTGTTCCTATCTGCTCCAGTTTGTTTCCTAATGTAAACAAAGTCAATATTACAAAATTTTCCTGACAAGATTTCCTGAATATTTAGGCTGGTGGATTTATATAAATGTACTGTTTAATTTTAGAAAAACAGAGTATACATTAAAAATAATGTTCAAACAAATTTAAATAAATATGTCAGTTAATACCATTTTGTAACTTTTTGTAAGATTTTGTTATATATATATACTAGCAGTATAGCCCGGCGTTGCTTGGGTGTAATGAAAGCTTTAATACTAATCCATGGTCCTAGAGCTCAGCCTAAAAAATATTTGTGTGAATTTTGGTGAGAATTGGATAAAAATTGTGGATTTGTATAAAGTTCATACAGACAGATAAACAGACACACACAAACATCTTGCCTTTTATATATATATATATATATATTATCAATTTTCTGCACTGTTGTAAGAACTGCAACTTTGAAACTTCTGAATATCGTTTCTTATGTCTTTGTCTATAAGTGTATCAAATTTGATTAAAATCGGACCATTCCTTCTATAACCAGATTGTCGATTTTCAATATTTATCTGGGGTATCTTGACACAACCTAGCTAAGAACACTTGCAGATGCTTATAGTACAACTGTAAATTTTCAAGAAAATCAGTTCAGCCATTTTGGAGTCTATAGGTAACTGACACACAGACACACACAAAGTTCCATTTATAAAGAAGTTTAGATATATATCAGTCAGTTGAGTGCCATATGTGATACACGCTTGGGCGATCATATCTCCAAAGAGACCTGACTGACTGGGCAGAAGATTATCCCGCAGTAGGTTACCATTGCTTTCTGCAGTAGACTGGTTGCCAACCAAGGCTATAGAATCCAATCTGTCCTGTTATTTATTTAACCCATAACTGGAAGGAATAGACGGATTAATACCTTTCCCAAGAGTACTTGCGTGTAAGTGAATGCTGGAATTAGAACTCGGCTCCCTGATTTCTCATTCCAAGCTGATATCCAATGCACCACAACGCACATATAATTAATACAAATATAAAGTTTCAATGCTTGGCAATCTTAGTCTTTAGGAAGTTAAACCAAAGGTGGACCCACAAATGCAGAGTGACTTCTCAGATTTTAATCATAATGAGATCAACTTAAAAAAACACTTAGCATTTGTCTTTCTGGGGTTCTGTTTATGAGATGTTACTCACACCCCCACCATCAACATTTGACTCATCACCACCTGACAACAAAAAAAAAATTTGTTGGGCCCTACACTTAGTGAAATTTTTTTTTTCTTTTTTGTCATTTCAGATTGACGTCTTTTCCTGTGCCACATCATAAACTGACGTTTTTCCTAATTATCTTTAATTATATTCCCCAATATAATAATAATTTATGGTCTCTGTACAAATGAATGAAAATGGCTCTTGAGTATAAGTTTATTATGGTGAGGAAATATTTAAGAAATCCTAGAAATGTCTTTAATATGTACTCAGATCTTTATTGCTTGTGTAGTTACTTAACTTGATGACATGCTGGAAAAATGGTTGGCGTATACTTTTATCCTTAGCGGTCTCAGTCAGTCAGTCAAATGCCATACGTGATACACACTTGGGCGATCATGTCTCAAAAGAGACATGACTGACTGGGCAGAAGATTATCCCGCAGTAGGGTGCCATTGCTTTCTGTGGTAGACTGGTTGCCAACCAAGGCTATAGAACCCAATCTGTCCTGCTATTTAACCCATAACTGGAAGGAATATACGGATTAATACCTTTCCCAAGGGTCTTTGCACATAAGTGAATACAATGGATTCAACTGGAATTCGGAGTATTACTGTCATGCCTCGACTGAGCTGCCGAACCCTCACTTTCCAGCCTTGACAGAGTTTCAAATCATTTCTACAGCCTGCGAGGGGTGGGGGTTGATTTATTTTTCAGTCTGCAGTCCTTTTCTCACAGACACATCACAGGCCTATTGCTACTCTATTGCTGTTTCCATGGCAAATGTTCAGATGAATTCCCTTCTTTAAGGTCACTTGTTCAAGCCTTTACCACAAGGACATGACTTGCGATGTCCACAGTTTTGAATGCTTCCTCCAGCCAAAAAAAAAAACAAAACACAATCTTAACCTCTTCAAATTTATATGTCCTTCCTTCGCTTCCTACTTCATTTTATGTTCATATCACATACCTCTTTCTGTAACCCTCTACTTTGTGTGGCTTTTGGGCCTAATGTTGGGTAAACATTAGTAGAAAAAAATAATTTGTAGTTTTTAGTAAACATTCAAAAGCAAGCAAAATGCATTTCACATGAATGTTTGTCAACATTTAAGAATCTGACTTTCCCTTCTTGTTTGGCATCCACTAAAAGAATGTGGAGGAGTGAAAAGCAGTTACTGATGATTTAAAAAATATACATATATAAAATAAATAAAATGGATTTAATACAAGAATCAAAAATGAAGGAGTAATTCCACCCACTCAACTTTTTCCAGAACTGTTAATTTGTGCGACAGACACCTGAGAGGATACTTTGCTGATCACTACAATCTTTTACCTTTACAGCCAATTTCTGTGTGATAATGAGCAATTGATTTGTTTGAATGACAGAATAGACAAGAAAAGATTGTTGATGTTTTGAATGTCAGTATGTATTTTTATGTTGCAAATATGATGTAACAATAAATGTTAAGATTTGAGTTTTGTTTAACGGCATATGAACCTATGTGGGTTATTTAATGCCGAAAAAGTAGTTTAAGGATATTTTTTAATGTTCGGTTATAATAAGAAAGTTGATTTAATCAGATTTTGATGAAAAAAATTGTTTTTTATTTTAAAAAACTGAAGGTGTTTTCTAGTTTCGTATTCAAAAATGTATTGCTGGTAATAATTTTTTTCCTTCAAAAATGTACGATGACAATAACCTTTTTCTTAAAAAGAAAGTATTGTTGGTAGTATTTTTCATTCAAAAGTGTATCTTTTCCTATAAAAGTCTATTTTTATATTATATTTCTACAAAAGTATTTTCATACTTTTATACTTTCATAGTGTTTTGACCCCAGTTTGAGGGTTAGCTATTTACCCATAGCTGGGACTCTAACAGGTGCTACCACCCCAGGTCAGGGGGAACCTGGGAACAACAGCAATTAAGAAGTGGTTCCATGCTCCTCACCACCTCCCAATCAGAGACCTTGCTGCTGGATACAGTTTACCGTCATACCCAGGACTGGTAACAATAAGTGTTAAGAGCTCATTTAAAAGCCAAGATTTCAAAAGCTGATTTTTCTAAGCAAGCAGGCAGATCTTTACTTGGATAATATATGCAACACAATCTTTCTTCATTTATTTAGCAAATTTTTTATTTTTTTATTTTTGGGGCTTTCTACTACATTTAGAAATATAATAGATACCAAAGGGCCTGCCTTGTGGCTGAAATAGGTTCAATAGAAAACACATAACTATTTCATGGCTAACAACCCCTGTCTTTTTGATTTTAAAGACATTTCTATAATAATCTACTTTTTCTATCTGATCTCTGGGGCAGGCCCAATATGTATTTTCTCTTTGTCGTCTTTCAATGCATTTATAGTAATCCTAAGTTTTCTTTCACATCTTTCTATGTGACTAATATAGATATTTGATCCCTTGTACAAGAAATTAGTATCTATGTCTATGTAAGACTGGCAGTTGCTTTTTCTAATCAGGTAATCCTCTTCTATTTTGAGAACTGATATTGTAAAATTGCCTCCCCACTTTTTTAAAAAATTTGACCATGTGCTTGATTTAGTAAAACTTAGTGATTTTTTTTTTTTTTTTTTTTTTTTTTTTTACACTTTTTTAAAATGGCTTTCTTTTTTAGATATGTTATCATGGTTCTCTAGTTTCCTTTTATCTATGAATTACCCTAATTTCTTTGGAAAAATAATAGTGGAGTGGTTTCTCATTACCTTCTGTACAGTTTTGTATCGTGTTGTCACACCTCCTAAACTGTAGCCCAAGGCTGGAGAGTTGTCTACTTTGCTATTTAACGTGTGCGTGTGTGTATATATATATATATATATATATATATATATATATAATTTCATTAAAAATGGCAGACAAGGTATTAAGTTTTCTATCGACTGTGAGCAAATACAGCATCCACTTTGAAAACAGCTTTCTCATTGACAAATGTTCATGCAAAACAGTGAATACACTGCCTTCTGATATGTTCAACTCCTGCTATCTCTTCTGTTGGCCGATTGCAAATTGAAGTTGCGTGAGATAGCAGAGGAGTTGAACATATCAGAAGGCAGTGTATTCATTGTTTTGCACGAACATTTGTCAATGAGAAAGCTGTTTTCAAAGTGGATGCTGTATTTGCTCACAGTCGATCAAAAACATGTCTACAATTCAGAGAGGTTTCAGCACAAGGAGATTGTATAAATATGTGACAATAAATGAAGCATGAATCCACCACTTTACTCTGGAGTCAAATTGGCAGTCAGCTGAGTGGCCAGCTGCAGGTGAAAGCTGTCCAAAGTGACTAGATGCAAACATCAACAGTCAAGATGTTTGTCTCCATTTTTTGGGATATGCAAGGTATTTTGTTCATTGATTTCATTAAGAAAGAACCATCAATAGCAAATATTTCTGGTATTATTGGTGCATCTGAAGAATAAATCGCCGAAAAACAAACACAAACGAAGAAAAAGTGATCTTTCACCAAGACAACGCTCAGTGTCACAAGTCGATTGCAATGATAGCAAAGCTACATGAATTGCACTTCAAATTACTTCCACATCCACCCTATTCTCCGGATCTTGCTCCCAGTGATTATTGGTTATTTGCAGACCTGAAAAGAATGCTCCAGGGAAAGAGATTTGGCTCCAATGAAGTAGTAATATTGGAAATTGAGGTGTATTTTGAAAGACAAATTGTTCTACAAAAAAGGCATCGAATTTTTTGAAAAGTTTTGGAATCAGTCTCCTCCTGGGGTGATAAACTATGTTGATGAATAAAGTTGAATTTTGCCTAAAAGTTTTTATTAGTTAGACCTGGGATTTATTGAGTGATATGTTAAGAAAGGAGAGTGGGGGGAAAATTGCTTTTTGCCCAGTTAAGTAACAGGTTACCCAAACAAGGCTAACTTAAGCTTTGTGTGTGTGTGTGTATGTATATATATATATATATATATATATATATATATATATATATATATATGACTTTCCCAAGGGTAATGGTAATACATTTACCATTCATTGACTGAGAATCCAATGCTGTTTTTGGTTTAAATTTATAAAATCTTTCTCTTAAAAAAGTTTTTTAGGAACGTAGATTCCTCGAGTACACTTGCTTTTATTAGTATAAGTGGTGGGATTCTTTTCAAACTTTTCGTTTGAGGTAGTCAATATCTTTGTCATTATTTTCTTTGCAAATTGCATGTGCTATTGATTTTAGTTAAGTGATGTGATTTCTGTTACTTGATACAGTTCTTGGTGATTGTGAAAGAATTTTAATCAAGACCAGAATTTAAACTTTGCTATCCAATGCCATTTTCCATGCTTAGAACCATTCCAATCTAAAATCTGAGGTTTAGAGAAGAGTATAATGCCATCATAAAGAAAAGATCTAGGATTCAGATAATGTAGTAAAAATTTGACTTGATTGTATATCTTAAACATTGGTCTGTTGCTAGAAACTTGTTACCAAATGATTTTTTTATGTCTAGTGTTAATTTTTTTTTTTTTTTTTTTCTTACAGGTGAGTTTTAAGAAACCTGCATTGAGTCTTTGGTGAGAAATTAATTTTTTTGATTGTTACTTTTTATTCATTTTTTTTTTTTTTTTTTTTTTTTTTTTTCAAATGAGTAATTATCCTAGTTTATTTAAACGGTCAATTTCATCTTGGTTGTTATAATCATTATGTTTCAGCAAATTCTATCTGTATTTCTATGATGAGAAAATTGACTTTACATGCTTAAAATTCACATTATGGACAAGAAAGCTAAAATGGAACATTTGGCTTCAAAATTATGTGAAAAGCACCTTCAAATCAAGTGCTACCATATTTCCTGTGATAAGCAAAATGATTACTGCATTTGCTTCCTTCTTTTATAGAAGAGCACTCAGAAGCTGGTGAACTGGAAGTTATTCTTGATTGGACTATAAAATGCCAGACAAGTATGAGTTGCAGTGGATTGTGCATATAAATAACATTTGTAGTTGAACTATGGCACACAAGTTGATATCTGCTCAGTTTTAGCTGGGTCACCATAGAGAGAAAGTATGATATTGAAAGACCCGAAACCCCTAATGATTCTCAGCTAAAAACTTCAGTGATGTGTGCCAAGCACCAAACTGATGTATTTTCTCATAAAACAAAACAAAAAAAAATGGATTTAAACTGTGTATGTATGTATGTATGTATGTATATATATATATATATATTTTTTTTTTTTTAATCATATCACCCCGAGCAAGGCGGTAACACCACTGATGTGCAGGGGGGCTACGTAATAGTGAAAAGATTGGAAAAGAGAAAGCTGGAAACCACATCCTAAACAGGGAACAAGGGATGAGCCTCTTAACCTGTTCAATAGACGTGGGTGGAGTGTGAACCAGGCAATAGATAGATCTATAATCCTAATTAGGTTTCACTTGGATACAAATGGATACAAATTAAGGGTTCAGTTTATCATTATAATTGCATTGTAAATCACCCTTTTCACTAAGAATTTATTTCTTTAAATCCATTATGCTGAAGCCATACTTTGAGGTCTCATTAATAACCTTAGAGTATTTTGTGGCCATAGTTTGAGCTGTCCTTGAGACATTGGAGGACAAATGGGCACAAGAGATTTTTGTGGAATTATAGTGAAGTTACATGTTTCAAGTAATGTTCTCATCTTGGGTGTTATCACATTTCAGTTTTTACCCACTGGCCTTATTAAAGGTGTCTGTCATATTTGATTAAATATCATCGAGTAGGTGTGGGTCCGGTTTCAGAATCAGTGGAAACTATAGAATCTTATTGTGTGATTTGGTTTGATTTAGTCGATTTTGTTTAGTGGCATATCAACTTTTATGGGTTATTTAATACCAAAATCTAAATATTTTTGAATGCCTTAAACTCCAGATAAAATTTATTATTAATCATTTTGCTATAAATATGTATTACTGCTTATTTTACTATAAAAATATATTTTTTATACTTTCATAGTGTTTTGTTTTTGTTGGGCAGAGGTCACTATTTTCCCATAGCTGAGACCCTAACAAGTACTACCTCACTGAGTTTGGGTGAATTTGAGAACAACATCAATTAAGAGGTGGTTCAACACTCCCAAAAAACAAAAAAACAAAAAAAAACTCCATTCTCCAAATTGGAGATCAAAATCAAACAAGTTCAAGAATTTAAATATTTGGAAAGTGTTTTAACAGTGTATGGAAAGTGTTTTAACAGTGTATGGAAAGTGTTTTAACAGTGTATGGAAAGTGTTTTAACAGTGTATGGAAAGTGTAACACTAGAATCTGAAGGTACATTGGGATAGTGTGAGATGCTTTCCAAGAGCTCAGCAAAGTATTAAGAAACAGAAAAATTTTAAACCAAATGTATAACTTACTATTTGTCTATTGTCTGAGATGAGGTAGTATTTACAGTATTTACATTATTTGGACTATTGTCCTCATCTTTGCTGCCATTTGTATGACGTTTTGGCCATTGTATTCTCCGGCCTTCTTCAGGTACTAGGAATTTGGAACTGAACCCTTTATTACAATCTCTGGGGTATATGAACCCCCATTCCTTTCTTAAGGACACATGGCTCAGTCGATATAGACGTTGGTTAGTTCCTGACTTGACTCTTAGTTGTGAGGGTACAGCAGTGGTGAACAAGTAACTTGCAGGGTTAGAGAGAGATAACACATGATTCCCAATCGAGGCTTTACACAGGAGTGGAGTTCATATACCCCAGTGATTGTAATAAAGATAGTGATAGAGTACATGCACACACACACACACACATGCCAAATAGCAGCTGGTTGGATCAGCAGACAGTAGTTATTTATATGATAAAAATATTACCATATATATATATATATATATATATATATATATGGTCATATCACGTTGAATACACCAGTTCTCGCTTGATCACCGAAGTTAAACAATGTTGAGCCTGGTCAGTACTTAGATGAGTGACCGCTTTGGAATACCAGGTGCTATAAGTGTTTATTGACGGATGTGCATTGTGGTGCAGTGGATGTTGGCTCGGAAAAGGAAATCGGTGAGCCAAGTTCAAATTCCAGTCGAAAACTCTGTATTGACTTACGCACTGGTACTCTTGGGAAAGGTATTAATCTGTCCCTTCCCTCCAGTTATGGGTTAAATATCTGAGGTCTGCTGTTCATGCGATCCGTGGCAAATTTCTGCACTGATTGTTTATCAGCAGTTCCAAAAAGTGTGAATGGTGCTACACAAGCCTTCACAACTCAAAACAATTCTTTGTGTGGCAGTCTATGTTAGACACTCATACGTCAAAATTGACAGGAGTCAATAATAATATATATGTGTGTGTGTGTGTGTGTGTGTATATTTTTATCATAATAAAAACATGATTTACTGCAACACATTATTATAAATTTATAATAAAAATATGACCATATGTTATGCTCTACTAAGTATTGAGCACTCTTAATAAAGTAAATCACTACAAACAGTGGATTGATCCGAAGCCCTTTCCTCTGCTACCTACCACTACAAACTCAATGGTCAAACCACCTGCCTGCCACTACTAAAAGGGAATTTGTAACTACGATTCTCCTCAACTTAACCCTATAGTAACCAACATTTCTGACACCTTCCTTTAATAACCCCTGCTTCCAGCATAAGTTTTCTCCATTCTTTGATTGAAGGGGGTTGACAATGCCTGTCTCGAACTGACATGTTGAAATAGCTATTCCCACTAAATGTGATCTGAATTTACACACACACTTCCACCTAAAGTATAGATTTATTCAAATATTTTCTTCTCATAAAATGGTATAAATTTAAAGATACAACCCTCCCCAACTGTCACTTATTTTGGCATGTGGAGTGGGGCATAAGCTGGTACTTTAGGCCTGCTCAAAGCAGTGACACACACATTTGTGTACTAAATTTGCTCGATTTTTCCCCTCACTCGCTCTCTCGGCTTCTATTTTTTCCCTCACTGGCTCTCTTGGCTCCATTTTTCCCCTCACTCGCTCTCTCGGTTCCATTTTTTCCCTCACTCGCTCTCTCAGTTCCATTTTTTCCCTCACTCGCTCTCTCGGCTCCATTTTTCCCCTCACTCGTTCTCTCTCGGCTCCATTTTTCCCCTCACTCGCTCTCTCGGCTCCATTTTTTCCCTCACTCGCTCTCTCGGCTCCATTTTTTCCCTCACTCACTCTCTCGGCTCCATTTTTTCCCTCACTCGTTCTCTCGGCTCCATTTTTCCCCTCACTCGTTCTCTCGGCTCCATTTTTCCCCTCACTCGCTCTCTCGGCTCCATTTTTCCCCTTTTTCACTCGCTCTCTCTCTCCTCCACCCCTCACTCGCTCTCTCGGCTCCATTTTTCCCCTCACTCGCTCTCTCGGCTCCATTTTTCCCCTCACTCGCTCTCTCGGCTCCATTTTTCCCCTCACTCGCTCTCTCGGCTCCATTTTTCCCCTCACTCGCTCTCTCGGCTCCATTTTTCCCCTCACTCGCTCTCTCGGCTCTATTTTTTTCCCCTCACTTGCTCTCTCGGCTCTATTTTTTCCCCTCACGGCTCTATTTTTTCCCCTCACTTGCTCTCTCGACTCTATTTTTTCCCCTCACTCGCTCTCTGGGCTCAATTTTTCCCCTCACTCGCTCTCTTGGAACTATTTTTCTGCGTTCTCTTTGCACCATTTCTCCTCGCTTGCTCCCACACATGGCGCCATTTCTCTGCGCTCACTCCCACTCATGGCACCATTTCTCCATGCCTGCTTGTTCTTACTCTTGGATCCATTTTTTGCACTCACTCATTCTTTCTTGGCTCCATTTTTCCTTGCTAGTTCTCCCTCTCAGCTCCGTTTTTCCTTGCTCACTCTCTCTGCTTTAATTTTCCTTGGTCGCTCTCTCTTGGCTCCACTTTTTCTTGGTAGTTTTTTTTTGGCTCCATTTTTCCTTGCCCACCCTCTCTTGGTTCCGTTTTCCCTTTCTTGCCCTCTCTCAAGTTCATTTTTTTTCTTTGGCTTCATTTCTCCGTGCTCTCTTGTTCCTACTCTTGGCTCTATTTTACCACGCTCTTCTAGCGCTCGTTCTCTCTCTTTGCTCCATTTTTCTACACTCTCTCCTTTTGCTCCATTTCTCTGCACTCTCTCGTTCCCACTCTTGGCTCCATTTTTCCTCTCACTCTCTTAGCTCTATTTTTCCTTGCTTGTGCTCGCACTTTCTTGGCTCCATTTTTCCTCTCTCCTGACTCCATCTTTCCCCATTTGCTCACTCTTGGCTTCATTTTTCTGCACTCGCTCATTCCCACTCTTGTCTCCATTTTTCTTCATCTGTTTTTCTCTTTGGCTCCATTTTTCTTCGTCCTTTTTCTCTATTGGCTCCATTTTTTTTCCTCATCCGGAAAGGCTTGGCTTTATTAATAGAGCTGAGAGTGAGTGAGAGTGAGGAAAAATAGAGCCAAGAGAAAAATGGAGCTAAGGGAGAGGAATGAGTGAGTGCAGAAAAATGAAGCCAAGAGAGGGAACAAGCGATTGCGGAAAATTGGAGGCAAAAAATAAAGGAAAAATGGATTCAAGAGAGAAAACAAACGGGCAAGAAAAAAAATGGAGCCAAGAGAGAATGATCCTTGAAAAAAAAGAGCCAAGAGAGGGAACTTTGTTCTTGGCTCCATTGTTCCTCTCTTTAGCTTCATTTTTCCTCGCTCTCTCTCTCTATTGGCTTCATTTCTTCTTTCTCTCTTGGCTCCATTTTTCTTCTATCTCAGCTACATTTATCCTCGCTTGCTCTCAGTTCCATTTTTCTTTGCTCTCTCTCTTGGCTCCATTTTGCTGCGCTCACTCATTTTCTTGCCTGGCTCAATTTTTCCGCGCTTGCTCGTTCCTCCTCTTGATTCCATTTTTCAGCTTTCTATCTCTTGGCTCCATTTTTCCTTGCTCGCTCTTTCTTGGCTCCATTTTCCACGCTAGCTCGTTCCCTCTCTTGGCTCCATTTTGCCATGCTCGCCCGCTCATTCCCTCTCTTGGCCCCATCTCGCCTCGCCCGCTTGTTCCCTATCTTGGCTCCATTTCGCCAGCTCGTTCCCTCTCTTGGCTCCATTTCGCCGCGCTCGCCAGCTAGTTCCATCTCTTGACTCCATTGCACCATGCTCTCTCATTCCCTCTCTTGGCTCCATTTCGCCGTGCTCGTTCCCTCTCTTGGCTCCATTTCACCGCGCTTGCTCACTCGTTCCCTCTCTTGTTTATTTTTTTTATTTTGTATTTTTATTTTTTTTATTTATTTATTTATTTTTTTTCGGTGCTTGTTCCCTCTCTTGGCTCCATTTTCCCTCCCTCATTCTCTCTCTCGGCTCAATTCCTCTCCCCCCCTCTCTCTCTGTATCTGCTCCATTTTTTTCCTCTCTTGCTCTCTTTCCAATTTCATTTTTCATTCTCTTTTCCTCCAGTTATAAATTCAAGTAAAAGAAATCATTAAAGAAAGTTTTTACATTTTTTTGTATAGATAATTACTGCAATGATAAAGGAATAAAGTTTCAAAGAAAATGTTAAATTTATTTTTTGTTTGCAATGAGTTAAATGCACCAATATTATTTGAATAGAAATGATTATAAGTCATTTAGTGGAATAATTACAAAATTTTTAAATAGATGAAATAACCACATTCTGCAATATTCCAAAGTTAATTCACCTGAATATTTCAGTAGCATAATGCTATCTTATTGGTATGTCACTTTCTTGTTGAAATTTAGTTGGAGTTTTACATCATCAGGATTAATTTTTTTTGTGTTAATTATAGCATAATAAAGCATGCAAAGAACTCTTGAGCCTAACATCAAAAAGGAAAAAAAATGAACTTTTCCTTTGGTAGTCGTAAGAGAAATTGGTTCCATCCAAGTCATGTGCTATGGTAGCATGTACATTTTTTTTTTCCTTTCCTTATTTTCTCTTCTTTCTTTTTAAAAAAAAATAGTTTTTGTTGTGATGGGACAGGGTGCTAGAAACAAACTTTTTTCCAAAGGTGTGATTGCAATAGGAACCCAAGTAGTCTCAAGCCTAAAATTCAAACTTATTTCACATTTTCCTGATATTATTAGAACCTCAATACTGGCATATTTTTAATGTATTTATTCCTCTGTGTCTTTGTCTCCCTTTGAAATGTGGGGAAGGATGGCACTACTCAAAGATTTGGTATTGCTTACACACCATGAAATTGAATAAATATTCCATGTGTGTGTGTTCATGGAATTTTATCAGGGGTTAAAAAATTTCCTTTGCTGTCTACATCACTCCATTCTGGTTTTTATCAATGATGGTTTTTCTGCTACCCCACCCTTTAACATTGGGTGTATGGGAGAGAGAATATGATAGATAAACTCCATATAACAGAAATGGCATGTGGGGAGTGTTTGTGTGATGATTTTCTAAGTAGGGCTTAGATGTGGTACAAGGCCTAAGTATGGGCCACCGAGTGAGGATTAAACTCACTACTCAATTGAGACAAGCTTGCTAATCATTACACTATATCAATGTGTGTATAGACGCACATGCCCTCAATCTCGCTTGTAATGTATGTGTCCAAATCTCCATTTCATATTAGTGAGATTTTCTTTAAACTGAATTTTCAAAGTTATGTGATAATGTGTTTTATATTATATGATTTGTAAGAAAGTGTGTGCGGTACATGACAGCTTATTTCATTTGTCATCGCTGGGTGTAGTGTAAACTATTAAGTATGAGCTGAACATGTGTATGATATATTATCAAAATAATAAACAAAAGTTTCAAATTCTTGAGGCCCTCTGTATCAAAAACAAATATTGCCTCAATGTTTTAAAAAGCATTCAAGTTGACTAACATTTAACATGTTGCAATTTACCGTCTCTGGTTATCCATCTTGCATTGGGAGTGCTTTTTTATAAAAATCCCTATAAAAATGATTACAATTAAGTTTGTCTTCAAAATTCACCCTGAGGATTAGCTCAAAGGAGATTAAAAGTACATGGGTTAACAAAAACTATGGTGCCTTCTTTGATGAATTTCAACTTAATCAAGAATATAATTACAAAAGCATAATATGTCTATATTATTTAATGAAACTTGCTAAAATGTATATATATATATATATATATATATATATATATATATCTCCTGGCTATGGCATATAAACTACAAATGGCCATGTGGCTCTAAATTTACTATTTGGAGTCTTGGGGAATGTGGAGCTATCCCTTAAATGCTATTAATCCCAGTGCCACTCTTGCCCAGAGTGGTAGTACCTGTACTATATATCAAATCATGTTTGCTATGTGAATACTGTGTGTGTGTGTGTGTGTGTGTGTGTGTGTGCACATACAGGACAGCTATGTAAATATGTACCGTTGGTGTCGAATATTTGCATTGTGTATATATATGTGTGTGTGTGTGTATACATGTGTGGGGGCTTTTCAAAGCCTGAGCAAAGCCATCAGGGGTGCTCCGGCAAACTCTAACATTAAAACCCCTTATGTATACTGTGTAGTCCACCATGCACTATCCAATGTAAGGGCCAAACTGGATGTGCATTGTGGTGCATTGGATATCAGCTCGGCATGAGAAATTGGGGAGTTCGAATTCCAGCTGAATTCATTGCATTCACTTATGCGCATATACCCTTGAGAAAGGTATTAATCCGTCTCTTCCTTCCAGTTATGGGTTAAATAACAGGACAGATTGGGTTCTATAGCCTTTGTCGGCAACCACTCTACCATGTCAGTTTCGAGACATGATCGCCCAAGGGTGTATCATGTATGGCACTTAACTGACTGAAGGGCCAAACTCCATGATAATGTCGCATGCGACCACCACAAACACCTAACATGTGGCACACAGTGCACTTGCATGGGTTATGTTGTCTTGATGGAGGGAGTGTGCTTTGTGCCATCCGAGCAAATGACCACTTTACACAAATCTTAGTGCAGGTTGATCGATAGTTGGATGGTTAATAGTTCAACACAAATGCATGCAGGACAGAAATCCCATGCGTAAGTGTGAGAGAAAGCTCATAAAGGTTGATGCACTGTAAAAACAGCAAAAAAAAATTTTTCAATCAGCAAATCAACAATTCACTTTGCTCCCTGTGACAGCCTTTTTCAATCCTTGCCAAATGATGTCTTTTTTATACTTAGATTTCTTGAAAGCAGGACAATACACATGTGTACTGTTTAATAAATAAATAAAAATGGCGTATCTCTTTCAAATAAAGTGTCCACTATGATAACACTGGAAGGAGGAATAGAAATGTTGGATTAAAAATGACTTCATTAATCTTTAGAAATTATATCAGTTAATTGATACATAAAAAGTTCACTTAAGTATTGGCTAACTTGAAGCTCATTTGGGCAAGATAAATCTAATTTTAAATATTTTTTTATTTTTTCATATAATGTATATTAATTATATTGGTCTGTATTGCCGATTCACCTATAGATGCCATATCTTGGATGCCACACCCACATAGATGCCATATCTTGGATGCCACACCCACATAGATGCCATATCTTGGATGCTCAGCACTCCTCACCCCCCACCCATGGATGCTGAACTCTTCAAATGTTTACAAATCTTCAAATCATTTTTCATGGCAGTGCCCTATCAATGTTGTGTGTGTGTGTGTGTGTATATATATATATATATATATACATACACACACACACATGTTCTTACTCCCTCTCACCCACTAAAACCACTGTGGTTCCTGTTCATTCACCAAAGTTAACCAATATCGAATGGTTAATACTTAGATGGGGGTCAGTGTTTGGAAACACTAGGTACTTTTTTTTTTTAATCATATCACCCCAAGCAAGGCGATAACGCCACTGATGCGCATGGGGCTACGTAAGAGTGAAAAGATTGGCAAAGAGAAAGCCGGAAACCACATCCTAAACAGGGAACAAGGGATGAGCCTCTTCACCTGTTCAATAGACATGGGTGGAGTGTGAACCGGGCGATTACTGGAAGCTATCTCCTATAATTGAAAATGTTTTTGTTTTAAACAAACCATAAAGGGTTGAGAAGACACAAAAATGAACAAATCAATCAAGAACTCTCTAAGATTGTAAAAGATTTACCTCAGTATAGATTAGCTCATTATTTACACTTTCTTTAACACCCATATATATATATATATATATATATATATATAGTATCAAAAATACTTTGGGGGCGTGTTCCTGACACCAAAACAGAATAAAAATGTCCGTTTGAACATGTCTAAAAAGCCATTGTTGTACCTCAACATAACTCCAAATAAATGTTCAAAAATGTCCTCTACTTGCTTCTACACTTTTATGCACCTATCGGATCATTGACTGGCAGACCTTTTCAAAATACTCCTACACAGTGTCAAATGGTTTTGCACATCCCTATGACACACTGATTAAGTATCTCTGCTTTATTAATGTCTGTTGTGTGAGCTTTTTTTTTTTTTTTTTTTTTTTAATAAGTGGCCCATCAGACAAAAATGGAAAAAATTGAGGTCAGAAGAATGTGCAGGTCATGGAACTGGTCTTTACCTGCCTATGCGTCTTTCGTGGTATATATCAGCCAGTGCATTGCATCAATGTGGCTAAAATGTGCTGGAGCCCCATCATGCATGAACCCCATGTGTCGTCGTATTAGGAGGAGTACATCTTCTATCAGGTCTGTAAGACGTGCTGGGAAAACATGGACCTACCAGTCACTTACAGTTCCAGCCCATACATTAATCGTAAACTGATGCTGGTATCTAGCCTGTATAGTACCATGAGGATTCTGATCTACCCATTAATGTTGGTTGTGTAAATTTATTATTCCATCTCTTCCAAATGTTGCCTTATCCATAAACAAGATTAAAGAGACAAACAACAGATTTGCAGTTTGTGCAATAAATCGTCATCAAAAGTTCTCCTGGGGTGAATGATCTGAGGGCAGAAGTCCCTGTACATGTTGCAAATAATACAGATAGATGAGCTGCCCTTGAAGTACCTTCCATGTAGTACTATGAGATATGACATGCTAGCACCACTGGATGCATGCTGTTCTTTGTGGTCAGGTGTACAAGCAGATATCGGCCTTTCTTGATTCATGGTTTGTGGTGCCATGTATCCTGTCCCAGGATAAACAGCAGCAAAGATTGGATAACTTGATACCCTTTGTCTGGAAATGCAATATGAAATAACCATGCAAAAGTAAAAATAATTATCCACACTTTCACTGTTAATCTTTAGGTTTGTCACACTTCCTTCAGCTCATGGCATGCTTATAGTTGGTACTGTTGTGGTCATGTGATTGAAGTTTGAGTTTGAGCCAGTTTTCTTGCTGCTTCTACAGTGTAAACATAGCCGCTCCACTAGCAGTGTGCATGAAGGAGGTTACAAAATGTTATGGAAAGTTGCAAAAGTTAATACTATTTCGTAATATTGTCTTTGTTTACATTTGTTTGCATTAGGATACAAAAAGGAACAGATATGGATGTTGTAAGAAAACAGGAACACTTATGTATTTATGGCTTAATTTGACTTCTTCCATGGTCAAGTGGTAAGATATGCCAGATCTTATTGATGGCTTTTCCTTAGGTTTGAATCTTGTTGGGAGATGCATATTTTCCTAAGTTTTCTTGAATATTCAGGGTGGTGGAGATATATATATATATATATATATATATAGTCATCCGCAGACAGATCTGTTTCGCTGTATCACAGCTCATCAGTACTGTTAGACTCCGATTGCTTTTTAACCCAGGATTGAAACCTGACCGAATTTACATCAGTTGGCGATTCTTCCTCTGGGCCACGAGCGTTCGGTAGAAGAAGGTAGACTTTTTTGCGCATATATCATTATACACGCCCAATAGCTAGAGTGCTTTAATTCACTATTGAATGAGTGATATATAAAAATGTACTGTTTAATTATAGAAAAGAGAGTATCCACTCAAAATGTTGAAACAAATTTTTATATAGTGTGCGATGGATGAGTTGTCATCTAAATTATGTAAAAATGAAAAGTTAGGAGAGCTAGGTAATGGGGTCATAGAAGTTGTTTGACAGCCATGACTAGGTTCTCTTGCTTGTGTGGTATGGTGCGGAGTTCTGTTACCTTATATAGTGTCTTTCAGTAGCCACCCTCTTGACCCAAAACAGCACTACCTCCTCAAGGCACTTGATGTAGGTCTTTGTGTTGCATCTGAGGTGTTGTGAGAAGATGGATGTATGCATAATATTGCCATCATTAGTGATCACTCCAAACACTATGATGTTGTTTAGATATTTGGTTTTCATCCCTCTCCGTACTCCAGTTGATGTTCTGTGTGTTCACCATCTTATCCTAGCAAAAGAATTTTTGAGAAAAACCACACCATGTTCAGTTGAAGGGGATGCTTGAATTGGTTCAAAAGCTTTGTAGCATGGGTTTTTTTTCTTTTTTTTTCTTCATGGCTTGGGATAAAAATTGGCCCTTTTCTCATCTTGCATAAGAAATACTGAATGTCTTCATGCACTACCTGCCTGATAAGAAACCCAGACACTCCTTTGTTCCTGGCTATGGACCTGATTGACTTGGAGGGATTGTTATCAATTATGGCCTGGATCTCACCAACAAATTTTGGAGTTCTTTTCTTAACAGAACAATCAAAATGTTTTTTTCCAAGCTACTATATCTTTGTAATTACCATTAGACTCATCCAACTTTTTCTGAATCCTATGCACTGTCCTCAAATTGACACCCAAACAATTTTGAAGTGTTTGTATTGGAGCTTCCACACAAATGCCAAGCAGTACAGCATGTTGTTTTGAAATATCTGGCTGAGTGAATTGCGTCAAAGTGCCCTTTTTTTCTCACAGATGATGCCTAACTGACCCTGCTATACTGTGCAGTCAACAAAATTTTCCCATCGTACCCTATCCCATTTAAAAACGCTAGTCTTGTTAACACGTCCCTAGCATCTCTATGAAAATAAAATTTTTCTTTTCTTTAGTTTTTCTTTCTTTTCCTTTCCTTTCCTGGTAAGAAACTCAGACACTCCTTTGTGTCCCTGGCTTAATTTACTGAGAGGGATCATTGTCAATTATGGCCTAGATCTCCTCAACAAATTCAGGTGTTCTTATAAGAATGATCAGAGTGAATTTTCTGAGCTACTGTACCTTTGTAATCAACATTAGACTCACCCAACTCTTTCTGAATCCTCTGCACTGTCATCAGTGAAAGACTCTGAAATGTTTGTATTGGAGCTTCCAGTGTGAATGTCGGTGTGAATGTCGTTTCCAAATCTCTGGCGGTGTTTTGTGTCATGGTGTTCTTTTTCTGACAGACAGTGCCCAACTGACCCTGACTGTGCAGTCATCAATAACAAATAACATGCATGTGCAAAATTAAAACACCTTGTATACATATATAACTTTTTTCTCTATACTTGTTTTTTTTTATAACAGAATTGTTCATGACTCTCTGCAGCTTCCTTTTGTTTAATATCTCTAAACTTTATTATGGTAGTTCTTGAGAAAGAAAGTGGAGTGGTTTCCTTTTGCCTTCTGCAGGATTTTGAATTCGAAGTTCTTTTTCTCCTAGACTGGCTACCAGCTAAGGCCATTGAGCCAAATAAACATTCTTATTTAAACCATAGCACTGTAATATAGGGGTATTTCTGCTTTTCCCAAGAGCATTAGGACAAAGTGAATACAAACTACCTTGGACAGGATTCGAACTCTGCTCATAAGCTGCATTTTCCATAGTAAGATGAGTAATATTTTTTTTTTTTTTTTTTTTTTACACTCATTCATAAAGAAACTGAATTGGAAATAAGTTTATTTGGTTAGCTTATGTCGACCTTTGTTGTTTTTTTTTTCCTGATAGTTACAGCCATACCACATTGAAACATCATTTCTTGTTTGATTGCTAGAGTTAAACAATGTTGAACTTGATAACTATTTAGATGAGTGACTGCTTGGAAATGCCAGCTGCTGTAAGCTTGGAAATCTAGAGGGTATGGATGGATAACAAAACAAAATGAGTAATTGGAGAGTAGATTTTGAATTCTGGTCTCCTCCAGCTATGAGTTAAATTAGACAAACTGGGTAATATAGCCTTGGTTGACAGAAAAAGTAGCAGAAAGCTGCCTACTGTGGAAAATTTTCAGCCACATCACTTATGAATTGAAAAGAGTCACGATATCCTGAGCATGGTACTTAAGGAAGGAAATAATGAAAAGATAAGTTAAGATAATTTCAAATAATTACGATACCAATTTTCATAAGTATTGGTCATAACATTAGGCATTGGTCAGTTTCAGCAGATTATGCAGTTGTACTTGAGCTGATGATTCAGGCACATAGTTTGCCGTCTCTTGATAAGCCTTCTAGAATTGCAGTTATTGTTGCATTGTCTGCAAAGATGAAATCTTTGAATAATGTGGATATAAAATAACGAGCTTACCATTTTTGTTTAGTTTGCTTTTTATTTTTCTCCCTAAGTAATTAGTTATTAGGATAATTATAAATAAGTATCATCACAAAGTTATTATTTCCTGTAGTGAAGATTTGAGTCACCTTGACAAGAGATCCAGAATTGGCTGCGTGTGGTACAGTAAGCACCAGGAGTTAAATTCTCTTCCACAGTTGGCTGTTGAGAGAGGACATTCTACTTATTAGTCATTTAAGTGCCATATGTGATATATACTTGGGTAATCATGTCTCAAAAGAGATGTGACTGATTGGGCAGAAGATTTTTTCCTGCAGTAGGTTGCCATTACTTTCTGCGCTAGACTTGTTGCCAACCAAGGCTATTGTACCCAATCAGTCCTGCTATTTAACCCATAGTTTGCTAAGCTTTTATCATTTTACAAACAGATACAAAACAGTCGGATGACACCACTGAATATATGTGATATCTAGTCTGAAAATGGTCTCAGGATATTAGACCTGGTCTTTGTTCAAACTTTATAGAGCCAAGGTAATTTCTTTAACACTTATGAAAATCTTTATCTTGAAAGATAAACTCCATTTCCAATGCAAAATTCTGAAAGTTTACACATCAAGAGCACTTTCTTCCCAATTGAGAAAAAGCTGGTGTTATATAACTAACTCTCTCAATCTCGGACCCACACTGTTGGCTAATATCTGCCAAGTTTTGTTCATATGTAAATATTGTTAATGCTACGTATGTGTGTTGTGATGCAGTGGATATTGGCTTGAAGCAAGAAATCAGAGAGCCAAGTTTGAATTCCAGTTGAATTAATTGCATTCACTTACATGCAAATACCCTTTAGAAAGGTATTAATCCATTACATCTCCCTCCAACTAGATAAACACCCACCCTATAGAGAGGAGTCTCTTAACTTTTATCACTATGTAGATAACTATTTTTGCCAACACCAAAAACAATCTTGACTGAAATTTCAAAAATTGAGAACTAATATATAAATCACAATATTTTGAGGGGGATTACATTTACAGTAAAAAGAAGGAAGTAATATTTACAAATGATGCAGAGTGATAAATGTTAAATCCAGACTAGATTGTAGAGTTCACACATGAAGAAGGCCCCAAGGCCACACATCTATTGGCCAAATGGTGATTGATAATGTCTGGAGGGAAATTAACAAATAATGTTATGTATCGGAGATTAAATTTTGTAATTTCATTCTTCTTCTGGACATAGGCTATCATGGCTTTTTACAGCTTTCTATCTGATGTGGTTCTTAGCAGTTTTTCTTGGTACAACAAATAAAATGAAACCTATACAAGATATTGATAACCAAAAACAGAAGATAAAATGATTTCATTCTAAGGATTTTAATCCTGGTGATGAAGTGTATTTCTGTTAATATTTGTATGAGGAATTTTTTGAAGGATATTCCCTTCTTTGAACCAGTTTGTTCTCAGATACCATGAATCATTTTATAAAAAAAAAATTTACTTTTCAGTCCATTCTTGCTTTGTCTTTTGCGCTTCTAACTTGTAACTTTTTAGTGGATTTTTTATTTAACATTATTTTTTATTGGGTATATTTGAATAGCTCTCTCCGTTTTTATGATTTTTTTTTTTTCCTTAGAAATTGAAATTAATAGCAATTGACTAAAAGATTCTGCCTTGGACAGGAATCAAACCTGTATCCCATTTTTAATCAGGGAAACAGTCTTCATAGCTGAAACCTGCCTTTACCAATTTAGCCAGTAAGTTGATTTCTGCTAGATTCAATTTCAGACCTGAAATATAAACTAATTTTGGAATGGAATTTTTATCACTTAAAAAAAAATAAAAATAAAAAAACAAGAAAAGTATCTTAAATACATGTACCCACTAAAAATGATGTTTATGTTAATAAGAAACATGAAAAATGTACCATATTTTTCAGTATATGTGATGTATTTTTTGAATCTCGGAGAAAATAATAGATAAAGCTAACATCCTGAAATAAATATCATTCAACCATGGCAGGGGATGAATATATTCTTAAGTCCAACATTAACTCAATCTAGGTAGCTTTCAAGCTTCACCACTAATTCAGTTTTCAACCAAATTTCAAACACTTTACAGAGTTAGATACAACACTTCCTTAGCTACATTTTGAAAAAAGTTACATCAAAATATGTGAAGTTTGAAAAGAAAGACTAAGTACATGAGTGAGTGACTAACGTTTCTAACAACAAATATTATTCTTTATAACTTTTTCTGTTTAATATTTTTGCATGCAGTTTTCTAACATTTAAATTCTGATGATATCCTTTATCATTTTTGTCAATCAAACTTTGCATGTCACTTATTTTATCAGAATCAATTATAAATCAATTTTTTATTGTTTTTTTTGTTTGTTTTTTTTTAATCAATTGCGTATAATTTTTTTCTTAATATTTTTAAATGCAGGTCAAGTTATTAAAAAGGAAAATAAAGGACAAGATATTCTAGTGAAGTAAAAATATAAATTTCTTATTTGAAATATTGCTGCTAAAAATAAAATTTGAAAGCAATCTAGAATATCTAGTCCTATTCTTTTCCAGGTTTAATATAATCTTAAGAATATTACTTTTCATGTATACCTTTTCCTATGTAATTTAGAATTGATTGCCTGCACATATGTGCAAATTTTATGTTAAACTGTGTTTTCATTGTTTATATTTACTAGCATGTCTTATCAGTCAGTTAAGTGCCATACGTGATACACGCTTGGGCGATCATGTCTCGAAAGAGACATGACTGACTGGGCAGAAGATTATCCCGCAGTAGGTTGCCATTGCTTTCTGCGGTAGACTAGTTGCCAACCAAGGCTATAGAACCCAATCTGTCCTATTTAACCCATAACTGGAAGGAATAGACGGATTAATACCTTTCCCAAGGGTATTTGTGCGTAAGTGAATACAATGGATTCAACTGGAATTCGAACTCAGCTCCCTGGCTTCTCGTTCCGAGCCGATATTCACTGTACCACAACGCACAACCGGATATATCATTCTCAAATTAACAGATTTTCTTTAATGGTGATAACTAAATAATATTTTCAGCTTAAAAATCAAATTTTGAATAATTTTGTTATTCATTTTCAGTTTGGTCTTTTGTAATCCTTAAAAATAAAAGGTTGTTTTACTAAAGGTCTTTATAATTGCTTAGTTACTCAAAGCAAGTTTTTACCACAAACATGGTAACTGCCTGAGCATTTAGATCACAAGTTGGAAATAAAGAGAAATAAATAGCATAAATATTTTAGAAGTGTATTTTGAAAATCTAGCAGATATACTAAATTATAACATGGTGTATATAAATGAAACAATGAGGAATGTTTTGAACAATTTCAGTTATAATTACATTGATTTCATTTTAGAGTACACATAATTTTCTCAAAGAAATGACATAGCACTGGAAATGGATATTGGTTCTAGTTTCTAATGCATTAGAAAAATGAGATATAAATATTCTATGTAAATATTTGTCGCCACAAGACTTCTTTGACAAAATCCTGAGATAAAGCTAATCTTAGAATTGACTTTATCAGTTTATTTTTCTGTATTTATAGTTTTTAAATCTATTTTTAGAAATTACTTGCATTAATAAAACTCGAATAGTTGGCTTGAATAAATCCTGCCATTTGGTTTTATGGATTTCTGTAATTGAATAGTAAACTCCCCTCTAGCCATTATCGTTAAGATTTCTCTGTACAATCAGCCATAAATGCAATCAGATTGGAGAAATGAAAACTGCTTTTTTCTCTCTCTCTCTCTCTCTCTCTTTCCTTCCTCTCTCTCTCTCTCTTTCCTTGTCTCTCTCTCTCTCTCTTTCCTTGTCTCTCTCTCTCTCTCTTTCCTTGTCTCTCTCTCTCTCTTTCTTTGTCTCTCTCTCTCTATTTCCTTGTCTCTCTCTCTCTCTTTCTTTGTCTCTCTCTCTCTCTTTCCTTGTCTCTCTCTCTCTATTTCCTTGTCTCTCTCTCTCTATTTCCTTGTCTCTCTCTCTCTCTATTTCCTTGTCTCTCTCTCTCTCTATTTCCTTGTCTCTCTCTCTCTCTATTTCCTTGTCTCTCTCTCTCTCTCTCTCTCTCTATTTCCTTGTCTCTCTCTCTCTATTTCCTTGTCTCTCTCTCTCTATTTCCTTGTCTCTCTCTCTCTATTTCCTTGTCTCTCTCTCTCTATTTCCTTGTCTCTCTCTCTCTTTCCTTGTCTTGTCTCTCTCTCTCTCTATTTCCTTGTCTCTCTCTCTCTCTCTATTTCCTTGTCTCTCTCTCTCTCTCTCTCTCTTTTCGTCTCTCTCTCTCTCTATTTCCTTGTCTCTCTCTCTATTTCCTTGTCTCTCTCTCTATTTCCTTGTCTCTCTTTATCTCTTGCTCTATAATTTTAATATATAAGTAATTGCTTACATTTATAAGTCAAAAAGAAAATTTATGTATGCGTTTCTCTCTCTCTCTCTCTCTCTATACACCTCTCTCATAGATATAACAGATCACTCAATAAGTCTCGGGCCTGACATAGAGATGGTGGCACTAATAAAAAATCTATATGCTTTTTATGAAGTACTAACCTTCAAATGGTACGTGACAAAATTTGGGCCCAATTGGATTATTAGTTTACATATTACAGTTACTTAAGTGAAGCTACTGTTGCAAATTTTCAAAACAATGGAAAAATCTAAATTTTGTGTGTTGATAAAGCATTGCTTTCTGATGGGGGAAAATATACTATTCAAGCAAAGCAAGGGTTTGGTGTTATTCAAACTCTGCTCCATTAGAAACAATGGTTAAGAGGTGGTAGGCTGACTTTAAATGCAGTTGTACAAACACAAATGATGCTGAACACTCAGGTTGCCCAAAATTGGTAGTTGTCCTTGAAAACACCAAAAAAAATCTACAAACTTGTTTTGGCTGATCGTAAATTAAAAGTTGTGTGAGATAGCAGAAGAGTTAAACATATAAGAAGGCAGTGTATTCACCATTTTGCATTAACATCTGTCAATGAGAAAGCTGTGTTCAAAGTGAATGCCGCGATGCTCACAGTTGATAAAAAACAACAATGCATTGATGATTCAGAGCTTTGTTTGCAACTGTTTCAATGTGACATGAAGGGGTTTTCACATAACTATGTGACAATGGATGAAACCTGAATCTACCACTTCACTCTGCAGTCAAATTGGCAGTCAGCTGAGTGGACAGCAGCAGGTGAAAGCCGCCCAAAGTGACCAAAGACACATCAGCAGGCAAGGTTTTGGTCTCCATATTTTTCGATGTGCAAGGTATTTTGTTCATTGATTACCTCGAGAAAGGGAGAACTATCAATAGTGAATATTATATAGCATTATTGGTGCATCTGAAGGAAGAAATCGTCAAAAAATGGCCACAAATGAAGAAAAAGTGATCTTTCACCAAGACAACACACCATGTCACAAGTTATTCACAATGATAGGAAAACTATGTGAATTGCAGTTTGAATTGCTTCTGCATCCACCCTATTCTCCAGATCTGGCCCTCAAAAGAATGCTCCAGGGAAAGAGATTTGGAAGTGATATTGAAAACTGAGGCATATTTTGAGGCCAAAGACAGTGTTCTACAAAAAAGGCATCGAATTGTTAGAGAAGTGTTCGAATTGGTATCCTTCTAGGGGGATACACTATGTTGATGAATTAAGTTAAATTTTGCCTAAAAGTTGTTGTTTTATTAGTTAGGCTAGGGATTTATTGATGTCCACAGACACTTAGCTTTATAGCACAGGAACAAACTATAAAATAAGAGTAAGATTATATTGTATCTATTTTTTTTTCTTTTTTTTTTTTTTTTTTAGGGAGTGTAGGGTAGATAATGATTGACTCTTGACTTAAAGAAGTTAAGATTGTAGGGATCAGAGAAGCATTCCCTTGGGAGGCTATTCCACATTGCTGGGGAAGAAGCTAAGTGAAACTTAGTCCATACCAATGTCAAAAGTTTTATTGAAAGGGAATTTACATCAACTACATGGCATAGCAGGTCCTATATGTAAAGTTCTTGATTGTTAGGGCCAAGGAATGGAGTTTGCTTCAACATCTGCCATGAAAATAGAGGCGAGGTAAAGAAAAACTGCCAATATTTTGTCTGGAGAAAGGGTCTGAAAGGTGGAAAGAATAAAATATGATAGAGATAATAAAAATGTTAGGCTTTTGGGGTTAAGTTAGGGGCAAAGTATAAAAGGAAACACACACACACACACAGATTTGGGTAGCATTCCCTATTTTATACAAGTTTCATTAAAGATGGCTGACAAGGCATTGTGATTTAAGTTTTTTATTCAATTTTTCTTGTGTTCATTTAAGTTATTTCTTTTTTAGACATAAGTTGTGTAAAAATTATCGAAATGTTCTATATATCTGAGCACTTTCAGCTATCCTGTTTGCCATTTCCAAGGATATGTTTTGTTTTTATAATTTTTAACTGAATGCATAGGTTTTTTCTATATGTATCAAGTTTTTACTATTTTACAAACATGGTCAACACATAGTGGCCATGTTCATTAGTTGACGTTATTGAATGTTGGCTTTTTCTTTTTAATATTAATGCTTCCATTACTTTTAGCCTATTTATATTTGCATTTTCTATGAGTATGTTATGGATGGAGTTTGGTAGGTTTCCATATGTGTTTAAATGAGTCCTAATTGAGCTATGGTCAGAGAAGAATAGAAAATATAAAGAAGCAGGCTGAATGAAGTTTTCTGTACTTAGGCTCCCATTGTCTAAAACTATATGGGATTTTTTTTTTTTATCAAGTCAAGATGCTTGTTCAGTCAGTCAGTTAAATGCCATATGTGATACATGCTTGGATGATCATGTCTCAAAAGGGACATGACAGACTGGGCAGAAGATTATCCCACAGTAGGTTGCCATTACTTTCTGCAGTAGACTGGTTGCTAGCCAAGGCTATAGAACCCAATCTATCCTATCATTTAACCCATAACTGGAAGGAAGAGACAGATTAATACCTTTCTCAAAGTTACTTGCACATAAGTGAATGCAAGGAATTCAACTAGAATTCAAACTCAGCTCCCTGATTTCTCGTTCCAAGCCGATATCCACTGCACCAAAATGCACATCCTAAAATGTGCACCCTAAAATGCGCATCCTAAAATTTTAGGATGTAATTCAGATGCTTGTTAATTTTCTTCAAAAGTAAAAAAAGTAAAAGAAAAAATGTTTCCAATACATTTGGTGTCTTTATTCATATCTTTGAAATAACTGTCTGGTATTTCTGCTATATATCTAGGGATTCTTGACAAAATGCAAGAAAGAATCAGCAATGTTATCATTTTTGATTTGGCAGCTTTGCTTTCGTTGCTTTCTTACCACTAATGTAGCTTCCCTTTGCCTCACTCTATAAATATTTTTCATTGGTACTTCAACTTCATGAATTTAAGTGCAGTACCGATTGGTAGCTAGGTCTCATTTTAAAGTTGAAATTGCTAGATGTAATCAGAAGATTTAAACTAACTTTTTTTGTCTATATTTCTGAGATGAGGTAGTATTTACAGTATTTACACTGTAGTCCTCATCTTTGTTGTCCTTAAGGACACATGACCCAGTGTATATCGATGTCTGTTAGTTTCTGACTTGACTCTTAGAGTTGTGAGTTCAATACCAGGCTACAGCAGTGGTGAACAAGTAACTTGCAGGGTTAGCGGGAGATAACTCATGACTTCCAATCGAGGCTTTACGCAAGGAATGGAGTTCATATACCTCAGTGATTGTAATAAAGGGTTCGGCTTGAAATTCTTAGCACCTAAAGAAGGCCGGAGCATACAATGGCCAAAAATCGTTCAAATGGCAACAAAGATGGGGCAATAGTCCGAATAATGTAAATACTGTTAGTTTTGTTTTGTTTTTTCACTTGTGGAACAGTCTTTCAACTTCTTGTTCTTTTGGTCAACTTTGATCTTAGAAAATTTTAATGCAATGCCAATTGTTACCTTTTATCTTCTTGAATCCATTGTCATTATTGTCGTTTGTGTTTCCTTCACTCCCTGTCTGTCCTTGAGTCTTAATGGTGTTTCTCATTGTGCTTGGGGTGGAATTAGAAAAAAACTGAAAATTGCAAATCAGTAAGACCTGTTGAAATATGTGAAATTGCAACAATTTAACATATTTCAAGGTGAGCAGGATTTTTGCCAAAAAAGTATTCAATAAAGAACTAGAGCAACCCTATGTCATTAAATTAGTAAAAAGGTCAAATACTTTCAACCATTTTAAGTGTTATGGACACTTATCAAGGTCGAATAAATATATATCTGAGTATGACAAGCAGTGTGTCAATGAATTTGGTTAAAAGATAAATCATTTAAATCTTTCACTCATTTATTGATTAAGCAGGGTGCGATGGGTAAATGGTCGCCATTTTACTCTTTTAATTTGTGCATGTGCTTTATTTGTTTTTGACTTTGTCAACTACCCAGTATAGTAGGGTCAGTTGAGCACTGTCTTTGAGAAAAAAGCACCATGACTAAATTCACTCTGCCAGATATTTAGAAGCAGCATGCTGTACTGCTTGGCATTAGCACAAGAAGTTCCAATATAAACATTTCATGGCGTTTTAATGTTGATATGAGGACAGTGCAGAGGGTTTAGAAAGAGTTGGATGGATCTAATAGTGATTCCAAAGGTACAGTAGATCAGAAAACTTGCTCTGATCGTTTTTGATAAATTTGTTGATGAGGGCCTCAGACTCAATATGGAGGCCTAATCAAGGTAGTGCTGCCCTGAGTCAAAAAGATGGATGTTAGAAGATCCTATATCTGGTAACAGGAGTCTGCATCATGCTGCACAAACAGAAGAACCCAGTCATGGCGACCACATCACCCCTTCCATCTGGTCACCTAACTCCCAGGACTGCAAGCCTCTTGATTATCATGTGTGGAGTGCAGTTGAGTGAGAGACCAACAAAATTCCATGTAATACCAAAAATTAACTGATGGAAAGGATTCTGGCAGCAATCACCAATTTAAACAAGGAGACTGTCCAAAAGAGTTGCAAGAGATTCTGAAATGGTCCAAAGGTCATGTTGTAACCAATGGTGATTTTTTTTTTTTTTTTTTTTTTTTTTTTTTTTTTAATTGAATAAATTTACGTTTTAGTTTTTCAAGATATTGTTGTGAAATTTTTGTAATGCAACTGTTAAAATAAGATAGCTTAATTTAGGCAACAACTTATCCTTTTGTGTGTGTTTCTGTGTGAAAAGTTGACTTTGGAAGTAATACTTTATCTTTTTCATGTTGATTGTATGGCAGTAGAAGCTGAACCTCCTGCCAATAACACATTGTTCTCCCTTTTTTTTTTTAATTTATTTTTTTATTATACTTCTTGTTTTGATTGTTTTTTTTTTTATCTTTATTTCTTCTTTTATTTGTATTTTTTGTCAAAATATAGCAACTGAATTGTTCAGGTTTTGAATGATAAATTTGCCTATAAATAAGACATGAATTTAGTACATTTGCAGATAAACTGTCTTATGTCTTATTTGAAAATTACAATAAATATTAAACAGACCTTATCAATTGAATTTAACAAAACTTGTTTGGATGAATTCGTACTGCCTAATAAATATGGTTGATGATACCTGGTTGGTTGTAATTGCAGTAGCAGGAAGATTGGTTTTCTAAATATTTTATAACTTAAATTGCTCAGGATTTTGAAAATTTTATTATTTTTTTTTCTTTTTTTTTTTTTTCATTAATTTTAATTTTATTTTTTTTAACAAATATTGTTGTCAAAAGTATAGATTTTTTAATTTTATTATTTTTAAAGTTTTCTTGGCCAATCTAGAACTATTTTAGCACCTGATCATCGTATGTACTTGTGTTTATGTATGTGCGTGTATGTATATATATATATATATATATATATGTGTGTGTGTGTGAGTGCATAAAATAATTTTCTTTGTAGTTTGTTTTTTTGCGTGTGTCGTTTTTGTTTGTTTTTACTATTTTATCTTTTGTTTCCCCAACTTTTTTTTTTTAACAAAAATATTTCTTCTATTTAGTTTTTTTAACATCCATCTCATTGGTAAAAATAAAAGCATTTGGCATCTTCTCAAAAGAAGAAAAAATGAAACTAACGATTGAAAGCAGGTGATGAATTAACGAAACAAAATTAAGTTTCCTTTCTCTACTCAACGTTTTATACGTCTTCTTTTGTCCTCAGTTAATTTTGTTTTTGTTTTGACATGGATAAGTGAATGATTCAGTGAAATGCACTTTGTACATTGAGATTTTATTTTTTCGTACATTTTATTTTATATATATATATATTTTATTTTTTTTCAAATCAGCCAAAATGAAGTCTTGAGCTGTTTCTTGTGTTTCTCTGTGTAAATATTGTATTCTTAAAACACATTTGCAGGTTTGGTCTCATGGTTTAATAGTCAGCCAAAGTTCAGTGACCAGAAAATTTAACTTGAAGGTGCAGACTTACCAAGGAAAAAAAAGATTGAATTCTTGAAATGATTTTGTAAAATTCACTTGGTCACACACACTAATAATAATAAGTAAAACCAGGGTCATAACTTTAAATAATATACTAACATAAATTGTCCAAAAACGAAAGTTTGCTATCTTTCTATAAGTCCCTGTAACCTGTATATAAAAAGCCTACACAAAGAGGAGTACTATTTGGTCTGATGATTGATGAAGACTTGAAACTAACAGTCCCTATAAATTGTTGATTTATCTTGACATTATATATATATATATATGTGTGTGTGTGTGTAAAAGTAGATATACAGTAAAATAATTTACAAAACATTAACTATACAACCATATCAATAATGGTATAATTGTTACTGCATACCTACTTTTTGCAACCCTGTTTGTGTTTGTGTATATATATATATATATATATATATATATATATATAGCCTATGTAACACAATTTTCGATTCATTGAAAATTTACAAATTACAAATTACATCGGCTTGTTACAAATTTACATCGGCTTGATTAAGCCTCGTTTAGACTGGAGATCATTCCTGGTCGAGCGATCTAAGACGTTGCCAGATCAAATGGTAGCTTCCCCTATGTGGATAGGGGTCCCAGGTTCGAATCCTGCCGAATGACATACACACATTGTGCACTTGGTAAATTTTATGTATGCATATTGTTTGGTTTTGATTTTGTCAACTGCATTGTATAGTAGGGTCAGTTAGGCACCATCAATGAGAAAAGAAGTACTTGACGCAATTCACTTTGCCAAAAATTTGGAAATGCCATGCTGTACTGCTTGACGTTCACGCTGGAAGCTCTAATACGAACATTTTAGAGTTTTTGGGTGTCAATCTCATGGTGGTGTTTTGTGTGGGGTGCAGTTGAGCGAGAGACAAATAAAACTCATTGTAGTATTCAAGGAAAAGATTATGGCAGCATTCACCAGCTTAAACAAGAAAACTGTTCAGAAGAGTTTCAGAATATTCTGAAGTAACCTGAAGGTTTTGGTTAAAACCAATGCCGATTTTTGAATTTTTTTTTTTTTTTTAATAAATTTACTCTTTTGTATTTCAAGATATTTTGTGTAATTTTGGTAATTGCATCTGTTCAAATGAGATGTTGATGTTATTTTCATTTTGCATAATTTAGGCGATAATTTATCCATCATGCCCTGTGGGTGTACAATTTCTGACATGAATAAAATATATCTAATAAATAAAAGACAAACTGATGACGTTTCTTTGCCAACACATTTTGTTCCTGAGGAACTTTATTCAGCTAATTGTAGAAATTATTTTTTGTAACTTGTATTTATACACAGAAGTGGATCAAAAATATTAAGTTTATAAATTCTAAATTATATCTTAATTTGAGAATGCCCTAAAATCTTCTTAAAACTGTGTAAGACAAACTATGGATGACACTAATTCATTTATTATATAAATTTACTTGCTTTCATTTATTCAACAAATTACATCACTTTAGTGGTCTCTTAATAGTCATTTGTTATGTATTTTCATCATATTTTAAATTGCATCATTTTCCCTTGGCTTTATGTTGAAATAGACAGGTAGTCGATTGTTCACCCTTTCATATATAGAACCAGAATTGTTCTGCCAAAAATTATAAATTCAATTTAACTATCTAATCACCTGATGAACAAATAATATTTGTAAAACTTTGTTGTGAAAATATTTTTAAATTGTGTGTGTGTCACAAGTAACCACTAAAAATAACATGTAAGTAATAAGATCTGTCAGCTTAATAAATGAAAATCCATCACTTCTTTAGAAATTGCTTTGTTTACATTATGATCTGAAACTGAAGCGATACATATACAGGTGATGGATAGAATAATAAAAACACCTGGAAATTTCAAGCAAATTTATTTCAATATCAAGTAGGACTGCCTTTGGCAGGAATTACAGCTTGAATTTTGCATAACAAAGTTTGAATTGTTTCCAGAGGAATTTTTATCCATTCTATTAAAACAGTCTGCAGTTCTTTGATGATGGCGGAAGATACTGACTACTCACTCGTTTTTCTAAAATGAACCATAACTGTTCAATGATGTTGAGATTTAGGGACTGTGGTGTCCAGATAAGATGTTCTACTTTGCTAGAATGTTTCTCACGCCATTCAGCTCCAATTTTAGTTGTATGAATGGATGCATTATCATCCTGAAAGATGGCATTTCCTTCTGGGAACAGTTCACTTTCTTATAAAATATAAATGTATATGTGTATGCATATGTTAAAATGTATGTTTGTATGTATGTAGGTAAAAATGTGAAGTATGTGTACATGTTTATATGTATGAATAAGTGTATATATGTGCATGTACTTATATGGTTACAAGCATGTAGATGTGCATGTAAGAGGTTAAGTATGCAATAAGTATATAATTTAAGTCCCATAAGACAATCTTTCAATGTTTTTATAAAATATTCATGTATTTCCCCACTAAAGATTTTATACATTCTAAATCTTGGTAATTTCAAAAACCATATTTTTAAAAATTATTTTATTATTATTTAAATTTCTTATTGTTTATTTTTTCTTATATATTTTATTAATTTTTTTTTGTACTATTTAATTAAAGTCTGATATTATTATTATTAATATACTATAATTAATATAAACCTGTCTGCATCTCTTTGACTAACATTCGCGGCATCCGCACCAACTTCCCCAGCGTAGATTCTTTCCTCCATAATAACTCACCTGATATATTAGCCCTATGTGAAACTAATCTTAACCCTTCTATCCCCTCATCTGAGTTCTGCGTTCCTGGCTACCTTCCCCTCTTCAGGAAGGACTCCAATGTTCATATGCATGGGCTTGGTGTCTATGTCAGCGAACACCTTCCTTTAGCTAGGGTGTCATCTTTTGAATCCCTAGATCATTCTTTCATGTGCTTCCGCCTCTCACTTCTCAGCTCGATTAGCTATCTCTTCTTTCTGTACCGCTCTCCTTCCTTCCCTGACTGTTCGTTACTTGACATCATTTCTGACAATATTGACAAAGCCATTTCTACCCATCCCTCTGCCCATGTATTCGTGTTTGGTGACTTTAACGCCCACCACACCAAGTGGCTGAAGAACGCTGTCACTGACCCTGCTGGTGTCCACACCATGAACTTTTCAATCACCCAATCCCTTATGCAAGTAGTGGACTTCCCCACGCATTTCTCCGACAACCCTAACGGAAGCAACTCACTTCTAGACCTCTGCTTCACTTCCATCCCAGACTCTTGCACTACCAGACAACTCTGCCCTCTTGGAAACTCTGACCACACTGTAGTGTCCGTCAATATTTCACTCCACTCCCGCCCGACCCATGAAACACAGACAAGTAGAATATCATACTGCTATCAAAGAGCAGACTGGGATTCGTTCCGAGACTTCCTCTGTGACATCCCTTGGAACAACGTCTTTAGTCTTCCCATCGAAGAATGTGCATCCGAGGTCTCCTCCTGGGTTAAGGCTGGCATTGATGCCTTCATCCCTGCTAGGAAATTCCAGCTTAAATCTCATTCGTCTCCATGGTTCTCACCTGCTTGTTCGGCTGCCATTGCCCACCGGAATCATTTCTTCCGACTTTATCGTAACTATGCGTCGGAAGAAAACAGGCGCCTTTTCACTTCAGCTCGTAATAAGTGTAAAAGGGTACTTAACGAAGCTAAGATGTTGTTTGCTGCCAGAATGAAGCAACGCATAGCATGCTCTAAATTCGGCTCTAAAGACTACTGGCGACTCTGTAAAAGAGTACTTAACAAGAGCAAGTCCACAATACCCCCGCTAATCAATAAATTTGAGGTCCTCACCTCCCCAGCAGATAAGGCTGAATGTTTTGCCCGCAGATTCTCGAACAATTCGAGTCTGGACTCGTCTGGAGTCTTTACACCCGATTTCTCACCTAGAACCGAGGCACAACTGAATGATGTCCACATTACACCTTCGCTTGTCTCTAAGATAATCTTAAAACTTGACCCTCACAAAGCGAGCGGTGGTGACGGAATCCCAACCATAGTCTTAAAGAAATGTGCCCCTGAACTCTCCTCTATCCTTTCTAAGCTCTACAACCTCTGCCTATCTGCTTCCTGCTTTCCTGCCTGTTGGAAATCTTCCTCTATAGTTCCCATATTTAAAAACACTGGAGAACCCTCTGACCCTGCAAATTACCGCCCTATCAGCCTTCTTCCGATCTTTGGCAAAGTGTTCGAAGCCATTATCAACGCCGAGGTGGTTCAGCATCTCACAGCACACAGGCTCCTCTCGGACAAGCAATATGGTTTCCGCTTCACCAGGTCTACTGCTGATATGCTAACGACCATCACCGAGTACATATACCAGGCACTCGACAGGAATGGCGAAGCTCGAACCGTTGCATTGGATATATCTAAGGCGTTCGACAGAGTTTGGCATGCTGGCCTTCTATGTAAACTGCGGAGCTATGGTATAACTGGACATTTGTTTGAACTAATCCAGTCATTCCTCTCTAACCGCACAATGAAAGTGGTATTAAACGGACATGCCTCTCAGAACTACCATACAAACGCAGGTGTCCCCCAAGGCTCCATCTTAGGTCCTACACTCTTCCTGATATATATTAATGATCTCCCTGATTCCATAAGAACCCAAATAGGTTTGTACGCCGATGACACCACAGTTTACTCTCGCCTCCAACAAAAATCTGGTGTAGGCGTCAAAGCTAAACTTGCAGCCGAGATTGAAAAAGACCTCCAATCCATATTGGACTGGGGTAAGAAATGGCTAGTAAATTTTAATGCTTCTAAAACGAAGCTACTGTCAATTAACCATCATCGACAATCTCACCTACCTCCCATTAGCATGGACCAGGCTTGCCTCCCAGAGAGTAAAACACTACGCCTCCTTGGTCTCACACTTTCAGCGGACCTCAAATGGAATGACTATATCGAATCCATTGCTAAATCCGCTGCTATGAAAGTCGGTTCTCTGTGTAGGGCCCGGAAGTTTTTTCCGTCTAAATCTATCCTGCACATTTACAAATCTACCATCCGCCCGTGCATTGAATACTGCTGCCATATCTGGTCGGGTGCCCCTGCTGTTCTCCTCGGGCTTCTCGATAAGGTTCAGAGGAGGGTCTGTAATGTGATAGATACCGACTTGGCAGACCGCCTGCAGTCTCTCTCCCACCGGCGAGACGTGGCTTCGCTGTGTCTCTTCTATAAATACTTTCACGGCTTCTGCTCCGATGAACTTAGATCACTGGTGCCCCCTAAATACGAATTTGCACGAGATACTAGATTAGCAACTAGATCCCACCCTTTTACAGTGAAATCGATAAAATGCAGCCGTAACTTCTACTCCAACAGTTTCTTTCCTCGCACTTCCCAACTGTGGAATTCTCTTCCAAACGATTGCTTCCCCGACGGCTACAATCTCCAGGAGTTTAAATGTAAGGTCAATAGACACCTCCTAACACACTAACCTGCTCCCATTCTATCAAACACTCTTCCCATCTGCCCGACACTTATCCTTGCTATCCTTACTCATCTATCACCTTTCTCCTGACATTCCCTATGTCTATCCACTCCTTCTCTTTACCTTCCCCTATGTAGCCCCATGCGCAATAGTGGCAGTGGAATGCCTTGCTTGGGGTGAGATGATTAAAAAAAAAAAAAAAAAAAAACTACTATGATCAAAAGATTAATGTTAATATTATTGTCATGAAATCGAAATGATTATATTTATAAGATGAAGTTATTATTTTTGCTGTTGGAATTAACGTGAAAAAATCTAACAATTCACTTTATCTATTTAAGATATTCTTCCTAAATTGACTGTCCTGTATTTGAAAATGTTCAATTCTAAGAAAATTTAAAGTCAAGGCCATCTTATCGGCAAGGCTTTTTCTTAAGCCTAATATTGTAGCCCTTACTTCCGTTTTTAAATATTAACATTGTAAATCTTACTTTCTCTCTCAACAATAAAATGTTTTCTTTTTTACCCTTCTCTCTATTTCTTCTGTTTGTATAAATTAAATCCATTCATTTTTGTAAAAAATTTGGGTCTGATTGAATATTTTTATATTAATGAAATAAGTTATCACTGATGTATTTATAAAAATTTGTCCAAATTATTTTTCCTTATATATATATATATATATATATATATATATATAATTATATGGTTATATATCAATTTTACATTGCAACATGGATGTAAAATTGATATATAACCATATAATTATATTATATTAAGCTCTATAATACTCATTATATTGAGCATTGTTTATAATAAAATAAATGCCAGAGCACTCAAAATAAAAAAAAAACCTTGAGTCCTCTTCACTTGGAATTTTATATATATATATATATATATATATATAAAATCATGTCAGTCAATGTTTACACAATAAAATTACTATGAAAGAACCTATATTGAAAACATTGACATATAATCTTATTATGCTAAAAAATTAAATCTAATATGCATATTTATTTATAAATTGATCCAAATGCAGAGGCCATAACAGTACATATTTTATGAGCACAATATTCTATAAAACTGAGTACACTGGTTTACTGCATGTGCACATTTCATTTAAAGAAACTTCTGAGAATGGGGCATTATTAATTAGCTTCTCAAACGAAGAGCTATCTGTTGTATAACCCAGATGACGATACCATGAATCGCTTTTCAATTTTGGTCTGGATTTCAAAATTCCCAAAATTTACATTGAAGTCAATATGAATATACCTCTAAAGAATCACTCATGAAAACTTTGTATTAATAGGAAAAGACCTTAATCTACCCTCATTTTTGACAATATTTGTAAAAACACGTGCGTGTATATATGTATGTGTATGTATGTATATATATATATATATATATATATATAAATGAATAAGGAACGAAGAAAATAATTGCAACTGAACGTTATTTTTTTAGTTTAGATTGATTTAAAACAGTACTCAATATAAAATAGAACAATGAATATTTATTACTAGCAGTATAGCCCAGTGTTGCTCGGGTGTAATGAAAGCTTTAAAACTGATTCCATGGTCCTGGAGCTCAGACTCTTTGGATGTTGGCACGAAAGACTAAAAAGTAATAGTTGTTTCCAGTTAAAGCGAAACCGTAGACTGAAAGAAAAATGAATGGATGTAAATCAAATTTTGGTTTCCTGGTATCGATATCAAATTTTCTGCACTATTGCAAGAACTGCAACCTTGAAACTTCTGAATATCGTTTCTTATGTCTTTGTCTATGAGTGTATCAAATTTGATTAAAATCGGACCACTCCTTCTATAACCCGATTTTTTTCGATTATCGATTTTTGATATTTATCGGGAGTACCTCGACACAAAACCTAGCTAAGAACACTCGCAGATGCTTATAGTACAACTGTGTAAATTTTCAAGAAAATCGGTTCAGCCATTTCAGAGTCTATAGGTAACGGACACACACACAGTTCCATTTATAAATAAGTTAAGATAAATAATACTTTAGAACATGTACAAGCTACTACAAAATTGTACATTTTGTTTCAACATTGAATGAACAATGTCTCATCAGATAGTTAATGATGGTAATAAATACTTCTTTTGTTTTTTTTTTGTTTTTTTTAAAGAAAATTTTTAAAAATACACTTCCTTTTATTTTTAGAAATTTTTTTGTATGAGGATATTAAAAATGAGGTGGGGAGGGAAAAAGAAAGTGCATAAAAAAAGAAATCAGGAAATGGAAAAAAAAGAGGAAAGTGAAAGACACAAAAGAAACAAAAAAGCAAAGAGAAAAAAACAGAACTAAGAGGAAAGAGCCAATGGAAATGACTAAGAGAGAGAAATTCTAAACTTAGGCAGGAAGTAAATTGTAGACAGATATAGATATCAGTTACATGGTTTTTGGGCTTAACAAAGAAAAATTGAGAAAATGCACAGAGGGAAGAAAGGTGGCGGCGGGGGGTGGGGGAAACAGGGCAAAGAAATAGAAATTTCAAACTTTGGGTGGAAGTGAATTGCAGATAGATACAGACGTTCATTATATTGTTTAAAATGAAATCCTTTGGCATTTAAAAAAAAAAATGATGAAATCACATACACAATCAGGAATTATTCATAAAATGTAAATTAGCGGATATTTAAAAGCATAAAAAGATTTAAATTCATTAGTGCCAATATAATAAATTGGAGAAGTAAAATACAAAAAATATTTTTTAAATTAAACTTAAAAATAAAATTAAAAATAAAAATTAAAGGACATAAATTAATATTAAAATTAAATTTAAAACAGTAAATAGATCACAATTTGTTATAGAAAATAAAGATAAAATAACATAAGAGATCATAATAGTTAAAGTAAATTATTCAGATAGTAAGATTAATACTGTAAAAAGTTTACAATTGCTGGAGTTTCATATCTTTGATTTTATAATTCTAGCAGGATTGTAAGGTTAATTCTTTAATGTTTACAATTAACTGTAGTTTCATGCCTCTGATTCAGTAATATGTCATTCTTCATATACTTAATAATTTCCATTTTTTTCTTGCAGACAAAGGGAACGTGGTTCATTTACCGATCTAGATATTCTATCTTGTTTGAGAATTTTCTATTTAACTTTAGGCACCTGTAATTAAGTAAAATTTAATTTTTTTTTAATTTATCACACACACACACACACACACACACAAATAATGTTCTTCAATTATTTACCCATTAAGACATGAAAGTACAATGGAATAGTGAATAGCGGTTTGGAATAAGGAATCAGAAGATTTTGAATTTCTAAGTTTATTTTGAGTATATTATGCATTTCTCTAGTGATAGGAAAATAGCAGGACAACCTTGGGTGGCAACTGGTCTACAAAAAGGAAGCTAAATTCAAAACCAGCTTGGAGAAGGTTAATAGCAGTACAGACTGGGTTATATAGCTTTAGCTGACAACCAGTCTACTGTAGAAATGAGAATAATATCCCATGTTGATGCACAATCTATAATGACACGGAGAAAGCAACTGGTGATGCATTATGGGTAAAAGTGAAGATACAATAATAAAAATTTTAAAAAATGCCAGAGAAAAAGAATCCATCATCTTACAATTGCAGGAAAGTTAAATTTAGGAAATTATCAACAGGAAAGTGGAGATACATGCAAGTTTTGTCTGTATGTCAAATTGTGTAGAATTAAAGAGGATGTGTGTTTTGGTGTATAAACTGGTGGATGGTTAAGTGCCAACCACTGGCAGGAAGTTTTGTAACAGTCTAACGATTTTAGTGCAGTTGATGACAGTTCATGGTATATTATTAACTTAAATTTACCTTCTTTTCTTTCTTTTTTTTCTTTTTTGTCCTTATTGAAAATGTTTCCATAATTTTGCTTGTAGCTGTCCCAGAAAATAACAATGAGACCACCAATTGTGGATGTAGATTTCTTTATGTGCATAACATCAACAAAATACTATATTGGCCAGCTGTGTGAAGTCGGTAATCACTGCTCATGGTCAACTGATAGACAGCAATATGCCCCCCACACACACACACACGAGTAGGCCTGTGCTATAAAAAAATGATAGCAGCATATATATTAATGTATTTACTATTGAGTATCTAACATTTAAGACATAAGGAAAAAATCCAAACCTCCCTGTGCATGACATGAGCGAAAATATATATATATATATATATATATATATATATATATATATATATAAGATTCTGTTGAAGAGCAAACATGTAGCAAGAGCTTTCATAACTGGTAGCTCAGAGAATGAACTAAGCCAACTTTACCTTGCTATTGTCTTTCTGCCCATAAGTGTGACAGGAGGTATATATATATATATATATATATGTATATATATATATATAGTTTTAAGATAAGCTATTGTAATTATTTATACTATTTACATTGTTCGTACTGTTATCCTCATCTTTGTTAGCATATTCACAATGTTTCGACCGTTGTATGCTCCAGCCTTCTTCAGGTGTTTGGAATTTCAGACTAAAACCTTTGTCCACCAGAGATGACTGATTAATAATAGCACCAGACAACAAAAGTATGAATGATAAAATAAGGAAACGGCTTTTTAAATTATTCAAAGAACTAGATTTTGATATTACAGTGGACACAAATAATAAAGTGGTACAATATTTAGATGTAGAACTGAATTTACAAACTGGAAATGTCTTGCCATACATGAAAACAAACACTAAGTTATCATACATAAATACAAAGTCCAATTATCCAAATAATATAATTAAACATATTTACAAAGGAATAGAACACAGACTATCTAATAATTTGTCAAACAAATCAATATTTAATGAAAAGAAAAATATATATGAGGATGCACTAAGAAATTCTGGCCATAAAAACATTTTACAATATAATCATCAACCGAACAGACAAATAAAAAACAACAGTAGAAAATGAAACATTATCTGGTTCAACCTACCATTTAATTTAGAAGTAAAGACCAAAATAGGACATATTTTTTAAACTAATAGATAAGCACTTTCCAAAAGAACCAGAATTACACAAAATTTTCAACAGAAACACAAACTAAGTTATAGTTGCACTAATAATTTAGATAGTTTCATAAAAAAACAAAACGCCAGAAACTTAAATAGCATTGTACAAAACAAAACCACCAACAAAGAATGCAACTGCAGAGACAAAAATAAATGTCCACTTCAAGGTCTCTGCAACATAAAAGAAATAATTTATAAGGCAGAGGTACATGACCCAGATGGCCAAAACAAAATATATTTGGGCTCAACCAAAGACACCTTTAAGACCAGGTGGTTCAACCACAGATCTACATTTAAAGTAGAAAAATTAAAAAACAATACAAAATTGGCTAACCACATCTGGAAATTGAAATCAAAATATGAAAAAGATCCATGCATAATGTGTAGCATTGTAAAAACAGCCAAGCCTTACAACGATGGACAAATATGTAGACTGTGCCAAGAAGAAAAATTAGAAATTGACATATCCAAATAAGGACGAACTGTTAAATGAAAGAACAGAAATTATGACAAAATGTATCCACACTAAGAAATACCTCTTAGGTTCATACAACCATGGATGAAAACATAATTTGTTTGAATTTAAACAATGAGCGTTCATAAATTCTCTGCCACATGAACATTCAAATAAAACACTGTTACAAGAGCGTCCTTAAAAAGAAAAAAAGGTAAAATCAGTTATTAAAAATCACCTGAAGACACCATTCATGGTAGAAACCTGGGTAGTGAAATAACTCATTTAAAAATGGAAATATATAATCCTGGGTAAAAAAAGCAATTGGAGTCTCTAACCGTACTGATGAGCTGTGATACAGCGAAACACATCTGTCTGCGCATGACTATAGTGTGTGTGTGTGTGTGTATATATATATATATATATATATATATATATAATTTGTGCATCTTCCATCTTTTGGAATTTGAGGATGAATAAAATTTCTTTCATGGTTTTATATTTTTACATTCATATTTTTAAAAATTTTAATTTTTATGAAAATAAAATCACACTTGAACAAGGTAAAATGTATAATACATTTACTTACCACCAACTAGTATGTCATTGCCATACAAACAAAATCGAATGAGTGATTAATGTAAACATTATGTGAGGAATGGATAGTGAATGTGTTGTTGTATAAGAATGACTTTTGTTTTTTAGAAATTTATTTTCAGTATTAGGGTGTGTTTTCCAAGCCGGGAAAACATGGTGTATGTTTCTTTGGTTATTTTTGACTATTAATCATTTAAAATTTACATGTAACAATGGGTAACTCTGTGGCTAAAAATCAGCAGTAATTCATAGAGTATATAAATAATCCAATGTTTTTTTTTTCAGTGATTTTTTTTTTTTTTTTTTTTTTTTTTTTAATTTATTTATTGTAATATTATGTTTCTTTTAAATGTAAGCATTCTTCATTATCTATAAATTAGCATGTATATATTCTTGTCAGTGGAGTGGTTTTCTGTTGCCTTCTCTAGTTTTGGAATTCAGTTTTCCTTCTCTTAAAAGCTAGATAGCCCATGCTACCCTGCTATTTTACTCATAGCAAGTTTCATTATGAGGGCAGAACAGCTTTGGGTAAATGATAGGTAAACTTCTCTTTGGAATGGTATTTTTTTTTTTTAATCATATCACTCTGAGCAAGGTGGTAATGCCACTGATGAGCAGGGGGCTACGTAAGAGTGAAAAGATTGGAAAAGAGAAAGCCGGAAACCACATCCTAAACAGGAAACAAGGGATGAGCCTCTTCACCTGTTCAATAGACATGGGTGGAGTGTATGAATCCAAAGATGAGAGCTTAAGGTTAAATTTATTACCATTACTATGGTTCTGCTTTTATCTTTCTTGCTGCCCCTTCTTAGTGAGAGAGAATTAAATAAAAAAGACGAAAGAGTATCAAATTTTGGCTCTCCACAACTTCCTATTCTTGGTAGCTTTTAGTAAGGTTTTTCTTTTCATCATCTATTATTGATTTGTATAAGCTTGTGAGATAGGTTCCTCACCATTTCTCTTCTTGCTTTAAATATGTCATGAGTGCCATCTTGAGTCAAATACTTGATTAATTTTATTTATTAACACTTGACAAACCTTGCTACTAATTAAAGCCTGAAAGATTATTTTACTAGTGTTGGGAAGTGTTTATAAGTTATAAGTGGTTACAAGAGCAACAGGTATTGGTTGATTGGATTGTAATTACCACCACCCATTATTCTTTTCTCCCCCCATGTTTTTCTCTCTCTTCATTACCTCCCCACCTTCATATGCCACAGATTTTATGAAAGAAAAAAAAAAAACTTGTGATATCTTGACTTAGAAATAAATATAAGTTAGAAAGTGGAGTAGTGAGGAGGGGAGTATTTAATTGCCATTGGGCTATTATAACATTGCACCTTAGACCAGCACCTGGTTGGGTTTCAGATACAGTTTCTCAGATGATCACTGTGGCTGGGTGAAGAAAAAAGATGTCATTGTCAGAAAGTGTCACAATTGTCAAAATATCACAGCACAGACAGCAAAAAAACAGTTGAATGAATCTTATTTTATTTTTTTATATATTCATGTGCTTCAACATTAATTTGGGACAGTTGCCATAGACTTTAGAAAGTGAAGAACATCAGATACAGTTCATTCCTTGGTCCTGGGTATGACAGTAAACTGCATCTGGCAGCAAGGCCTTTGATTGGGAGGTTGTGAAGAACATGGAACTACCTCTTAATTGCTGTTCCCAGATCCACCATGACCTGGAGTGGTAGCACCTGTTAGGGCCCCAGCTATGGGCAAATAATTAACCCCCAAACTGGATTCAAAACACTATGAAAGTATAAAAATACACTTTTATAGAAATATATACATAAAAATAGACCTTTATAGAAAAAATAAACATTTTTGAAAAAAAAAAAATACCAGCGAAACATTTTTGAATACAAAACTAGAAGATATCTTCAGTTTTCTAAAATAAAATAAAAAAATAAAAAAATTTTTTTCATCAAAATCTAACTAAATCAGCTTTCTCACAATAACCAAACATTAAAAAAAAATACCTTAAAACCCAACCTTTTTGTCATTAAATAACTCACAGAGGTTGATATGCCATTAAACAAAACTCAGGCTCAAACTTGTAGTGTTCAGCAACTTAGACGTATTCAGGAAAGACATTAGAGTAATCAAGGACCTCTACTGGTAGCAAACCCTCTGCATAGGGACAGGAAATGAGTTCAGCAGATATATAAGGACAGAAAGGGGTATAAGACAAGGATGTGTCTTTTCACCAGATCTATTCAACTTAGACAGCAAGACAATTCTGAGAGCCCTAGAAGTAATGCCAAGATTCATCATTAATGGCCACAATCTGAACAATATAAGATACGCAGATGATACAGTGCTGATAGCAGGCACGGAAAGGAAACTACAAGACCTTCTACACAAGGTAGCTAAAGAAAGAACTACGTATAAACTACAAGAAAACTGAATGCATGGTCATCAGTCAAAAGAAGAACCCAAAATGTCAACCATAGGTAAAGGATACTTAAATCAAGCAGGTACAGACATTGAAGTACCTGGGAAATATGACACTGAAATCTGAAGACAAACTTGCATGGCTATGAATGCATTCCAGAAGCTGAGTAGTGTATTAAGAGACAGGAAAATTTTGCTAGAAACAAAGAGTACTGGGCTGTTATGTGATATCTGTCCAGCATTCATTGCCATATTGAAAAACAATCTCCTCTTGAAGCAACTGAAATGTGTTTCTGCAGAAGAATGCTTAGGATACCATGGACCAAATGTGAGCAACCACAAGGTTTTGGGGAGAATGGAAACAAAATAAGAAAGCTAATACTTAACATCAGGAAAATACAGCTGGAGTTCCTGTGACATGAGGAATGAGGGCTTAGAGAATCTGCTACTCACAGGTCAAACAGAGGGAAAGAGAGACAGGGGAAAGCAACATGTAACATACTTGATGGGCTTGAGCAAATGCATGACAGAGCTTGGTTTGGTAGAGGTAACAGGAGAAAACATGTTAAAAGCCCCTAGTGATCGAGAGATGTGTTAGGCTATGATTGCATACAAAAGAAGTTTTTGGCAGAGTTCCGCTCTGCCACAGACTGACCAAATAGTTCTTATTTTATGGAGATGGAACCTCTTTACGAAAAGTCATAAACCACAACTCCCAATCCATGCTCATCCCAAATAGAAATATTTGATGGGTTGATATTGCCAGAAGATAGGAGTGCTACTCTAAAGTGCTTTGAGTTGTCATACCAAATTAGTCATTCTTCCACTCCCAACTCATTTCATGAGCAAATTTATATATGATGTGTATGTGCACACATAAAAAAAGTTTAGATATACATTATTATTATTAAACAACCCCAATTTAAAAAAAAAAAAAATTATGTATTTCGTACTATTTTTAGTGTTTATTGCCAAGTGGATAATTGTAAATGAAAATAGAATGGTTCTTTTGTTAATACTGCACAATAAGATGTGCATCAAATGAACTGACCAGTTTTTGTGCTATCTTCCCCATGCTAGTCTTTTCTTATTGACTGGCTGAAGCAAAGGCTTCCTGGCTGCCTTGTAAAATTTTGCAAAGTAATAATAAATACTAAAAATAATATGAAATATGTCCACATGTTTTATTCTTTGAAGAACTTTAGCAAAGCAAATGTAGAAATTTTATTTTGTAATTTATATTTTAATGTGAAGAAAAAATTGAATAACATTCAGTTTTCAAATTTTGGATTAGAGAATGCACTAATATATTCTAAAATCTTAAAGGAAAGGTGAACTATGGTGGATGCTTTGTGACATAATGTAATTTTTTTATGTAATTGATATTTATTTTATGTATTTTTAGTTAGTTTATATATTTTAATTTATTTTTAAAGAACATGATTTAAACATTTTTAATTTTTATGGGAATGCACAAGTTTGTTGGCTTGAAAAAGAAGCATTTCTTTTAAGTTTCACATAGATGTGTGTGTGTGTGTGTGTGTGTATGTATGTGTATATATCTCACCATAATGATAGAATTAAATCTGGTTTAATTATAGGTTTTTACCTTAGAGCCCTCAGAATATGCAGCCATAATTTTCTATCTGAAGAAGAAAAATATATTGAACAAGCATTTAAACTTCTCCACTACCCACATTATTTCTTTCTCAGTACTAAAAACATGCTTATAAAATACACAAAACCAAAAAACAAAAAAAAAAACTTGGGTGTGCCATATGTAATAAAAGCAATAGATGTTTATTTTAAATGTAAGTGTATGTATGCAAAAATAATGCATGTGTCAAGTGTATTTAAACTCTGTGTGTGTGTGTATATATATATATATATATATATATATATATATATATATAAACACTACTGCTAAAAGCTCAGTGCTACTAAATTTTGAAATGCAGCCCATTTTGTGTCACTATAATAGCAGAATTTTAACTGAAAGAGAATGACTTGGCAGTAAATACCATAACAGGACATAGCCCACACTGGGTTATGAGCGGAGCAAAACTACCAAGACCTTTTAAAAGAAGAGGAATTTAGCGTTTACGGCCCCTCTACAACTTCTTATTCTTTCTTGCTCTAACCAATGTTTATTACCTCACTATACCTCTCAGTCCCTGTCATGTGATCCATTTGTACAAGCTCTTAATGTTTCCATTCGCCTTTCTTATTTTCAATATGTCCTGTGGATATGGCTATATGTTGAAATACCAGTTCCTGTACAATCACTAAAGTTAAGCAATTTCAAGCCTGGTCAGTACCTAGATGGGTGATTGTTTGGGAATACCAGGTGATGCAAACTTGGATAAGCAGGTGATGTATAATGGTTCGAAATTGGTAATTGAAGAGCCAAGTTTCAATTCCAGTTGAATTCACTATATTCATTTGAGAATTTTTTTCCATTTTTCTTCTATGGGTTAATTATCAAAACTTGTTTCAGTAAATCATTATCTCACAAAAAAAAAAAAAAATTATAATCTAAACATATTCTGGCTTTAAATAACCTGTTGCATTGTGTGTCCCAGAAATTTAAACTGAATTTTAAGTTTTTCTTGTTTCCATTTTCCTTAGAACTTCTTTATTGTGCATATGTTCAGTCTCTGATATTATCAGCATCCTTTTTATGCAAACACATCTATGTTGCCTTAAATCTCTTCTTCATCTGTGAGAAAATTGTCTAACATGCATAGCCATAAAGGAGAATTGATATTACATAGCTATGCAACACTCTAAATTTTTTTCCTGACAAAAATTTTCTTATTTACGTTGTTTGGTTAGTTGTCCTCATCTTTGTTGAACCCTTAATTTTTTTCACTGGAGTACATTGTTCTAGTTTCATGAGTCATGCCTCTTCCTGATATCTTGGCATCAAATATCTCTGTTTAACTCAACTCTGAGATTTTTTTATTTTTTTTTTTATTCACCTTTGCTCTTGAACTCACAACTGTTTGGTTGGATCCAGAGACTTAATCCAATGCTTTTTGTCCACTGATCCAGTTGTCCTTGAAGTCATCAAGATTTGAAGTTTTGGGACTTATAAACCTAATGTCTCAGTAACTAATTTTTACCAGAGTTCATATTATAATCTTGTTTAGGAGATTTTGTTGTTGTTGTTGTTTTTCAATAGTTCATTTAGATGGGATAGTTTCCCCTGGAAGGAATGAAGCTTTGTTTTATTTATAGAGTAATTGTAAATTATTTAATGGAGAAATAATTACCTACTTGTTTTTCATTCTTCAAAATGGAAGTAGAAAAATAAAAATTATCCAAAATTACAAAGGATCCTGTTGCATTTTCTGGGATGGGGCAGTCTTCACAGAAGGAAGGAAGGTGCCAGCATAGCTCCTCTGTCTATCATTTTACAAAAGTTCTCATTGTCAGTACTGTTTTTTGTGGATAAAGAGCCATATTTGGGGCATTGTAAAACTCTTCCTATTTACATTTAATGTTACAGAAGTGTAGAATTTGGCAAAGTCAAATTACTAGTAGTCTAAAGCCTCTGTCTGGGCAAAGGTTATTCAAATTTGTATTTATGATTTCAATGTTGACATTTAATATTAAGGAATTAGACTAGGTATAAGTTCTGGCAGTCTATGGCAGAGGTCAGCAACCTACATGATTTGTTGAACTAAAGAAGTCTCTAGGAGATGAAAATTTATAAAACGTCTGCTGCTATTCTTAACTGTTGGACATCCCTTCCGAGATCTTTCATTTGTTTGAAGAAAATTGCTTTTGCTCTTCTTTTGACTTTTGGTTCAACTTTTTCCCTATGAGCAAATTTTTTCTCACATGAAAAAAGTGTAAAGGCCACAACAAAGTTGCCTAACACCTGAACATTTAGAAAATTGTGTAAAACTCAAAGTAACAAAATATGTTGCTAATATTGAGCATTTGGCTAAGGCTATGTAATGGCAAGGCTCCCATTAATAATAAAAAATTAAAAACATTTTCTTTCTATTAATAGAGTTTACCTATTATTGTATATATTACTATATAAAATATATTGTAGAATAGGTATATTGACCTTGACTTTTATAAAAATACATATACTGTTGGCATATTGAATGATTTTAAAACTCTAAGTTGACATATAGAAAAAGGTTGCTGACTTCTGGTCTATGGTGTCTGGGTACACATTGGCCTACCAGAGATATCAACATCACATATATAACTTCCCCCATTTACATTTAATATTACTTTATTATGGAACTAGCAGTATAACCCGGCATTGCTCAGGTGTAATGAAAGCTTTAAAACTAATCCATAGTATTGGAGCTCAGACTCAGCCTAAAGAATATTTGTGTGAAGTTTGGTGAGAATCGGATAAAAATTGTGGATTTGTATAAAGGACATGCAGGCAGATAAACAGACACACACACAAACATCTTGCCTTTTATTTATATATATATATATATATATATATATATAATCGATTTTCTGCACTATTGTAAGAACTGCAATCTTGAAACTTCTGAATATCATTTCTTATGATTTTGTCTATGAGTGTATCAAATTTGATTAAAATCGGACCACTCCTTCTATAACCTGATTTTTTTCGATTATCGATTTTCAATATTTATTGGGGGGTACATCGACACAAAACCTAGCTAAGAACACTCGCAGACGCTTATAGTACAACTGTGTAAATTTTCAAGAAAATTGGTTCAGCCATTTCAGAGTCTATAGGTAATGGGTACATACACACACACACACACACACATACACGCACACAAAGTTCCATTTATAAATAAGTTTAGATAAGTTTTGGTACAAGTACTAGTATTCTAGATATTAGTATTTCTAAAAACCTTGGTGATTTTTTTTAGCTTCCTTCTCACATTTTGTTTCTTAGTTTTTGATTTTATTTTTGAAGGAGAGAGAAGTTTTATTTGCCATCAAATGCATATTTTTCAACCTGAATGGTCACTCTTCAAACCCAGGTCAGAAGCTAGAATCTCCAATGCTGATTTTTCAAAGCCTGCAGTCTATCTTCAATTTTAAATATGCTACAATACTATCTCCCAACCCTCATTTCTTACCCACCCCCTCTTATTCAGGCTAATCTTTGCAAATGTTGTAGTGTAAGCAAAGAGTCTGTTGAGATTAGGGAAAAAAGCCTAACCAATTGCTCTCCCAGCAACTACAGGGATAATAGGGAGAGAGGGAAAGAGATGAGTGGTAACAAAAAAAAGAAAACACTGCATCAGAAACCGCATGAACTTAACTTCACAAAATACCAACTGCTTCTGTTGGTCTTCTCCCAGCTTTTATTGGCATGAGGCATCTTACAAAACACCTGGACTTTGGCCAGTTACAAAGAAGCCAATACCTAGCTAGACATGCAAAAATTCTCACTGTTAACAAGAAAAACCCGGATGTAACTGGTGTTGACAAACATGCCCGAAATGCAATTCAAGGCCTTTTTTACATCTGTGCTGACACAACTTTGCCACAGTAAATCTCTACATTTGCTTAAATTTGAGGCTCATCTTATTATGCAGATTTTTTTTTCCTATTTGGGGAAACTTTGTGCAACACAATCTTCCAGCAAGACACTTGGCTTTTGTAGGACATTTTTCTTTCTGCTTGAATTCTGATAAAAAGAAAAAGTGTCCATTTTCTTCCCCAATAATTTAATTCAGTTGATTGTTATCTGTCCACTTAGGTACAGTATAGCAACACTGGTAATAATACAAATGAGTTTTTATTTATTTAGTGTTTTTCTTTCATCCTTGAACAAACATGACTTCTGAACATTGTTCAGCTAACATCAATGATTGCCAAATTGTCTTTCTTCCATCCAATTAGCAGCCATTGTTTTGGGTAAACATTTAGATGAAAGGTGTTTTAACAACATTGACTTGACTCTTATATTAGGAGTTTTATGCCAATTTCTTGCCTTTTTATTCCAATAATCAGAGTTGATATGTTCTCCATCATTTTACTATGAATTAAATGCCATCATATTGTTTTATCCCAACATTTTGTCTCTATACACTCTTCATTATTACTATTATTTTACTACTAGTTTTATTTAATCTTATAATTGTTGCTTTTTATCACAACACTCTGGCTCTATACACTCTTCATTATTACTATTATTTTATTGCTACTTTTATACCATCTTATTATTGTTGCTTTTTATCACAACACTCTGGCTCTATACACTCTTCATTATTACTATTATTTTATTACTAGTTTTACTCCATCTTATTGTTGCTCTTTATCCCAACACTCTGGCTCTATACACTCTTCATTATTACTATTATTTTATTACTAGTTTTACTCCATCTTATTGTTGCTCTTTATCCCAACACTCTGGCTCTATACACTCTTCATTATTACTATTATTTTATTACTAGTTTTATTCCATCTTATTATTGTTGCTTTTTATCCCAACACTGGCTCTAGACACTCTTCATTATTACTATTATTTTATTACTAGTTTTATTCCATCTTATTATTGTTGCTTTTTATCCCAACACTGGCTCTATACACTCTTCATTATTACTATTATTTTATTACTAGTTTTATTCCATCTTATTATTGTTGCTTTTTATCCCAACACTGGCTCTAGACACTCTTCATTATTACTATTATTTTATTACTAGTTTTATTCCATCTTATTGATTTTTCACCGTAAAAAGTCTGAGTGAAGTATTACAAAAATGTAAAAAAAAAAATAAAATAAAATTATTCAGTATTATTAACTTTTGCATTTGAGTTTAGCATGATCATAGAAGGATATGCATTGCTATAATGATGGCTTCCAAGATAGGAATTGTCTTTTGTCAGAAGTGAGTTACTGCTTTCTATACATAAAACAGAAAAATGAAAAGGTGTCTGTTGAGATGTGAAAAAATTGTTCAATTGGGTGGGTGGGTTTTGCGTGGGGTATATGGTTAATGGGTTTGAGATTGAAAAAGTAAATATTTAAATCCATCTATCTGCCTACAAGATGAAGCAGGCTGAGGATTGTAGTTGGGAAACAGTTCAGAGAAGTGGATGGGAATTGTCTGGAAGCAAGTTGGAAGCAAAGAAGTGGATGTTAACTTTAATAGTTGTCAGGGACAAAAACTTAATCCTTTCTTTTTGCTTTTCTTTACCACCTTGTATTGTTGCACTATTATGTATCAAATATACATGCTGTCTGGAAAAATTATGCTGACTGGAATTTTTTGGCTTATAAAATAAGTATACTGTTTCAATTAAAAATTCCAATAAACTTTTATGTGAGAATGGACTCTTGATGGGGATTTTTTTTTTTTTTTTTTTCAGTAAAATTTGCCCTGTATAAAGCTGGGAGCCATTCAAGGTAGAGGTTATTGATTAAGAGGTACAGTTAATACGAATAGAGAAGATAATTTAACCCTAAACTTGAACAGGTTAAGATTGTAGTGATCATGGAAGCATCCTCTTGAGTCGGTTTCACAGAAAGAATCTGCTCAAGTAGAACTTACTTCTCACCAAAGGAAAATGGGGAGGGAATGAGGGTTGTTTGCTGCAATGTGAGTGTCGTGACTGGTGCTAGTGATGCAGTTTCTAACTGGTGGAACGCAGTTTGTCAGAGCACTTTCCTGGAAGTAGTGATAGAGCAAATGAGAGGCTTTCCACATACTGCCTGTGAGAGAGGGGTCAGTGTGGAAAATAATTTGTAACCCACAAGGATGCTTTTGGACTTTATTGAAACTGAAGAGTAAGGTTTAAGCAGCTCCTACCCAAATATGACAACCATTTTAGACTTGATCTGACTCTTGTAAAGGTAGAAGATAGCATGAGGAGTCAAGTACTTACTGGTATATTACAAAGAACCGACCATTTGTCCTGCATTTTCAGTGATGGATTGTTTCACTTGAGTTCTTGGGTGAGTTTAACACCCAATTAATAGTCAATATCCCGGGGCCTCCCCAAGGAGACATCCATTCATCGTGACTGGTGGTTGTTCACATTTGATCAATGATAGAATGCAACTAGTTTCAGTTTTTGAGATATTGAATGTAACCAGCCAGTTTCTCTCCCCCCCCCCTGAGATGTTAGATCTAGGCCAGAATACTACAATCTTTAAAGTCATGTGTCAACCCTTATTTATTCTACATATCCTTGTAATATGCAACAATTGTTCTGTTTTTATACACCTTTACAACATCCCAGTCCTTGATATGATAATACACTACATCCGACAGCAAACCCTCTGATCAGAAGATTAGATGCTTTGAGGAGTGTGGAACCACCTCCTAATTGTTGTTGTATCGAGGTTCACCTTGACCTAGGGTGGTAGCACCTGTTAAGGTCTTAGCTATGGACAAATAGTAAACTCCCAAACTGTCATATAGCAACAACTCTAAATAAGAGCTAATGAAGCATTATTTGACAAATTCAGCTTTAGTGATGAAAACGTTTATTTTATTACAGTGGATTGTCCCATGCAAGATGGGAGGTGCTTAATTTATTACCATACAAACAAAAACAAAACACTATGAAAGTATAGAAATATCATTTTTATAGTAAAATTAGCAGCAGTACATTTTATAGTGGAATACCCCACCATACATTTTATCTGCAATTGCATTGAAAATATTTAAATTCAGTATTAAGTAACCATAGAGGTTGACATGCTGCAAAAGAAAACCAACCAATCAAACAAACAACCTTACAAGTTCAATAATTCTCTATCTTGAGTGGCACTTAGGCCTTGTATTTGATGAATAATAGTAAAAAATTAAAAAAAAAATTAACATTTTAACAAACAGTTGTGCTTTCCACAAAGAAAATTATTTTTTAAAATAATAAGCGTGCCATATAAAATGAGCTTGGTGGGTGGGTGGGTGCCTGGTGGTGCTGGTATTTAAAAGAAATAATTTAATCATGCTAACACTTGTATTTCATACTCCTAAAACTACTACAGTTGTTAGTCACCCCCCCACTTTTTGTCCATATTTGTTTGACTGCTCCCCAACTCCAACTCGGCTCTCAATTCAAGTGTTCTGACCTGAGGTTTTTAGTTAACTTCCTCAGAAACCAATTAGCCATTCATTTTTTGCTATTTGTTCCTTGTTCACAAATCTTGTCTCCAACCCACCAGTCTAACAATTAGCAGTTTACTTATACAATAAACTGTTAGTAATAAGAACTGTTTTCTTTTTTCCTTTTCTTTTTTCCTTTTCTTTTTTCCTTTTCTTTTTTCCTTTTCTCTTTTTTCTTTTTTTCTTTTCTCTTTTTTCTTTTTTTCTTTTCTATTTTTTCTTTTTTCTTTTCTATTTTTTCTTTCTTTTCTTTTCTATTTTTTCTTTCTTTTCTTTTCTCTTTTTTCTTTCTTTTCTTTTCTCTTTTTTTCCTTTTCGGTAACCCTAAAGGTAAAGATACTGTCACCGTCTTTGGTTCTTTTTGTTATAATTTCTACTTTTTTACCTTCCTTGTCTTTCTACAGTTTGGAAGTGAATGGTGACATTTTTGCATGGCTACATATTTTGATTTTGTTTCGTTTTTTTAAGAAGAAATATCTTCACTTTCAGGAATTCTCTTGGATGATTTTTCTTTTCTTTTAAATATTCATTATTAATGGGTTATTGTCTTTTACATTTTGATTTCTGATGAAAGAATGTCCTATTCTGTTGTAAAACATATATATATATATATAGGTTGTCATTGACTTGCAACCATGATTGGTTATTACTGACAGTTTATAAATCAATCCGGTCATAATTTGGCCTATAATTTTGTTATTTTTCTGTCTGTCTTTAGTCATTATTTTATTTTTTTTATAATTTTTGCAGTTTCTTTATATTTGAGACATTTATATTATCTCCCACATATTGTCTTTTTTTTTTTTTTTTCTTGGTCAGGTTCAAGTCAAACACTTCATTCTACAATAAAATTGGTTTAATATTTGCTAAGCATTAAAAAATAATAAATATAAATGTAAAAAAAAAAAACAAAACCTTTTAGTTGGAAATCATACCAAACAAAATATGTACAAATACAAAACATATATCTAGCCTCTGGTGCCTGGTTGTGGATTGTCAGTGACATCAGTTGGAGAATGGCAGAGTGGGGTGAGGGTGAGGGAGACAATGAAGTTTTTTTTTTTTTGTTTTTTTTTTCACAAACACGATGAGCTTTGTCTGAATTGTTTGTTTCTTTTTCTCATAAATTTCAAGATGTGAGTGAAACTCAGTGTGCCATTCTTTCAATCCTTGCAAATTGAGGTTTGATTCTGTTCCAAATGGCCAGACATAATTCATGTTATGATTATACAGTCAAGCAGTTGTAAGTCAACAACATCCTCTGTGATTTTTTTTTGTTTGTTTTTTTTTGTGTTTATAGTGTATAATGGAAAGTTCCAAAGATTAATGAAATGGTTTTTAACAATAAACATATTTAATTTGTTTGAACATTATTTTCAATTGATACTCGTATTTGAGTAGCTATTCTGTTTTTTTTTTTTAATCAAACAATATATTTATATACTTATTTCTACCAGCCTGATTATTTATGATAAATTTTATGAGAATGTGTGTCATTTGGCAGAATTAGAACCTTCAACTCCTAACAACATAGGGGAAGCCACCTTTACTGACCTTTAAAAACCCAGAAACTAACTAGGGTTAATAATTTGCGAATGATCCCTTGAGACCAAAACAGGATGGAATGGTGACTTATTGTCTGAAATGTATAGTGTGTTCATTTGTATGATTTTTATCAGTATGCTTGAAAAAACATTCCCCCCCGCCCTCTCTCTCTCTCTCTCTCTATATATATATATATATATATACACACACACACACACACATACATGTATGACACATTCAGACAATAAATCCGTATGCTTTCCTGTTCTTTACATACATACATCCATACACATGTATATGTGTATTTTCATGCATACAAGTGTACTACATATTTCAAATAAATTCATCATTCTTGATGTTTTCCTTGCGCACACACACACACACACTTGTGTGAAAGACAGAAACCACTGATGGAACAAATGGACAACTTGTTAAAATCTAAAACTCTTATCCAGATACAGTCTTGAATAAAAAATGACAATATTCAAAAAAGATTAAAATTAAAGATTAAATCTTATGAAAGGATGACTCTAGCCATAACCCAAGTTTCACGTGAGCTTCAAACAACTTCAATAATTATTAGTGGACAAACTCTTAACTGAAGTGGATATGCAAATGACACTGTTGATAGCGAACACAGAAGAGAAACTGCAAGAACTTCTACAAAAATTAGTAAAGGAAAGCAAAAAAGGAAGGACTAAACACTGGTTACAAGGGAAGAGAATGTATGGTTTTAAGTAAAAGAAACATCCCAAGATGGAAATTACAAATTGAAGATAGCAAAATCAAACAAGTATGAAGGTAGTGTTTTAACAGAGTACGGAAAATCCGAAGGCATATTAGAATAGCACAAGATGGCTTCTGAAACCTAAGGAAAGTATTAAAACAGGAAAATTTTGTTAGCAACAAAGGTAAGTGCTGAACTGTTATATCGGTCCTCCTGTATTGGATAAACTTCTAACAGATGAAGAAACTTTACGCAATAAGTTTTACAGAAGAATGCTGAGAATAGCATTGATTGAATTTGTGAGAAATGATAAGGTTTTAGAGAATAATGGAAACAAAAATGCCATTTACAGAAAGAGGCCGACAAGGTTTATTAAAGGCCAAAGTGATGGTGGGGGGAATCAACACATAGCCTACCTCACGAGTTTGTGCAAATGTTTGACACAACAGTAATTAGGAGAGATAGCAAAGTGATCAACTTTACTAAAAGTTATAAAGGATAAGAAATTGTGAAAAGACATAATCCACTCTGAAGTGACAAAGCACATAAAACAGGCCAGCCACATTATGCAAAAGATCTTCTACAAGCTTAATAAAGTGCTCACTAATTGTTATAATCAAATTATAGAGCATGTATAAAGACCTTTTATGTTTTGTGGTCCTGGGTATGATGGTAAACTGTACCCGGCAGCAAGGCCTCTGATTGGGAAGTTGTGAGGAGCATGGAATCACCTATTAGATGCTGTTGTTCCCAGGTCCACTCTGACCTGGAGTGGTAGCACCTGTTAGGGTCCCAGCTATGGGCAAATAGTAAGCCCCAAATTGGGGTCAAAACACTATGAAAGTATAAAAATAAACTTTTATAGAAATATATACATAAAGATAGACTTTTATGGAAAAATATACATTTTTGAAGGAAAAATATTACCAATAATACATCTTTGAATACAAAACTAGAAGACATCTTCAGTTTTATGAAATAGAGGGAAAAATTAAAAAAACATTTTTCATCAAAATCTGACCAAATCAACTTTCTCACTATAACTGAACATTTAAAAAAATACTTTAAAAACCCACTTTTTTGGCATTAAATAACCCACAGAGGTTGATATGCTGCTAAACAAAACTCAATCTTTGTTTTGTAAATGATTGTTAAATTAATTTTTCCTATTTTAGAAATATAATTAAGTTCTTGATACAAAAGCTGTTAATGTAAAATAAGCTATTGAAAGCCATGAAGAAAAGTGTTTATTGATTTACTTAGGAGTTATATAAACTCAAATTATGAGAATTGTATGCTGAATAGAAATTTACTATGTTGTGATGCCCTCTCTGGCTGAGTGGTCTAAAGCAGGGTTTTTCAAACTGTGGGTCCCAATTCTTCAGTAGGTCACAAGGTAAATAAAATGGATCATGGCAAAAAAAAAAAAATACACTAGTAAAAGTAAAGTTCAGGATGTAAACAACTGTAAATGTTGCACAGCACTCATAAACCATTGCTAGTTCTTCACTATGGGAAGCTTTTATATTTTATTTTTTGAATATATATATATATATATATATATATATATATATATATATGATACATCATATGCTAAAAGTCTGCCTGCTTCTGCTGAGCACCCATAGCCCAGAGGTAGAATCACTGACTGACACCACTTCGGTTGGGTTTCAATCCTGGGTTGAAAAGCAATCAGATGTCTAACTGTACTGATGAGCTGTGATGCAGCAAAACAGATGTGTCTGCGGATGACTCTATAATTTACAGGCTTGTATGTGGATGACTATATTATGCTCTCATTACGATTGAGCTTTCTAGAAAAGAAAAATTAAAAAAGTTTCCACTTCTGCCATATATGCATTACTCTTTCGGAATGAATTGAGTTCTTTTGGTGACTGGCGTGTGTATACACTGCTTATATATAGCACATTAAAATTTCCCCTTTCTGATTTCATGTGCCTATGGCTTAGGGGGTAGTGACTTCAACTGACACCTAATCGGTTGAGTTTTGATTTTGCCCAGAAGCAAGTAGATGTGTCTAGCCACACTAATGAGCTGTGAAACAGGCTTATGTGTGGATGACTAATATATATATATATCCAAGTGAATAAGGAACAAAGAAAAATTTACAACGTCCAAAACATGAATTTAAAACATGTCCTTAATCAACATGATTAACATTTCCTTTTTCTTTTAGCTTCTCTCTTCCTTTTGTGCAATATATAATATAGAGCTGTGAATATTTATTATAAATTATATTTTAGAACATGTACAAATTTTTTTTTATCCACTACAAAGTGTACATTTTGTTTCGACTATATATATATATATGTATAGTCTTTTCTCATTGATATTATGTATCTTGTTTGTCAAACATGTTGTGGACTGAGTGACATCACTTTTCTCTCACAGGAGCAATGAAGGTGTGCGTGCAGTGCTTTCATTTTCATTGCCAGTGTAAGCCGTTAAGATTGTTGAATAATTCAGTTGCTTCTGGAGTCAGAGCTAAAAGTGAATTTCCCCACTCGATGTTGAAGTCGAGCACCAGTACATTCTTTTTGTGGTAGTAAGATGATGTGTTGTTTATTTGAAATCTCGGAATTTTTGTTTCGTTGGATGTCATGGCAAAATTTATGAATAGGATAGTTTTTTTTTTTTTTGTTTTTTTTTTAAAAATATTTTATGTTTATACAAATAGATATGCAATTGTGATATGTGCAGATCATTAGAAATATATATAAATTCTCAAAGCTAAATGAACTTAGTGAACAGTCTTCATTACATGTACATATAATGGGTCACAATACAAAATATGGTTCTAGCTGTGGGTTGCTGGAGAAAAAAAAATCTAAAAAACACTGATCAAGATCAAATGGAGGCTTATGCTACAAAAGAGGATGCATGTCCTTGCCTTTCTGGAGAGCATTTTTCTTTAAGTTTTCTTGAGTGTGCAAGGCTGGTAGCCAAAATAAATATTGTTTAAAATAAAACAGCATTTACTCAAATTTAGGTATCCTCTAAAAATGATAATTGAAATAATTAAAAAATAAAACCCATTACATCTGTAGATATTGCTTTGTTTCTGTTTTGGATACAAGACCTTACTTGATTGGGAATCTCTTTGTAGCCAAGTGGTTAAAGCACACCAGATCAGGCAGTGGTTTCTCCTGCAAAAGAGAATGCAGGTTCAAATTCTGCCAGAGTTCAGATTTTCTTCATTAAGTGTATTTGAGTGTCTAGGTCAGTAGATGAAATAAACATTATTTAATATAAAATGGAGCATCTACTCAAGTACAGATATCCACTAAAAATAGAATTTGAAGTGATAAAAATATATAGATGTGCGTTTGTATTTCAAATTAAGTGTATTTATGGGGAAAGCGTGTTCATTATGAGTGGTAGAGCATTTGTAGATAGAAACAGTGTGGATATTTTTTTTTTTATAATCATATCACCCCAAGCAAAGCATTATACTGCCACTGTTTTGCAGGGGGTTACATAGGAGGAAAGTTATGAGAAAGAGTGACAGGTTATAGGGGGTGTCAGGAAGTGGGTAAGAGAAGGGTGAGAATACCGATGAGAGTGGAGTGGATGGAGAAGGGAGCATGAGAGAGAGGATGCAGGTTAGATAAGAAATGACTGTTGGCTTTACATTTAAATTCTTGGAAATTGTAGCTGAGATTGAAAGCAAAGGGAATTCCACAGGCGGGAAGTGTGAGAAAAGGAGCTGCTGGAGTAGAATTTGCGTTTACAATTTATTGGTTTCACAGTAAAAGGATGGTACCTAGCTGCTAATCTTGTGGCTCAAGTAAATTTATATATAGATCTCTGCATGGGTGATACTTTAAAGCACGAAACTATGCAATGTTGATTTCTACATATACACTGTTTATATCTACAAATGCTCTTTCCCTAACACTGAGCATTCTTCCTACTCCCAAATATAGTAAATTTACAAGAAAATATTTATGTAAAATACTATCTTGGACAGTATTGAAGGGAATAAATTAAAATATTGGCTTTTTAATTTTGTATAAAAGTTAAGTGAGAGAAAATGACTTATTGTCTGGAATGTCATCTCCTTTAAGGAGTGAGGCATGTTCAAACCACTCCTTTCACACAAGAGCTACTTCCTGACTTTAAAATCCACTGCTGCCTGGTTCTTGCTTTGCCCTCACATCCATGCTTCCATTGCTCCTTTTCTGATTACAGACAAAATGGCTAGAGCAAGAGGTCATAAAACATGTCCTTAATCAACATAACTAACATTTCCTCCTGTTTCTTTTAGCTCTTTTCCTTTTTCTCTCTCTCTCTACTTTCTAACTCTCTCTCTCTCTACTTTCTAACTCTCTCTCTCTCTACTTTCTAGCTCTCTCTCTCTCTACTTTCTAGCTCTCTCTCTCTCTACTTTCTAGCTCTCTCTCTCTACTTTCTAGCTCTCTCTCTCTCTACTTTCTAGCTCTCTCTCTCTCTACTTTCTAGCTCTCTCTCTCTCTACTTTCTAGCTCTCTCTCTCTCTACTTTCTAGCTCTCTCTCTCTCTACTTTCTAGCTCTCTCTCTCTCTACTTTCTAGCTCTCTCTCTCTCTACTTTCTAGCTCTCTCTCTACTTTCTATCTCTCTCTCTCCATCTCTCTCTACTTTCTATCTCTCTCTCTCCATCTCTCTCTCTCTCCATCTCTCTCTACTTTCTATTCTCTCTCTCTCCATCTCTCTCTACTTTCTATCTCTCTCTCTCCATCTCTCTCTACTTTCTATCTCTCTCTCTCCATCTATCTCTCTCTCTCCATCTCTCTCTACTTTCTATCTCTCTCTCCATCTCTCTCTACTTTCTATCTCTCTCTCCATCTCTCTCTACTTTCTATCTCTCTCTCTCTCTCCATCTCTCTCTACTTTCTATCTCTCTCTCTCTCTCTCCATCACTCTCTACTTTCTATCTCTCTCTCTCTCTCTCCATCACTCTCTACTTTCTATCTCTTTCTCTCTCCATCTCTCTTTACTTTCTATCTCTCTCTCTCACTCTCTTCCTCTTGACCTGCACAGATGATCAAATTTGGGAAATGAATCCACTGTGCTATGAAAGTAGATGCCAAATGTAATTAGTCAGGTATGTCAAGTAATTTACAAAATGTCATATTTCAAGAGTCAAGGAACTTTCTCTGTAATTTACAATCTTTTTTTTTTTTGTGTCTAGATTCATTTATATCTTCCTGTAATGATCAAACGTTTGGATAAAGATAAATGTTAACCTGAATGCTTTCAAAGATTTAAAACAAAATTCTTTCAGTTTTGGTTTTAAAAAAAAAATTCATTATTATTAAATATCTTTGATATCAGTTGTTCTCATTTTGTTAGAATATTCCAGACATTGTTCCTGCTGACCTTATTCTGGTGCCTTTTATGATTGGTACAAAAAGGAAATTGATGCTGAGCATCAGGAAGAGACAACTGAAGTTCCTGGGACATGCAATGAGGAAGAAGAGCCTGGAGAACCTGATACTGACTGGACAGATAGAAGGAAGGAGAGACAGAGGAAGGCAGCGGATAACATATTTGCAGGGTCTGATCAGGTGGATGATGGAACGGGGGTTGCCAGGAGCAACAGGAGCAAACATACTAAGAGCCACAAGGGATAGGGAGACGTGGAGATCCATGATCGCCTACGTCCTGAAGGGACAGGGCACATAGAAGAAGAAGAATGTGATAATGTTGATTAACTTAAAAAGATCATAACTTAACAAATACTTGGAGTTAAGACAAAGTTTGACCAGTTCTGAAATCCTGAAACTGTCTACTTTCAGACTGGATATAACACATCACTTGGGAATTGTTCTAAAAATGCCAAATGTCTGCTTGTGAGACAACTGTGTTTTCTACTTGAAGAATAGAACAAAAAACTCTGAATGTTAGGGTTTGGACATTTTGAAAGTACCAGATGAACTGGTTTGGTGGTGGGGAAGCAAAACAATTTTCTGTTACTTTTTAGTCAATAGTTTAAGAAGCTTATTGTCACAAGTGACTCATATTTGAAACAAAATGTGATTTTAAGTGACATTGCTTGAAGTTATTTTCAGTCAGTTATGTAAGAAACTTATAGTCTCTCTGTCTCTTAACCTCACATACACACAGATGATCAGGTTTGATGGTTGGAAAATGAATTCACTGCTATGAAAGTAGATGTCAAATGTAATTAGTCAGGTATCTCAGGTAATTTACAAAATGTCGTATTTCAAGAGTGGAAAACTTTTGCTCTAATTATTTTTTAAATGTCTAGATTCATCAATCTCTCAATCTCTTTCTGTAATGATTAAACTTAGGGGCAAAATAGTAAAGCAGAGTGAGTAACCAATATAAGAAAATAAATTTGAATTCAAAATGAGCAATGAAATCCAATGACTTTTATCAGTCAAAGTAGCAAGTTGGGGGATTCACAATCTCATTTCTAATAAATGTTTTTGCGAAACAATATTGGAAGGCCAATTAGCAGAAATTTTTTTTTTGTTTGTGCTTATGGTAGTTTCGTTTACTCAAGTTTTTTCTTATTTACTACTTTTTATTTATCTATTTTTTTTTCTTTTATTATTTCCAGGTGAGTTCCAACAAGTCTTCATCAATTTCTTTTGGTAAGAATCTTCACAATTCTCTATTGACAAGATTTGAGATTTTTTTTCACTCCCTTATCTGTTTTAGTAAAAGGAATTTATTTAGGTGTTGAATCTTACTGAGAACATTATGCTATATTCACGTCACTACATGAGTAAAAAATCTGATAAAGGCTAATGGTGAGGAAATGAAATGTCAGCATTGCAATTTAACTGGTCTGCTTGTAAAAAAAAAAAAAAAAAGACTTTTTTTTTTTTTTTTTTTTAAGATTAGCATTCATTTTTCATTGAGAAAGTTGGCAAATCAATCCTTGTATGTTGTGGTGTAGAGGATATCAGCTTGGAACATTCCAATTGGAGTAGATAGACTAAACTATCGCCCGGTTCACACCATCCCTTTGTTTAGGATGTGGTTTCCAGCTTTCTCTTTTCCAATATTTTCACTCTTATGTAGCCCTCTGTGCTTCAATGGTGTTACTGCCCTGCTCGGGGTGATATGATTTTAAAAAAAAACAAATCAGCTGAATTCGAATTCAAGTTGAATTCATTGCATTCATTTATGCACAAATAGCCTTGGGAAAAGTATTAATCTGTCTCTTTTTACTCCAGCTATAGGCTAAATAGCAGGACAGATTGGGTTCTATAGCTTTGAGACATGATCAACCAAGTGTGTATCATGTATGGCAATTGACTGATTCATTTTTTATTTAGAAAGTGGGCTATAATGTCAAACCAATTCATTGTTTTTATTTACTCATGTCAAGTTTGCAACTGATTACTTTATTGTATGGTTTCAAGCTCGACATTTTGATTGATTTGTTTTTTACAACTTATCAATCTTTTGCAATTATTTAAATTCCAGAAAGATTTTACACAAGTTCTACTAATTAACTCAGAGCTATACCTTTCCCAAACGTTTTGCATGTATGTGAATATAATAAACCTAACTTGAATTGAAACCCAGTTCTCTGATTTCCAATTCCAATACATTATCCATTACACTATTTGCACATCCCCAAAACAGTCACTGATCTAGGTACTGACCAGGCTCAATATTACTTAACTTTAATGATTGTATGTATACCAGTGTTTCAATGGAATATGGCTGTAAGCCTTGACATTTGAATGTAAGAACATAGATAATTCTTTAAGAAGTCAGGGATCAATTTGACACTATAATTATATTATAAACTGGCCCCACTTTCGATAAGTATGTTTTCCTCACCAGATAGAACTAAATTATACAGCAAAACAATCATAATAACTAGAAGACTTATTGGTATTTATTATTGGTGGAGAGAATCATAACGTACATGGATGACCCTATGATGATGGCAGACCCAGAAAGGAATTTGAAAGAACACATAGTTAAGTGACATATATGATAAATGTTAGTGATCATGTCTCATAAGAGACATGACTAACTGGGCAGAAGAACACATTGACAAGGTAGTAAAAAGTATTAACTGTAAGAGAGACAATGCATAGTCATTAGCAAAAGGGTCAACATAAAGTGTAAACTACATGTTTGGGATGTCAAAATTAAGCAAGTACAGAAATTTAACTATGATAGAAATTGTGACACAGAAATCTGAAAGTGCATATTTTGTTTATTTTTTATTATTTCCATTTTGTTTTAAGGTGGAGGCATTGTATTTGGCTGCATTTGTCTGTCTGTCTGTCTGTCCATGGTCAAGATATCTGAAGACCTAGTGGATTGATTCAGATAAAACTTTCAAGAGATGATTGACCTCATGACTGGCACAAACTGATTGGGTTTTAGATTTGATCCAGTACAGGATGAAGTTTTTAAGTTATTTTTGAAGGACACATGTCCCAGTGGATAAAAAGGGTTGTTTGACCCAAAGAGTTGTGAGTTCAATACCTGAACAAAAAAAGTTAAAGTTGGGTTAAATGGAGATGATTAAGACATCTGGAAGTGGCATAACTCATGGTATGATACCAATCTTCTCCAATGCTCGAAACAAAGAGTTCAGTTTAAAATACCAATCACCTGAAGAAGGTCTGATGGCCGAAACATTGTGAAAATGGCAACAAAGATGAGGATAACAGTCCAAATAATGTAAATAAGAACTATCTCTTGCACTTTTTCCTAGAATCAAAAGAACTAAAACGTTGTCCAGAGGATAACAGTTCAAGCAAGTCATACCCAGGATGCACACCATCTTGTATTGTTGTCTACTCTGCTGCTACAATGAGAATTAGAAATGCTTTCCGAGTAAGCATCCAATTATTTTCTGGACTACAAATGTAATCCTTTGGAGAGTTCTTGTCTGTTGCTGATTAGCTGTCATATTATCTTACAAACGGTGATGCAGGATGCTAACACGCTCACAATGAAGCAGCAGTGAAAGGTAAGAAAAATGCCTTCCAAAAGCTAAGCAAAATAAGAAACAGGAAAATTTTGTTGGAACAAACAAAAGTGTACCCAAGTGTTATATAATAGCTAATCTTTTATCCTCACAGATGAAAATTTGAAGTGGCAATAATGTAATAAAGTTCCAACAAAAACTGAGAAAACCATAGACACATGTGAATCATGAAAAAAGTTTTAAGGAAATAAGGAACTACAAGGAAACTTATGAGCAGCCAGCCAGAAAGAGGTAGTTGCAATTTCTGGGGTGTATATGAGAAAAGGGGGCTTGGAGAACTTATCACCCACAAGGCATTTGGATGCAAGTGATGTGTGAGGGGTAGTAAATAATCTAAGTTTGTGTAAGTCAGTCAGTCAGTTTAGTGCCATTTGTGATACATACATGGGCGATCATGTCTTGAAAGAGACATGATTCACTGGGCAGAAGATTATCCCACAGTAGGTTGCCATTACTTTCTGCGGCAGAATGGTTGTTAGCCAAGACTATAGAACTCAATCTGTCCTGTTATTTAGGAGGGGACAGGTTAATACTTTTCCTAAAGGTATTTGTGCGTAAGTGAATGCAACGAATTCAACTATAATTCGAACTTGGCTCTCCAATTTCTCATTCTAAGCTGATATCCACTGCACCACAATAGCAGGAAAGAAGCAAAAAGTGACGGTAAAAAGGTGAAAAATTATTTCAAGCAACAAAAAGACTGGAAGCTGTGGAGAGTCATGATAGCCCACATCCTATGATTTTTTTATGCAACTATATTTGCCGCCAGAATGTGAGCTATAATGACTCTCCACATCTTCCAGTTTTTAAAAAATATTAATATTAGCGTCGAAAGAGTCGGTCTTCTAGGTCTTAGTAAAAAAAAATCTTGTCATAGTTTCTCGGTTCATTATACAAAAATCCAGTGAATGACCTTTTAAAACGTAAATAATATCCGTCCTAGAGATACTTCCTTTTTAAAATAAATCCTACGGTACACACCTTTTTTATGAACTTGAAAACAATCTGAACCTTGAACCGACTTACCCAGTTTTTCTTCCTTTTTTCTCTCAAAAAGGAAAGCGTAAACTATTCAAAGAACGAAGGTAGTGAGGAAGGTTGGGGAGTGTGAAACTGTCCTGATCGCTGAACTCGTGTCTTTTGATCTACTGTCTTGTGTCACCATGACTTGCGTTGTCCCATTCATATCTGTGGTATGCTCCCTTCACCTTGAATATGTCTCTTTGATTTAACAAAAGGAAAGGAACATTACACCCGCTCGTGTTCTGTATTCGCATTCCCGTCAATTACGGTCTACGATGAGTGATTCTAATACGCCCTTTAAACTCATTTTCTATATTATTTTCTTGTTCTTTTTCTTTGGAATAATTTCCTTTCATTCATACTTTAGGTTCTTTTTGTTTTTCCTTCTCAAGGTAGACACATTCTTTTCCTATTTTATCAATTCTTTCTGAGCGTTTTATTTTCAAAGTTTTTAAAACACCGATTTTATATAAAGTTCAGTTTTTTTTACTATTTCGGTTAGCCTTTTTCTCTTCTTCTTCATTGTTCAACTTGACTTTCTTTTTTTTTAATCGTATCACCCCGAGCAAGGCGGTAATGCTACTGATGTGCAGGGGGCTACGTAATAGTGAAAAGATTGGAAAAGAGAAAGCCGGAAAACACATCCTAAACAGGGAACAAGGGATGAGCCTCTTAACCTGTTCAATAGATGTGAGTGGAGTGTGAACCGGGCGATAGATAATCACATTAGAGGGCTTATTGCAAGCTTTGTTTATTTGATTATAATTAAAACAAAAGAAAACTTTTTTGTCTGTTTAGTCGAGCATTTATTTCACTAAGCCATTAAAAATTTAATGGCTTAGTGAAATTAAATACTTGACAATCTTCGGCCCTTGGAACGAAGATTGTCAAGCAGCCAAATCATTACAGGAATTTTTGAAACCTTAAACATACATACATCTCAACCGAGACTATCGAAAAAGCCTTGTCTCAATTCAACACTATTAGATTTTATAGTGTTGAGTTGTGATAATTCTTAGCGCCAAGAATTTTTTTTTTTTTCAGTAAGGATAAAAAGAATTTTGACAAGAAGCAGGTTTTTCATCAAAGTAAAAAGTGCTCGATATCAATATCGGGGCAAAGATAGCATTAATAAGATTAATGCAGTTTGTCACTTAACTGAGCTGGTTCATGTTGCTTTTGAACGCTTGTGATGACACCATTAATGTCATCACTTGTCGTAGCTAAGTTTTTGACTGCTGTTTTGTCCCCCCCCCTTCTTTTTTTATTCACACAGCATTAAAAAGAAATCAACACAACTAAAGCAATCAAAAACAATTAACTCCAGGTAGACTACTCCCACAACAAAATATCAACTTACACTAAGCTTCACATAACTGTTACTTGTGGAATAAAACGCTGAAAAGATGTTTTCTCAATTACTGCAATCTTAACATTTTCAAGTTGAGCGTTGTTATCCATCCTACATATCCTCATAATAGGCACTTTTTACTTCTTCCATTTCTAAGTACCTCCACTCATTTTTTATACCTAACTTTTAAATTGAATTTTTAAAAGAAAAAGTTTTCTTGATTAAATTTACTATTTCCAGTAAGCTAAATACTCTGGTGTATTTCAAACTGAAATTATATTGATTGGAATTTAAAATTTTGAGACTTATAAAAAATTTCCAATTTTCTGACATTTTGGGGCAATTGACAAATTGGTAAGCAAATTTCCGGTTTTAAAAAATCTTACAAAACTAAAATATACATCTGTGACTTGTTATTTTTGAAAAATTAGCAAATTTAAAGTTAGTCTGATTTACACAAGTATTACTTGCTTATTGCATGAAATTTAGAATAAAAGTATTTCTTAATCACCTAGGTGCAAATAATTGATGACAGCTAAGTATTGACATAATTGTCCAAATTTTTTTTCTGTAAGAGTAAGAAACTGAAACACATGACCTTTTTAATATAACATAGAAAATACAATTTTATTAAAACAATTTTCTACACAAAAAAAAAATCATTTTAAAAATCTATTGGATTGATGATTTGTATTAAACTTTTCAATTTTTGATTAATAAATAGTCTTCACTCAATAACCTAACTGCAACAAATGTGTCACACACACATATATATATATATATATATATATATATATAACCTAAATGTGGCCAATGATAGCTGTTTACTTGCTGCTCAAGAACAAGCCCGATACAGTCTGTGATGGATGAGGTGGTTTACTACCTCAACCTCTGCAATTGTTTATTGTTATACCTAACTTGAGCAACACTGAACAGGTTGAGCATTGAGAAGAACCTATCAAAATTATTGGAGAATGTCTATGATTCACAAGATTTAAGTGGTATGACAGGGTTCTTAATATGATATGATTCCAGAGAGGGGAGAGACTGTTATGAAATGGATTAGCAACTGACATATTTATTTGTTTGAACATTACTTTTAATAGATACTCATATTTGATTAGATACACTCCCAATCAAAAATTTAAGACCACTTAAAAAATAAATTTTTTTTTTACAGATAGATTTTAAACTCCTCCCACTTAAGGTTACCAATACTACAATCTAAAAGGTTATGGAAACAAAAAGCTACATTACAAACATTTTATTTAGAAATTTACATTTTTATAAAATGAGGCGATTTACACATGATCAAAATTATAAGACCAGAGACAAAAATTCTACGAAATTGTACAAAAAGTGTATGAAAATATTCAAAAACCAAATTTAATAATAAACTCCACCCACGTCTTTTGAACAGGTGAAGAGGCTCATCTCTTGTTTCCTGTTTAGGATGTGGTTCCTGGTTTTCTTTTTTTCCTATCATTCTACTGTTAAGTAGCCCCATGCGCATCACTGGCGTCACTGCCTTGCTTGGGGTGATATGATTAAAAAAAAAAAAAACTACCTCCACTGCTTTTGATAACTTCAAAAATTCTGTTGGGCATGCTAGAAATAAGCGTTTCCATTAAGGTGCGGGGGATGTTGCTCCAGCTTCTGAAGATGGCTTCACAAAGTTCATTTTTTGTTGAATATTGTTTGCCATTTTGATAAACATCTCTTGTCATTCATCCTTAAAAATTTTCAGTTGGGTTCAAGTCCGGTGAGCATGCAGGATGTCCCAAGAGATGGACCCCATTTTCTTGTAGAAAGGTCAAGGTCCGTCTTTCAGCATGGATTGTAGCGTTATCCTGTTGGAATAACTATCCATCCCCACACAAACGATGGCCCTCCATCATCAAAGATGCTTTTTGTAGCATGTTAACACAACCAGCCACTCTCTGACGACCCTGCATCACCTGGAGCTCCATCGTCCCTCTGTAAGAAAAGGCACCCATACCATTAGGGACCCTCCACCACTTGGACGTGCGGAGAAAATTTCAGGAGGCATGTTTTTGTTATACCAATATTGTTGGAAGCCATCAGGACCATCGAGATTGAATTTTTTCTTATCAGAAAACAGGACTTTCTTCCACTTCTCAACGTCCCATGTTTGGTATTCATGAGCAAACTTTAAGCGGTCCAACTTGTGACGTGGAAGCAGCCTAGGAATTTGTTTATGCTTTTTATTTACCATGCCTTTTTGTCTTAAGTGTCGTCTGATGGTTACAGGACTGCAATCAGCATCTGTGACTGCCTTAATTTGACTAGAAGAAAGTCCCCCTCTTTCATAACAACCCGTCTTATTCTCCTACTCAATGCAGGAGAAATCTTTTGGGGCCTACCAGAGGATTTTGCTTTTCCATAATTCTCACTGTTCTTTAGAAAGTTGCAAATCACAGTTTTACTGCGATTTACCTTAGCTGCGATTTACCTTAGCTGCGATTGCCCGCTGTGACAAATCTTGCTTATGGAATTCTAGAATTCGAGAACACTCAACTATGGTAAGTTTGCTTGCTTTAGGCATGGTAACACCTTTACACAGTGATTGCTAATCTCTAACTGAACTAAAAACATTGGAATTGCTATAGATCTAACAATTTATACCCCTGGTCTTATAATTTTGATCATGTGTAAATTGCCTCATTTTATAAAAATGTAAATTTCTAAATAAAATGTTTGTAATGTAGCTTTTTGTTTCCATAACCTTTTAGATTGTAGTATTGGTAACCTTAAGTGGGAGGAGTTTAAAATCTATCCATAAAAAAAATTTCTTTTTAAAGATTTTTAAGTGGTCTTAAATTTTTTATCAGGAGTGTATTCTGTTTTTAATTAAACAGTATATTCATATATAATTCTATCAGCTTTAGTATTTTTGAGAAACATTTTTAGGAAAATGTGTCATTAGGCAGGATTCGAACCTGCAACCCTGAACAACATAAAGAAAACCATCAATTATCTATTAAAATGTATGTATTAGAAATAATGTTCAAATAAATTAAATTTGTCAGTTGTTGGTCCATTTTGTTAATCTTTGGAACTTAGTGGAATGTTGTTTACATTATGATACACTTTCAGAGCAGAGATTAGTATTTATGAGAAATCAGAAATTTGTGTATATAAGGTTTGATTTGGCTTTGTTTAGACTGAAATCATTTGTGGTTGAGTGGTCTAAGATGCATCAGATCAATTGATGGATTCCTCTATGTTGTTAGGGGGTGCATGTTTGAATCCTGCTGAATGGCAGATTTTCCTAAAGAGTATTTCTCAAACATACTAAGGCCAATAGAGTTATATATATATATATACTGTTTAATTAAAGACAGAATATCTACTTAAATACAAGTATGTATTAAATATTCAAATAAATAAATTATATATAATTGCTTTTTATTTAAAATTGATTTAATTTACATTGCAACATGGAATTTTTTATGTTTCAAGATTTTACCTCATCATCAGGGAATGTTGACTCATTGTTGTGAAAATGATTTACATTTGAATGTAGAAAACAGTATGCTTGTCATTTAAAGAGTTAATATGAATGGGGGAAGACAGAAAAATTTATGTGCATGTTTAATCTAACTAGTCAGAATAAATTTTAACTTTTAAATTTGAAAATATAGGTTATATGTTAAAGGAATACAGGGTTTCTTCTTTCACCATTAATGGGAAAATATCAGTCTATTGAGCCACCGTCTAGACTGCTCTTTTCTGGTGTGACGTGATGTATCCATTATTGCTACAAGGTTATTGTCTTAGCTTTCTCTGTATCCCACCATTTTCTTTTTTTTTCTTTTTTTTTTTTTTACAAAAAAGGAAGAGAGAAAATATTTTATTTTTTGATCTGACTTAAAGGGACATTTGAGCATCATTATATTATTTTTATTTTGGTTCAAAGTACTTTTTTTTTTTTTCATATCTATGCGTAGTGGATATAGTAGTTGGTTATACATGTGTTAATATCATCTAGTGGTCATGAGTTCAGTCCTTGGACTTGGTAGTGACAAACCAAAATCCAACGGGTAAAACAATAATTGATTTCACTGAATATTTCGCGAGATAATCCACATCATCTATGAATACCTGATGATGACCAGAGGGTACTTGGTCGAAATGTTGTGACTATTATAACAGCTATATCAACCAATGAGAACAAGATTATCGAAAATTACTCATCTCAGAAATAAATAAAAAAACAAATTATCAGATATATGTAAATTAATGGATATTCTTTTATGAAGAATTTTTTAACCATATTCTAAGGTGAACATTGTACAATGTTTATATATAGCATTTATTTCCTTATGTTTATTTAATAGATTTTGTTAAGAAATTTGATAATATATAGTGTTTCATATAGATACAAGGGACATGGATCATTTAAAGACTTACATATTCTATCTTTTCTAAAATTTTCTATTTTATTGTAGGAGTTTTATTTGTTTCTTTTAGATAGCAAAAATATTTTGATAAGCATGTTCTATTTCTGTACTTATTAAATGAAGAACTGTGTTGATAAAATCTTTTTTCAGCAAATTTTTTAGTACTACCAATATAAATCTTTATACTACTAGGGTTTTCTGTAGAAGAAATAGTACATTGATAAACTATGGGTTCTGTAAAATTTTCTAAAGGACACTATAGTAACATTTATTACTGTCTAAATTCTTGATTTCAGTTTTTGAATTATTCTTATTTTCAATTAGGTTTAAATTTTTATTTCAATGATTATGATTTTTGTATAATGTTTTTTTAGATTATCCGTATGATTAAGACATAATTTTAAAGTATTTTTTTTAAAAATCTTGCTTAATGGATTATTTGAAAAATGTTTCTTAATCAAAGCGAGGAATTTTTTACCTAATTTACTGCTAACCGTTTTGTTGAAAGGGGATGTATACCAAATAGTATTTCTATTTTTCTTTGGGCCTTTTATATTCAGTATTTTTTAAGCCAGTATTATGAAAATTATTGTACTTATTAAACACTTCTTCATTTGCAGAAAAAATATTTTAAAAATGTCAATAAAAAAAAGATCAGTTAAAAATTGCTTCAAACGAATGAATCCTGTAGGTCTCAGTAGGGACCATCCTTTTTCTTTTTCTTTTTTTTTTTAAATCATGTGTACTGGCACTACAGAATCATAAAGAATTGTACCAAATAATAGAAATCATATCATTTGATGACTTTTATCAGCAGCAACCACTAAAATGGATAGCACATGTAACGCTAAGAGAAAATGTTGTCACCATCAAGATATTGACATTCTGCACAACTTCAAGTAAAAGGTTAAGAAGGGAGATCTTGTCTGTCACCTACTAAGGATGGACAAGAATTGACCCTCACCAATCACAATTGTGGCTGTTACTACACCAGCAACTGGCAACATTTACATTTGGTTTTTCTGTTACCTGATCACCTGGAAGCCCTCCATCCACTCCTTTAGTTTTCTATTGCTCTTTGGTCAAAGTGCATGCTGCTTAGATAATTTCAAAGAACTTGAGATGGAGATAAAATCACATCTTTCTCTTCTATATCAATGGCTCAATTATAGTGCTGTAAATGTATCCGTTCTAGTTTAATCCTATTTAGAATGCACACACAACGGACTCTGAATTATTCTTGGTTAGGCTGAAAACTTTTCAGATGCTTAACTTGAATATGAAATGTGTAAGAATAGCAAAGACAAGTAATTTGTACTGAATATTTGATAGGATAAAAATTGTCATTTATTTACATCGTTTGGACTGTTGCCCTCATCTTTATTGCCATGTTTATGAAATTTTGACCCCAGCCTTTTTCAGGTGCTAGGAATTTCAGCCAGACTCTTTTTGATCACTGGGGTATATTATTCTCAGTTCATGTGCGATGCCACTTCTGGATGTAATGTAGTTAGCTCCCTTTAACTCAGTTCTTTAAGTTATTTGTTCACCACTGCTGTAGCCAGGTATTGAACTTATAACTCTTTTGGTCATGTCACTGGATCTAAGTAACACTTTTATCCACTGAGCCATGTGTCCTTTAGTTGAGTTAAAGTGAGATAACTATATGGCATCCGGAGTTGGCATCGCACATGGAATGAGAATGATATATCCCAGTGATCAAAATGGTTCAGTTTAAAATTCCGAGTACCTAAAGAAGACCAGAGAGTACAGCAGATAAAATGGCATAAACATGATTCATAAAAAAACTCGCCCTTTTTGTAAAAGGACTAGATGATTCCTTTTACAAAAATAGAATTCAAAACTTTTATTTTTACTTCAAAAAAATATATTTGATAAATTGCCTAGTCTGACAAAAGGCTAAAAGTGAATGGCTAATGATGAGGGAGCTAAAATTCATTGAAACTAGTTTGCTAACTGCTGGGCACCTTTTGAAGTGATGGAATTTTTCCAGTCATCATCATTGTTTAACGTCCTTTTTCATGCTAGCATGGGTTGGATAGGATTTTCTTGATTGTTCTTTTCCAGGCCGCCTGCTTTTGTGTAAGGCTTGGCTATAATCTCAACTTCCTTAAATTGTCATTGATGAGCTAGTGTTATATAGCGACAAATAACAAACACGGGTGTATATAAAAATATGAGTTATATTTTTATTAATGAACGATGGACCGTGTAGCCTAGTGAACAGAGAGTGAGAGCGCGCTTCCAAGGGTTGACGGGGGGGTGTCGTATCTGTTGCTCCTCTGGTCTGGTCTGTCTCTCTGCCCAGACTGGCCTGTCGTGAAATCCGTGCCCGAGGTCTTTTTATCTCCAAACCGGTACTTCCGATTTTTTGCCTCGCCTACGCACGCCCACGTAATTCTCAGAGACACCTGTTCTGTTTGCCTCTTGTAGCCATTTCCGCTACTGCCGGAAATAAGGTCAAACAACCATCCGTTCCTTTCAACGGCCGGAAAACGCCCCCGCTTCCTCACTTCCTCGGGTGGGCCTAGATTGTTATATTACACTAGGTCCATGTTTTATGTGGTCCACATTTCTAAGAGAAGAAAATCTCTGAAATAAAAATTTCTACTCTGTGTAGAAAAGGGTAGGCTGAACTCTTTAACCTTGGTAGGTAATCTTCTAAGAGATGCTGAGTTTCCAGTCTCCTAAACTAGTTGGTGTTAGTAAGAGCATATATCTGTAAAACTTGCTCCAATATTTCATGATTGTTCAGTTACATATGACAGGTCAGTTAAGTGCCATACATGATATTAGGCGATCATGTCACAAGAGACATGACTGACTGGGCAGAAGATTATCTTGCAGTAGGTTGCCATTGCTTTCTATGATAGACTGGTTGCCAGCCAAGGCTATAGAACCCAATCTGTCCTATTATTTAACCCATAACTGGAGGGAAGAGATGGATTAATACCTTTCCCAAGGGTATTTATGTGTATGTGAACGCAAGGAATTCAACTGGAATTCGAACACTGCTCCCCAATTTGTCATTCTGAGTCGATATCCACTGCACCACAATGCACATAGGATAGATAGACTATATAAAATATGGACCCTGCTTATCAAAGATGATTCAAGGAAGTTGAGATTACAGCCAGGCCTTACACAAAATTGTGCAGCTTGGAAAAGAGCCACCAAGAAAACCCTGTCCAACCTATGCTAACATGAAAAAGGGTGTTAAATGTTGAGGAAATTGCCCTATACTCCTGTGTCTTTTAGACAGATGAGTGAGTAGAACAAATTTTCATGTCCTAAGTACAACATTAAACTGCTTAGGCTGGATAAGAGTCTTTAGCTTTGGATAGCAACTTGTTTAAGAGAAGAAAATCTCTGAATTAAAAATTTCTACTCTTGTGTAGAAAAGGGTAGGCTGAACTCTTTAACCTTGGTAGGTAATCTTCTAAGAGATGGTGTCTCAATAAAAAACATCGAATTTCCAGGCTCCTAAACTGGTTGGTGTTAGTAAGGGTATAATGCTGTAAAACTCACTCCAATATTTCATGATGGAAAAATTATATAAATTTTCCAGTCTTGGAAGAAAATTTTTCCACCTTTCTCACTTTGTTCTGTGTCCTTTCAGAATGTCTGCAATTATGGATCTCCATAACTTTACATCCTGTGGATCTCTTAGAAACAGTTGTTTTCACTCTCATTCCTATTCCCTGTTCTATCTATTTAGACAATCTTGTTAGGTGGGTGATGTGCTGTTTGCTTCTGTCCCTCTTGCCTTTAATATATCTTATAGGTGTCAATTTTTTTTTTTTTTGAATTATTACTATAATCAATGAGGTAAGCTTTGTATTTCAAATTGCCTATAATATTGGTATTTATTCAACTTAATTTGCCAGAAAGCCACAGTATTTGCTTCCAGTTCATTATAGTAGTAATAATCTCGGTTAACTTGCTGATGGTTTCTACATAGCAAAGTATCCATATTGTGCGTATTTGTGTGTGTGTGTGTGTGCAGAATTTCTTCACTGGGGACCATGATGTTACTTCTATATTTATATTTTTATCAGTAAAGTTTTAAAATGTTCCATGTTTTTTCCTTTCATTTCATGAGGATTTTCAGTTCAAATAAACTCTTCTCTTGCTCATTTTTATCCAAACTGTTGAACTTTGCAATATTGAACCTTCATTCTGCACATCTAAATTAGTCCTTACCCTTCTTTTTTAAGGCATCTGAGACGAGAAACAAAATGGCTAGTATTCCAAAATAGGGAGAAGAACCATAATGGAAGAGTGTTACCACTAGTTCTACTGCCATTGCCCTTACCATTGCAAAGAGATTTAAACCTTCTTTGTCATCGTTCCTCTTATTAAAATTTTAAAAAGAATTAGGGTTTGCTCTTTTATTTTATTTTTTTCTTATTCTTTTTTTTTTTAATATATTTTATGAATTGAAAGAAGTCATTTCTTTTTTAGTGTCCTTTTTCTTTTTTCAGTTTCTTTATTTTTCTTTTTTATAAGAGGGAGCTCTTCTGTTCTTGCCTTTTTTTCTTCCTTCTCTTTTTTCTTTTCTCTCTCTCTCTCTCTCTCTCTCATCTCATTTTCTTCCTTCCTCTACTTTTGTTTTCTTGCTCTCTTTTATGCTATGGGGAGGAGATCTTGTGTTTGCTCCTCTGTTTCCTTTCTCTTTCTTTTCTTTGTAGAGGAGGTCTATATTTTTATTTTTTTTTTTAATATCTCTCCCCATTTTAGCTCCACTGCTTTCTCTTTTCCCCTTTTTGGTTCTCCTATGTTGTCACACTTTTTTTTTTTTTTTTTTTTTTTACTTCATCCAGTGTCCCCCTCCACCTGGTCTTCTGTTTACTCATACCTTATTTTTGATTCCTTCCAATTTTCTCACCCCATTTTGGGATCCTCCTTGTTTATCACTGTAGATCCCCTCCTGTCTCTTAGCTCTACATTTTTAAGGCTCCCTATTTTGACTGTTCCCTCATTCCTCTCTCTCCCCTTTTCTTTTTAATTTCTTTATTAAAAAAAGAAGGCCTTTTCCTTTGTCTCCATTTTTTTTATTTTTTTAAAAATTTCACTTCAAGTTTTTGACATTTTTTTTTCTCTAGGAAAGCATTTTCCCAACTGTACAATAAATTATGTACAGTTTTAGCAGACCAATCATGATAGATTTCTTTCCTACTAACTACTTTTGAAAATAAATGCTTGCCTATCAGAGGGCTTACGAAAGAAATAAATAAACCAATTTCTATTGAGAATTCTTCAGTCAGTCTACTCTTTATTCTGTCTTTGAAATTTTTTTCCCCAGTTTCTTTTCTTTCATTATTTCCTTCCATATTTCTATTTTCTTTTTTATTTCATATTTTATATCTCCTTTATATTTCCTCCTTCATCCATGAAATGTTGTATCTTTGATTTTGTACTCTTTTTTTTCTCACTCATCTTTTTCCCATCATGCTTCATCTGATTTATTTTTCTCTTGTCTTTCTTCTAATCATCTCATTCTCAAATAGCTGTACAGTATTTCCAAAACTTATGTTCTTTCTTACCATCCTTCTTTTTGTAGTTCCTTCTCTTTCTCGCAAATATTTCTTTTTCTTTTTTGAATCTCCCTTCCTCTATGGGTGAAGTAGTTATTATTGGTCCAATGTATTGATCTTAGCAGATTTTCATGTGATGGAAGGCAACAGGGAGTCTGGCTGAATGTTGTGTTGTGTTAGGAAGGATGTTGGAAAGGTTTTGTCTTGTCTGCAGTCTACCTCTTCTTTTCTTTCCCACTCTCAACAAAACCATCGACCCACTACCACCACCCTCTTTGCATCTTTTGTTTTCACACACATGCACACAGACACACACGTGTCTGTGTGCACACCACTTTTCCTCTATATACTCCCTCTCATTGTCTTGTTTTTTTTTTTGTTTTGTTTTATTACCACCACCATCTTTGCATTGTTCATTCAATCAAATACACACACATTTTTCGCTTTCTATATACTCTCTATCTTTGATTGTCACTATTTTTTGTCTCCTCCCACCCCAATACAATCTCCATGTCTTTGCTCTCTGGAAGTAGCAGCAGCATTAGTAGTAGTAGCAGCAGCAGCAGCATTGGTAGCAACAGTGACAGCAGCAGCGACGGTACACCGTATATTTGCAAAAATCCAAAGAGTATTATATTTGCTGCATTTCTTTATTTCTTGATAACAACAGTCCCCACCCCAGCATCAGTGCCTCTCTGGACTTTTACTTAGTATCTGCCTTTAAGCTCTACAGTTGTTTTTTCCCCCCCATCCGTCACATATCACTTACTCTACAACATACACTTTTATTGATTGCCTGTATATTTGTCTTCAGCCAAGGGACACATAATTCAAGACCACCCTAAAGAAACATACCAGTTGCATTATTTTTGATAATATTATATTTAACAATTGCCAACTGGATGTTGCCACCTCCTCTCCATTGGTTATCTGTCAGCCAGTAACTGTGGTACGTTAATTCTTTCTTAAAATATTGTCTGTAGTGTAGGATATTTTGACTTTCTGTGAGGAGTCGTGTTTATCGCTAATCACAATTGTACGCTTGATTTCATGATACAGCTATTCATATCTGCAATTTCTTATAGATTTAGTAGATTTTTTAAAAAGTTTTTCATGCTTGTCATTTGATTAATAAAATTCCATTAAAGTAGGTATTTATCTGTACGCCCACTCGAACAGGATGTGGCACAAGGCCGAGCTTAAAGTGGGAGTTCCACACATACATTTCTATTATCTTGCAATTCTATTTGAGATGTCAAAATATTACATATTTCCTGTCTACCTTATTTGTTTTGTCATTTCATCATATCTGTTTTAATACAGGTGTATTGTCATAATTGCTTAGAATATGTTTGTCTCTCCATTGGAAATGCTACTATCAATATTTGTCAAATGCTTAATATCATTTGTCACATACACACACAATTTGTCACATACACACACAATTTAAATGTTATATATAAAATCTTTATATATGCTTTGTTGAATATGAAAAACAAACAAGGGATATTTTTGTAAAATTTTCATATTTTTTTTTATACAGTTTCTTTAATAGAACTAAGTGTGAAAAAAAAAAAAATTTTTTTTTAAATAATTTACTGTGTAGTTTAGATGTGGTACAAGGCTGCAAGTATGGAGCACCCACCTCAGTGATAATAGATTTCGTGAGACAGGCTTGTTAACCATTACACCATAAGAGCTTTTAGGGCACTTCACACAATATGAATTGAATGTGTATCCATTTTCCTGCTTTCTATAGAAAATAATTCTTATACAGTCCTTCATAGATGATATGATAGCTGACTACTTGTATTTGAGGATGATTACCTAATCCCTGTTGTAGACACCTGCTCAGGAACATTTGTGTTTGCTCAACACCCACCTGTGGTTTATACTGCAAATATGCTGAGCAAACATTAGTTACAGTTTCTGGGAGAGAGTGCATTATCTAGCATGATCAGCAGTCTGAACAAGGCTATCTATCTCTTTATTTCTCTCTCTCTCTCTCTCTATATATATATATATATATATATATATATATATATCTTGTACCCTAGTCTCATGGTCAGAAAGCAGACATTGTTGCCATATTCACAGCTGATAGAAAAAGCTAACACTCAATATAAAATATGAATACAATGTGCTGGCTATGATTGAAAAAAATCTCTCACTCTCTCTCTCTCTTTCTCTCTCTCTCTCTCTCTATATATATATATATATATATATATATATATATAAAACATAGTGATGATCCATGTATACTGTCTTAATATGTATAGGAAAAACTATTAAAAAGTTGTAAGTTTAAAAATGTATTTTTTTGACAGTATTTGTTTATTTCTATTATTATATTTTATATTTCAGACCATCCTCGGTCCTTCTTCATTTGTTTCTGATGAAGGACCGAGGACGGTCTGAAATATAAAATATAATAATAGAAATAGACAAATACTGTCAAAAAAATACATTTTTAAACTATATATACAGTTAAAAAAAATCCTTGAGTATCTGTAAGTGCTTGGATATATGGAACATTTGGACAGTTTTTACACACTCTGTTCAGATAAGAAATAACTTATATGAACACATGAGAAATTGAATAAAAAGCTTAATCATAGTACCTTGTCACTCACCTTTTAATAAAATAATAAATAAATATTTATCAGGTGTTAGTAGAACCATGCTCAGTAATATAACAGTACAAATTTCATCCAACAAAAGGCACAAAGCAAGGGTAAGGGGGGTTGGAAGGTTTTTGTCTTAAAGGGAAGAAATTTATATAAAAATAAAATCCAAATATTATCCTTATGACCTTAATTTGGGTTAATATGTATAATTAATACAAATTAAAAAGAGAAAAAAAAGGGTGGGTATTAAGAATGAGATTAAAATATAGATAAAAAGAAGTAATGGATAGTGAGTTACCATCTCTCTCTCTCTCCCTATATATATATATATATATATATATATATATTATTTTATGGTTAAAAGTGCTCAATATCAGAGATAGAGCATATATAAATATAAAATTGAAAACTGAGGTCAATATCAACCAGCCAGTTTTTTTTCAGGTCATGATAGTTCAAGGATGAAACACTTGCTGCTTAATGTTGACCTCAGAATCACTCTCTCAAGAAATACACACACACACACACACACGTAGTAATAAGGTTTGTCATTGATGTTAGCTTTGCTGATGTTATGTTTGCATCTATATGTATATATCTCGGTGCTCGTGATGAGATAGCGGCTGATCAATTCTGTGCCTTTTTTGTCTTGAAGCTCATCTGCCTGCTAATCTGAAAGTAAATTGCATCTAATGTGGGTAAAAAAAGATGCGCAAATAATTGTGCAAATTTATCTATTTTTATGCATTTCTAAATATGTGCATTTTTCAGTCTGAGTGTTTGACTTTGTCTCCTTCATATGGAGATCACTATTTCTTGCCATGCAAACCTGTATACTGCTTATTGATTGCTAGACAATCATGAAAATGTATTTATGTAGATATTTGCAAATCTCCATAAATGTCTAAAGGCACACACACACACACACACACACACACAGATATATAAAGATCTGTGTCTGTGTTGCTACAGAATTTATATAATGGGTTTATATGAAGAATACTTTGTGTATATGTACTCTTCCCAACACCCACACACATACACACACACGTGTGTGTGTGTGTGTGTGTGTTCGAGATTAATTATTTTCCAACCCTACAACCTGTCTCCTACAGATCCAATATTGCATGCCTCTTGCTACTCTATCGCTATTTCCATTAAAAATGTTCCGATGAAGATGAATTCCTTTGTTTCACTATTTCTTTCCTAATATAAATCATGCAAATTTATCTATTTTTATAATAATCATGCAAACATAGCTTACAGCCATATTACTTTGTAACACTAGTTCTCCTCATCCAATCATTAAAGTTAAGCAACATCAAACCTGGTCAGTACCTAGATAGGTGACAGCTTGGGAATACCAGGTGATGGAAGCTTGGCTGGCTATGCAGGTGGTGTAATGGATAACCACTCAGAATTGGACCACAGAGAGCCAAGTTCTAATTCCAGTTATATTTACTTACACACAAATACCCTAGGAAAAAGTGTGAATACACCTCTTCACCCCTCCCCCACTCCCAGTACTTGTATCAGTAAATAATTATTTAAAAAAAAAATTCTTACGATCTAAAAATATTTTTTTAGCTTTAAATAACTTGCAATGGGTTGATAAGCCCTCAATAAATCAGAACATTACAGCTAAGATCTGTCCTGCTATATACTCAAGATCTGTCCTGCTATATACTCAAGATCTGTCCTGCTATATACTCAAGATCTGTCCTGCTATATACTCAAGATCTGTCCTGCTATATACTCAAGATCTGTCCTGCTATATACTCAAGATCTGTCCTGCTATATACTCAAGATCTGTCCTGCTATATACTCAAGATCTGTCCTGCTATATACTCAAGATCTGTCCTGCTATATACTCAAGATCTGTCCTGCTATATACTCAAGATCTGTCCTGCTATATACTCAAGATCTGTCCTGCTATGATATCTGTCCGCTCAAGATCTGTCCTGCTATATACTCAAGATCTGTCCTGCTATATACTCAAGATCTGTCCTGCTATATACTCAAGATCTGTCCTGCTATATACTCAAGATCTGTCCTGCTATATACTCAAGATCTGTCCTGCTATATACTCAAGATCTGTCCTGCTATATACTCAAGATCTGTCCTGCTATATACTCAAGATCTGTCCTGCTATATACTCAAGATCTGTCCTGCTATATACTCAAGATCTGTCCTGCTATATACTCAAGATCTGTCCTGCTATATACTCAAGATCTGTCCTGCTATATACTCAAGATCTGTCCTGCTATATACTCAAGATCTGTCCTGCTATTATACTCAAGATCTGTCCTGCTATATACTCAAGATCTGTCCTGCTATATACTCAAGAGTGAACTATCCTCATACTCTTTATACTCTCTAGATAAGTATGAAGTTTCATTTGAACAACTTCCTACCCAGACAGTTACTTTATGAAATAGACTATCAAGTGGATGCTTCCCAGATGGTTATAATCTTAACCTCTTCAAGTCTAGGGTCAACTGTTACCTATCATATGTATCCTCATAATCTGCACTCATTTTCTCCTATGTGCATTGTGGTGCACTGGATATCGGCTCTGAACAAGAAATCGGGGAGCCGAGTTTGAATTCTACCCGAATTCATTGCATTCACTTACGCGCAAATACCCTTGGGAAAGGTATTAATCCATCTATTCCTTCCAGTTATGGGTTAAATAACAGAACAGATTGGGTTCTATAGCCTTGGTTGGCAACCAGTCTACTGCAGAAAGCAATGGCAACCTACTGCAGGATAATCTTCTGCCCAGTCAGTCATGTCTCTTTCGAGACATGATCGCCCAAGCGTATATCACATATGGCACTTAACTGACTGATATCCCTACAACAACCTCATTTAGCCACACTCTACCTTGAATAGTTCTTAAGCCTTGTATTGGCTGAAAATTTAGGGGGAAAATACCATGGCTATGAAGGTCACAAAAATACACTTTCTAGTGAGGTATGAAAAGTTCTTTAGTCACTCAAGAAGACATAAAAAAAAAAGTGACAGATGATTTGGTCAGATTTTTGGAAGTGGATCAAACTAAGAACTTTACAGCACTTTTTTCTTTATTTATGTGTTGTGTGTATGTATGTGTGTCCTCTCCTCTCTCTCTCTCTACCTTGGTTCATGAACTTAATTTGTTCTTGAAAACCATTTGTGATCTAAAATTCTTATGAACTGAAACTGCACAGTGAGACTTGACATATAAACATCATTTTTGTGTTTTGCAATGATTTCTTTCGTCACTTCAATTATTTTTCTCTCAACTTCTCTTTTTCTTTTACCAGTATCACTGTTCGTCTTTTTAAGATTCTGTTCAAAACTGTCGCCCGGTTCATACTCCACCCACGTCTATTGAACAGATGAAGAGGCTCATCCCTTGTTTCCTGTTTAGGATGTGGTTTCCAGTTTTCTCTTTTCCAATCGTCTCACTCCTATGTCGCCCCCTGCACATCAGTGGCGTTACTGCCTTGCTCGGGGTGATATGATTAAAAAAAAAAGAAGTTAACTCTGTTCAGCTCAGTTGTTCAATAACTAAGGCATTTTCATCTCCAATGTTCTGTTCAAAAACTGATTTGTTCAACATGTGAGACATTTCAGAACTTAAGTTGCTCTATGCCTATGTGTATACATATATATGATAGTTTTTTTTTTTATGTATGTTATTTTTATGGAAGGAAAGTGTTCAATATCAGAGACTATATATAAATATAAGCAGTGTGGACATAGTTATCAAAACTGTATTGCAACAGTCTTTCATGCTCAATGACCTAGTGTTTGTGCTAAAGCACGAACCATCTAGTATAAGTATGTACGTTCACTCACTCCTATTATGTAATTATAATGTATTAGGTATAATCTAAAATTTATGTAATTTGAACAGTTTGATGAGTTTGTTAGATATGAGAGAGAAAAGCATTTAGCATGAGGCTTTATTTAAAATTTGATATGGGCACCAGATTTCATGACTAATTTCTCAAACTACCCAGGATTCATGTCGACTGATTTCACTAGGAACCCTTGTGATATTGAAGACCTGGAAGTATTTGCCCCCAATTTCTTCCAAAGTCTTTGATTTGGTATAGTAGACTTGCTCCTTTAACCAACCCCAAAGAAAAAGTCAAGGGTGTTTTAACTTCTCTTTATGAAAAATGTTTTATTTTTTTTTGTTGGATCTCAGTTTAAATATTAAGTACAAATATTTTGCTATTGAATTTTTTGATACAAAATTTGGTTTTTCTTTTACCTTTTTTTCTCTTTTCTAAGGGCGGGGATTCGTTTACTCTTAGCTGCAATATAAAATAATGTTTGTGAACATTTTTATTGTGCCAATCATTAAAGTTTGTTTTGAATGAGTTGAGTCACTAGCGTGAGTGAAATCAGCACCTGTACTGATTCTATCAGCAGACAGAAAGTACACTGTAGTGCACATTTCTGGGTTAAAGGTAAAAAAAATAAAATTACATACACATATGTACTGAAAATTAAATACATGAATACATTTGTTTTTCTGTGTTTGTGATATAAACATACACCCACACAGAGGGTGTATCAAAAATACTTTTACAAACTTTGTGGGCATATTCTTTATACCAAAACAAGAAAAGTTCACACAAACACATGTCAGTAATTTTTTTTTTTAATTAACTCTAAAGAAAGTTAACAGTGGCTGACTGTGTTGTTGTATAGACTTGGTTACATTTGTTATTCTTATACATTTGTGACTTGACTGTTTTCAATGTTTATGTGTGTAGGAGTAAGTTAACTGAGAAGGGTTCTATTTAACAATGTCAGGATATTCATATCATTAGCAGGCAGTTATGATTTTTGTGTATGGTTGCAAGGCTGCACAGGTGTATAAGATTGTCTTTCCAGACTGAAAGGCATACAATTCATCCAGCCTTTGCTGCTGTTTATCATCGCTTTGCTGCTGTTTATCATCGCTTTGCTGAGATAGGATCCATAGCACCACATGGATTGATGAAGATAAAGATCTGCTTTTACACCTGACCACAAAGAACACATTCTACAGGCTGTCAGAGATTATCCAGGTATCAGCACATCAAGTGGCCCGAGCATATCGTAAATCTTGTAGTACTGCACGAAGAGTACTTCAAGAGCAGCTCCTGTATCTGTATCATTTGCAACATATTTAGGGTCTTTCACCCTCTGATCACTCACCCCAGGAGAACTTTTGCCAATGGTCTATTATACAAACTTCCAATCCATTGTTTATCTTTTCAGTCTGGTTTGCAAATGATGTGCGTTGTGGTGCAGTGGATATCGGCTTGGAATGAGAAATCGAGGAGCAGAGTTCAAATTCCAGTTGAATTCCTTGCATTCACTTATGCACAAATAACCTTGGGAAAGGTATTAATTAATCTCTTCCCGCCAGTTATGGGTTAAATAACAGGACAGATTGGGTTCTATATCCTTGGTCGGCAACAAGTCTATGGCAGAAAGTAATGGCAACCTACTGCGGGATAATCTTCTGCCCAGTCAATCACGTATCTTTTGATCACCCAAGCGTGTATCACTTATGGCACTTAACCGACTGTTACAAATGAGAAAACATTTTAAAAGAGATGGAAGAACAAATTTATACAACCAACATTTGTGAGCAAATCAGAATCCCCATAATACTATACAGTTTAGGATTAATGTGTCAGCTAGAATTGCAAGTGACTGTCTGGTAGGTCCATATGTTCTCCCAGCACGTCTTACAGGAACAATCTACAGACGCTTTATTTCAAACGTGCCTTCAAACCTGCTACAGGATGTATCCACTTCTAATACAAAGATGTATGTGGTTCATGCCTAATGGGGCTCCAGCACATTTTAGTCACATTTTTCATAATACATTGGCTGACATTGACTGTAAAAAAAATAGAGAGGTAGGGGAGGACCGGTTCCATGGCCTGCATGTTCCCTTGACCTTAATCCTTTGAATTTTTATCTATGGGGCCACTTAAAACAATTGCTTCATGCAGCAGACACTAATAATGCAGAAATGGCTCCTCAACGTGTCATGGGGGCATGCAAAATCATTCAACACCATGTAGGGGTATTTGAAAGGGTCCACTAGTCAATTATTCTATGGATGCATGTGTGTGTAGAAGCAAGCGGAACATTTATGAATGGCTGTGTTGAGGTATAATGATGATTTTGTTTATATAGATATTTTACCTTGTTTTGGAACCTGCCCCCAAAATTTGTAAAATTATTTTTGATACATGTTGTACATATATACAGGACCCAATGGGTGAATTGTTGCCATTTTATATTTCTAATTTTGTGCATGTGTGTCGAAATTTTTTGATTTTTGTCAACTGCACAGTAAGTAGGGTCACTAATCAAAATAACCCCATCAAATCTAAACTAGCAATGACCAAGTGTATCACTTTCAATGCCCAGTACAAGACTGTTTCTTGTACAAATCAATTACCTATATCAGACACACTACCACCTCCTTGAGTAGACACTTTGTGTCACTTATCAAATCAAAGTGCGATAAAAAAACATTTTTTAACTCATAAGTTACAAGAAACCTTCAGGAAACTTCTGACCAAAAACAAAACTTCGATATAAATCACGATATCTGAATCCTCTTGCTATTCGAGAGGCCCTATATATCAAATATTTTTCTCCTACCATCAACCTTACATTATTTAATATTAGAAATAGTCTTGAAAGTTTTTTAAAAACAGATGTTCATACAAATTCTTCTTGCATGTGGGACATAAGGGCTTGGAATGGACGATTCTTTTTTAAAAACAATGCAATAATAAATTACTATGTAACAGTCAAACATGAAGAAAAAATAACACCCCAGAGACAAAAACACCCTTGAAAAAGAAGTGGGCAAAAGCGCTTGGGACAATAAAAATTATCAACTATTTTTATATTCCTTAACTTCTACAAAACAAAAATTTTAAGATGTTGGAAAAACTTTAAAAATTTAATCAAATCTTTCTTACAGTATTTACATTACTCAGACTATTGTCCTCATTTTTGTTGCCATTGTATGCGTTGGCCTTCGTCAGGTGCAAGGAATTTTGAACTGAACCCTTTATTACAATCATTCTCATCCCTTGCATAGTAATGCTCTTCGATTAGAAGTCATGAGTTATCTCCCTCTAACCCTGCAAGTTACTTGTTCACCACTGCTGTAGCCTGGTATTGAACTCACAACTCTTTGGGTCAAGTCACAGGAGCTAACCAATGTATATATCCATTAGGCTGTGTGTCCTTAAGGTTACAGCAGTGTTGAACAAGTAATTTGCTGGGTTAAAGGGAGATAACTTATGGCTTCTAATCGAAGGACATTACTATGCAAGGGATGAGAATGATTATAATAAAGGGTTTGGTTTGAAATTCCTAGCACCTAAAGAAGGCCGGGGCGTACAATGGCAACAAAGATGAGAACAATAGGCTAAATAATGTAAATGCTACCTTATCTCAGAAATATAGACAAATCTCTCTTGTTGGCTATATTTTAATGAAAGATGTTTGAAAGGAAGTTTGCTGCCCAAATATGCACCCCCCCCCACACACACACACTGAGTGGCTACTCTTAGTTTTTGATTCGACTAAGAAAACTTTAGAAATTAATTTTGTTGGTTTATTAATCTGATTTTGAGTAACTGCTTAAGCTGAGAACTTGACAGCACCCACTAATCTCCATATACTGACAGGTGTGTATAAAATTCATAATATATAGTCACATTATGATATCAAAATGTTTTTCATTGGTGTAGGTTTTCAGATGTGTATGATATGTTTATGCACATTTCAATAGGAAATGTGTGTGTGTGTTTTACTGTGTGTATGCAGCATCTTTTGATATATTTTCTCATCAAGTTATTATAAATATCTTGATATTTTCATGATATGTATATCTTTATACCACTTTTTCTTTTCCGGTATCTGTCACACACCCCACAACCCCTTGGTCTAAATCATCTCTCCCTATTTTTTTTTTTTTTTTGCGTCTTATACTTCTGCAGTCAATTGGTCTAGTGAAAATCAATTTTCTATCCATATCGATCACTTATTGATGAATTTGAACTACAATTTCCAGGTCCACGCACACACGCAAATTTTGGCAGATGATTCAAGCAGCTATTTATATTCAGTTTGTATGATGTAATGGTTCTCAGCTGATAATTCTTAGGGGTATTGTTTACTTTTGCTTGTGTAGGTCTATACGCAGTAAGGAAGATAGGCAAATGGATAATTTGATAACTAGAATTATACAGATGCTGAAAGATTTAAGATATTTAGATATTTAAATTAATGAGATGAAATAAAGAATATTATTATGGGAATTATAAAAAGATAGGCAGTTAGCAAAACGAGTCGAAATAAATTGTGCACCAAGCTTATGTTCGTTTCTCCTTTGTGTTTTGTTAATTTACACCCACTCTTTAGGTGACTTGATGATGAATTTTGATTTGTTTTATTTATTATTATTTTTATGTTTTCCCTTGATATTGAGCACTATCACCTAAAGAATTGTCTTGGTCGCAAAATATCATCTTCGTTTCATTTATTTATATATATATATATATATATATATATATATATATTTATTCAGATACTTTAATCCAAGCGGAAAAAGCAGCAAGGTAAATTCCAAAAACCCGATCCTAATTAATATTAAAATTTTATTTTAATATTAAAAAATGATACAGGAAGAGAGCTCCATGTAATAAAATATTACAGAGCAAATATAAATTAAATAGGATTAATTCAAGGATATTGAATGACCATTTCAATATGAAATCCTCACAAATAAAAAAAAATTTAAAAAGAAAAATAGACTGATTTCTTTCTCCAGTTTCAGAAAGGATTTTTTTGTTGCTGAGGTGATGTGCTATCCCCTGTGGGGATTTCATATCAAAATGGTCATTCAACATCTTTGAATTAATCCTATTTAATTTAAAATTATATATAATCCTATATCTAAAATTTGTGTATTTAGGCAGCAAATTCTCTTCTAAGCATGTCAGATTAAATAAATTGCAAATATTGCTTATTTTTAATAAAATCTGTTCATATTCACGGATAATTGAAAGATGTAAGAAACACACTTTTACGGTTGATTTTATTTTTCATTTCTCAATGTTCTCAAGTACTTTCAATCTCCTTCCAGGATAATTTTTAGGAGTGTAAGTTGTAGTAACAAAAAAAACTTCAAAACTGTGTTGCTAAAAATTACTTTATCTATAGCACAACTCAGAGCTTCATGCACTATGCAGTCATCAGTTGCATATTATGAACTCACTTTTCCAGAATTTTAATTTCTGGTTCTTGCAATATTAACATAGTTATATCTTATAATACTGAGATAATATTTTAGTTTTGTAATTTAATTTAAACTTAACCTAAAACTTAAAATTAAAAAGCAAAATTTCAAATGCTAAACTAAGAGGTAGAATATTTTTATGGCGGAGGGTATACAGTTTATGCGTATGTATTAAGGGTGATTTATATAGCTTTTTCTATATAGACCTTTTTACTACTATTATTATTATTATTAGACTTTTCCTCCCCACCTCCCCAGCTAAAAACAAGTAATCCCTTTTTATACATATGCATAAGCCATTTAACTTCAGCCCTAAAAAATTCTCTTTTAGTTCAGCATTTGAATTTTTGCTTTTTAATTTTAAGTTTTTCATTAATTTAAAATTTTAAAATTAAAAAAAAATATCATCCCAGTATTATAATATATAACTAACCTAACATCATAAGAACCAGAAATTCAAATCCCAAGACAACTTCATGATACACACCTGGTAATTGTTTGCTGCGTGAAACTCCAAGTCATGTTTACAGACATAGGATATGTACACTACCGGCCATAATTATTAGGCCACCCTGGTGTTTTAAAAAAATTATGTATTTCATACTATTTTTTAGTATATATTGCTAAGTGAATAATTGTAAATGAAAATAGAATGGTTCTTTTGTTAATACTGCACAATAACATATGCATCAAATGAATTTATAAATATTTAATAATTACATATATTGCAGTTTCATCAATGAAAGAATGAAAAACATTTTGGGTGATTTGGACAAGTTCATCTTTGCTTCTGTGCCTTGTAAAATTTTGTAAAGTACTAATAACAAAAGAACCATTCTATTTTCATTTAGAATTATCCACTTAAAAATAGTATGAAATACATAATTTCTTTTAAAAAAACTGGGGTGGCCTAATAATTATGGTTGGTAGTGTATATTTATTAATATATGCTTAATAGCTTTGTTATATTACACTGAGCACTGTTTTATTAACACCAATAATATCTAAATCTATATATATATATATATATATATATATATATATATATCCATATATTTATTTATATTCATATTATATGTGTATGAATTGTAATCCAACAGAATAAGTTTAAGAACAATTAGGAAACATTAAACAGAATTTATTGCTTTTAAAGCTTCATTTCTGATAAGATTTTAGATTTGTCCCTTATCCTATACATACTATCCTTTTTATATATATATATATATATAAACAAGGTTTCCGGCTTTCTCTTTTCCAATCTTTTCATTCTTTTCTTTTTTTTTTTTTTCAATTGGAGTAGATAGACTGAACTATTGCCCGGTTCACACTCCATCCTCGTCTATTGAACAGGTGAAGAGGCTCATCCCTTGATCCCTGTTTAGGATGTGGTTTCTGGCTTTCTCTTTTCCAATCTTTTCCACTCTTACGTAGCCCCCTGCGCTTCAGTGGTGTTACCGCCTTGCTCGGGGTGATATGATTTAAAAAAAAAAAAAAGAAAGAAAAGTTATATTACACAACCCAGGTTTCTACCTTATGGTGTCTTCAGGCAATTTACAATAACTGGTTTTACTTTTTTTTTTTTTTTTTAAGAACACACATGTAATGAGGATTTTTTATGAATGTGCAATTTTCAAAATTAGAAAAAGTAATAACATTTTCATCCATGGTTGCATGATCCTAATGGGTATTTTTGGTATGGTTACACATAATTTCTGTTCTTTCATTCAGTAATTTATTTTTGTTTGGGAATAACGTAATAGCAAACTTATCTTCCTAGCACAGTCTACATATTTTGCCACTGTTGTAAGGCTTGGCTGTTTTCACTATACTTCATGTTATATCTGGGTCTTTTACACCAGATGGTAGAAACCTGGGTTGAGTAATATAACTCATTTCCAAATGAACAATATTCAAATGTTCTACAATATAATTGTATTGAACACTTTTTAATACAACTGTGTACTGGTCTAATTTAATTATGACCAAAAACTAAGTAATTAAATAATTATATATATATTGTGAGGAAAATTAATGAGAAAGTGTAAAATATTTTTGGGTGATGTGTTTTGTCCTTTAAGACTTCATTAAACTAAAAAGTAATGTTTATGTTCATGTGGCTATAAGCACCTGAAAAAGAGTGGGGGGGATGCTGAAATTTTAAAATTTAGTATTTTTAAAATATATGTTTGGATATATAGTCTAGTTAATATCATTTAGTGATTTTAGTTTATATTTTGAAATAAGCCTGCATCAAATTAAAATTCTGATTTCGATGTAATAATTATCAGAATTTTTCTTTGAAATTTCTGTATCCGATAGGAGTAATGTATACTTTGGCCTTTCTATAAAACAATTCTATTTAATTCTATATGAAACAATTCTATATCTAACAAAAAAATCTACTTATATTTAATCTGCATTCCATTTATTAACAACTTCTTCAGCTAACTTATTTTATTTTATTTTTTTATTTATTTATTTTGTTTTTTGGGTAAAACACCCATTATAGATGACTGGTTCAATATTATACAGGATTGTAAACCTTTTATGAGGTCATCTTTTAGGCTCTCCCATTTTCCATTGTTGTTAAATTGCCTTCTTTCAGCCAATTCCCATAATTCATATTCACATACTAACATTGCACCAGGCATTATATGAAAAAAAAGGTGGCTAGTTAAAAAACATGTATGTGCATGAATTGAAAGGTGAATAATGGAATAAATTAAATGGATAAATACAATAAAAGGGTGTTTGTGTACCTTCATACTTTTATTTATTAATTTACACACACATACTCGTGTGTGTGAATTAATAAAAGTATATATGAGGGTACACATGTATAAGAATATTATTCAAGTTTTATTTAAACAGTGCTCAATGTAGTATAAACAGAGCTATTGTATGTGTGTGTGTATATATATATATATATATATATATATATACACACACACACTATTGTGTGTGTATGTATGTATGCATATATATATATATATACACACATACACACATTGTCCTACATTGATGGCATGACTGTTTCATGCCTTCATGTATAATGCATGAAACTCAGTCAAGCCATTATATATATATATATATAAAGTAAAATAACATAAATAAAAAAGTGTTATGTACATTAAATGATATTATTCTCCACATGGGCCAAATTTTCAACTCTATAGTTCAGTTCTTTTGATTGAGCAATATTGACATGCCTACACTCATATATTAACTTCCTTCAACCACCCCTCCTTAATTTTCTGAATAGCCATGAATTCATCTTTTTTTTTCTTTTTTTTCTTTAGCTTCTATCTTAATGTATGATACTCAATAGTAGGTACATAAATATATATGTTGCCGTCATTTTTGAAGGCATGGTCCCACTTGTATATAACAATCAATAGCCTGACCTTTTCTGTTTTCCTTTTTTGTCAGTGACATGCCATGCTAATATACAAAATCAACCAGGTTTTGGAGAGGATGGATACAAAAAGGAAACTGAAAGACAGTTGAAGTTTCTTGGACATGTAGTGAGGAAGGATGGCTTGGAGAATCTGATGCTCACAGGATGAACAGAGGGGAAAGAGACAAAGAAAAGCAATGCATGACATACTTCGTAGACTTGAGTAGATGGATGGTGGAGTGGGGTTTGAGCAGTATAACAAGTTAAGAGCTACAAGGGACAGAGAAATGTATAAGACCATTGCCTACCTCTACTCTAGCAAAATATGAAAGAAGAAATTTAGTACAAATGTTAGTCTGTATTAGTATGTCAGTCACTTAGTAATAAAAATAATTCAGGTCAGCAATGAAGGAGAAAAGAGGCAAGACTAGGAAATATCTTGACTGAGAGGGTGGGGATGTCGCTAAAAAAGGAGCAAATGTTGAGAGTTGGGCATTCCACAAAGGGAGTAACATGCAGGAATGGAAAGAGAGAAGTCACATAGGGAGGGGGAGTGGGGTCACAGGCAGGGACAAAATATTTAGAGAGTGATGAAGTTACTTGTAAGGACAGATAAGAGAATGATGAGGATGTTTAACAGACAGATGGAGAAGATGCAGGATTGGAATCCCAGGCAAGGATGGGGGGGGGGGCAAGTAGGAGGTGCAGAAAATTGGTAGATCTTTAAATAAGGTAATTTTGTTTCTGAACTTCTTTACAATGTAATGAATTATTATTCTATAAAGAACTTCAAATTGTCAGTGGAATTCGTGAAAAACAATTAAATCAGTTCATCTACATTAAACACTGAAGTAAAAATACTTAAATTGCTAAAATATCGATATTGTTCTTTAAGAGAATAAAAAAAATAAACTTGTTTCTTGAATTAAAAAAAAGAAAGAAAGAAGAACTGCACTCCCCCCACCAACCAACCTCCAGGTGGAATTTGGTGAAGCATCTTGCCTACTTCTGCATCTATATATGACGTCATTATCTATCTTGCGAAAGTGTGGGCGTTGGTGTCCGATAGCAAAGGTGCTTATGGAATCAAATGCAGGTGCAAACCTTTGATGTAGTTTTTCATTCTTCCCAATGACATTTAGAAAGTAAGTGTGGATTTGTCTGTCTCCTTTAAAATCTGGGGAACTACCTGGGTCATTTTTTTATTAAATTTTACATGCAAACTGAGTGAGTTATTGGAAATAATTTTTCATATTTGTTTTCCGATATTTATTTTGATTTAAAACCCGAGACATTTTAAAACTTGCATGTCCCCCCCTTCTCCCATTATTTTTAGTTATTACTTTCATTTACTTTTTTATTATTTTTTTTATTTTTGTCACTTTTATTTATTTTTTTTAATTCACATTATTTACATTCAGACTATTATCCTCATGTCTGTTATTATCACAGGGTTTTGTGACTACCACCTTTCTTCTGGTGCTTGTTGACCTAGGTAATCTTCAGTGAATTACAAACTAAACCCTTTACTTAATCTATGAGGGTAGATTGTTCTCATTCTACTGTCTTTGTCTTGTTCTCATTTTCACTGAGTCTTTGTTTATTGAGACACACACATAGAGAGTGCGATGAATAAATTCTCATCTAAATTACATAAAAAGGCACACACATAGAGGGTGCGATGAATAAATTCTCATCTAAATTACATAAAAAGGCACACACATAGAGGGTGCGATGAATAAATTCTCATCTAAATTATATAAAAATGAAAATAACACTGACATATCATTTTCACAGACATATTTAACAAAATTACACAAAAATATCTTTAAATACTAAAGTGTAAATTTATTCAATAAAATCGCTATTTGGCTTCAACCACAATCTCCAGACAACTTCAGGATCTCTTGCATTTTTTCTGGATGGTCTCTTTGTTTAAGTTGGTGAATGCTACCATAATATTTGCTTTGAATTCATCTTTGGTTTTAAAAGGAGTTTTGTTGGTTTCTCGCTCAACTGCGCCCCTCACATAATAGTTATGGGGTTGCAGTCTGGGAAGTTAGATGGCCAGGTGTAAGAGATGATGTGGTTGCAGAAATTGTCTGACAGTCATGACTCAGTTCTCCTACTTGTGTGGCATAGTGCAGGGTCCTGTTTGCAGACATAGGGTCTTCCAGCATCCACCCTTTTGACCCAGGGAAGCACTACCTTCTCAAGGCACTTAATCTAGGCCTTCAGGTTGAGTCTGAGATCCTGTGGGACTATGAATGGAGGCATAATGTCACCATCAAACTCCATAAACCTTCGTAATCGCCATTAGACTCAACCAACTCTTTCTGAATCCTCAGCACTGCCCTCAGATTGACACTCAAACACTTAGGAATGTTTGTATTCAAATTTTTAGCATAAATACTAAGTAGTACAGCATGCTATTTCCAAATTTCTGGCAAAGTGAATCGCATCATGGTACTCTTTTTCTTGCAGAGAGTGCCTGACTGATCCTACCATACCATGCAGTTAACAAAATAAAATACCTATAATGCGCATGAGCGAAATCAAAAATTTAAAATGCTGACATTTTACCCATCGCACCGTGTGTGTGTGTGTGTGTGTGTATTTCAACTTGTTTACAATTTTTTATGATATTCTTAATATTACTTTTGTATCTTGATGTTTACATAATTTTTTTAATTTTTTTTAATTGTTTTATTTATTGCTGGATAAAAAAATAACTCAGTCAAACTAAAATATTTGTTTATTCTCTAAAATTATTAGTTATTGAAGTTATTACTTTTCATTTCATATGTACATTTTTAATAATCAGAGTTGTCAAGTTTGAAACCAGGTTTCATTACCATGTCTACCAAAATCAGACAATGAAAACCTTTAAAAAAAATTGACTTTGTTCTTTAAAATGGTACTGCCTTCCATATGTACCTCGAATTCCAACAATATATTTTAAAATATCAAATGTTTGAAAGGATAATTCTTCTATGTAATGTTATTAACTGACTTTTCTAAAATTAAAGAATTAATCATTTTAGATCTTTCACTTCTTTTTGTCGTCAAAAACTTTTCTTGTTTTTATTTTTAATATCCATCTTGGATATCTATGAACAATTCTTTTTCTTTATTATCTGGAAATTTCCATGACTCCTTGGGAAAGATAGTGGAGTGGTTTCCCTTTGCTTTTTCCATGGTTTTAAATTTAGAGGAGTCATCTATGCCATGTTCCTTCAAGAAGTAGGTGATCATGGCTCTCCACAGATTCTTTTTTTCTTTATCTGGGAGTTTCTATGATTTTTTAGAAAATAAAAATAATTTTGTTTACAGAAGTTGTTACTCTCCACATAGTTCTTTTCTTATAATATTTGAATTGCTATGATTGCTCTGGTGGAAAAAAATAGTACATAGGCTTTGGGTGTGAAAGCAGAATTATGTCTTCTATTAGTTGATTTGGCATGGAATGCTTAAATGATTACTGCCTATCTCTTCACATCTGTGCTTGTACATGTGCAGGACATAGTCTAGGAAAAGATTGAATAGATTAGGGGTCTCGTTTCCTTCTTGTTCTCCTGATGAGGTTGGAAATCTTTCTGTATTGGGGTTCTTGCCAAACTTGTAAGATTTTGTGAACTGATAAAGTTGCACTATTGATCAATGCATTAAGTGGATTCATCACCAGTGTAAGGGTCTCATATGCACACCATCTCCTAATCTATGATATTGTCCCCCCCGACTCTACTACGTCTCAATTTTCATAAGGTAGTATTAATGTAAAATACATTTTTTCTTGCCTAATTATGTACAGTAATGGATTATAATCTATATAGGTGAACAATTTAACTAGAAAAACTAAAAATAAATCTGATGTACCTATATACAAATATCAGTCAGTCAAGTGCCATACGTGAAACACGCTTGGGCGATCATGTCTCGAAAGAGACATGACTGACTGGGCACAAGATTATCCCGTAGTAGGTTGCCATTACTTTCTGCGGTAGACTGGTTGCCAGCCAAGGCTATAGAACCCCATCTGTCCTGTTATTTAACCCCTAACTGGAGGGAAGAGATGGATTAATACCTTTCCCAAGGGTATTTGTGCGTAAGTGAATGCAATGGATTCAACTGGAATTTGAACTCGGTTCCTCGATTTCTCGTTCCGAGCCGATATCCACTGCACCACAACGCACATCCATATACAAATATACCTGTCATAAATAGATCATTTCATTATTTGTCTATATTTCTGAGATGAGGTAGTATTTACACTATTTACATTATTTGGACTATTGTTTTCATTTTTATTGCCATTTGTACTATGTTTAAGCTGTGTGCACTCCTGTCTTCTCCAGGTGAGCACCTGAAGAAGGTCGGAGCGTACAGTGGTCAAAATATCGTGCAAATGGCAACAAAGATGAGGACAATAGTCTGAATAATGTAAATAGAGATAATTTCATTTTAAAAGAATCAACATTTGAACAATGCAAGATCACATTGCAGTCAACAAACTGCAAAGAAACCTGATATTCTGTTGTTGCACTTACTCTCTGTAGAGATCTAATTTGGCACCAAAAGACTTTTGGTTGTTCAGAAAATTGCAATGATAATCAAATGTCAGTTTTTTTTTTCTGTTACTGAACTTACTGTATACAATTTTGCTCAAAAAGTAAAAATTTCTTCTTCTTTCTCTACTGAATGAAAAAACATACAAAATGTCTGGAAAGTGTATCACTAAAGCTTTAACTGTTAAAAAAAATCTTGTCATTTTGAAGACAAATTTAGATAATTTTTATATCGGTTTTATTATTTTCTCCATTTTACATAATTTCAATACCAGTTTAATTATTCTATCCCGGTTTGCATCATTTTAATACTAGCTTCATTATACTATGTGGTCTAAATGTAATATATTACCTTGAATGGTGAGGTGATTGACAAGTACATCTGGCCATGGGTGAGATCAACAAGGGTAGTTGACAGATATATCCATTTGTGAATGATGTCAGCAAGTGCAACAACAAAGAACAACACAAGTGACAACTCGCTTGAAAGGTGATGGCTGGCAAAGATATGATTGACAGATACATCTGGCCATATATAAAATTCAAGCAACGACAGTAGTTGTTGACAGACATATCCAGCCATAGATGCTGTTAACAAAGTGACAACCCGAAAAAGCAAAATGTGTAGAAGTTTTAAGGCTACATAAAGTCTAGAATTTTTTGCCGAAAACAAGATTCCGCCTGGCTAACGACTCTCGATGACCCCCACCCCACCCTTCGTGTGCATAATCTCTCTGGCATCTCTCCTATCCCACAGGTGACATTTTTATATGTATACATGTTCCTCGTTGTTTGTCCAGATCCAGTGGCGGTATATAAACATAAATATTGGTTTATATATTTGGAGACGGCACTTATCACTCAACCCTTGTAATTTTGAAGATAAATTTTCATTTTTATTTTATAGGAGTGGAAATCTTACTTATCACTGAAGATTTCATAATTTTGACTTAAAAGAAAAATCAGCGAATTCCAAGAAACAAGTGGCAAGCTGAGTGGAATATATGCACCAAAAACAAATTACATGAACACCAATCGAAAAAGAAAGCCAAAAAACAATGGAGGGACAAAAAGAAGAGATCGTAGTAAATAGAATTCGAATTGGGCATATCAAATTGACCCACTCATATCTGATCAAAGCTACAGAATCACCCAAATGCACACTCTGCAATCAGCAGATAACAATAAAACATATACTAGAATGTAAAAAGTACAAAAACATCCAAAGGAAATATTACAAAACAACTAACATTGGCAAAGTGTTTCAAAAAGTAAAACCTCACCAAATTATGCAATATTTAAAAAGGCGAAACTGTTGAAACTTCTCTAAACAAAACAAACAAAAACAGTAAACAAACAAAAAGCTACCAAACCAACTACATAACAGAAATATATTACAGAACCAAACAAAACAACATATATGCATATTACCACACTGGCATTGAATGACCTCCGCAGTGGTTGATATGCCATAAAGCCCAAAACAATCAATCAATCAATCAATTCATAATTTTGAAGAAAATTAATTTACTTCATTTAATTTGCATTGATTAAACTGTTGTCTTCATCTTTGTCATATTCACAACATTTCGGTCATTGTATACTCTGATCTTCTTCAGGTGACTGGAACAATAAAGATAAGGATAACAGTCTGGAAAATGTAAATAATGTAAATACCTCATTTCAGAAATATAGACAAACTAGCAGTATAGCCTGGCGTTGCTCGGTTGTAATGAAAGCTTTAAAACTAATCCATGGTCCTGGAGCTCAGACTCTTTGGATGTTGGCATGAAAGTCTAAAAAGCAATAGTTGTTTCCAGTTAAACTGAAACCGTAGACTGAAAGAAAAATGAATGAATGTAAGTCAAATTTTGATTTCCTGCTATTGATATCAAATAAGTTTTTTTTCGTTGTAAACTGAATTTTGAAGGCTAAATAAGTCCTCTGAGTAAATGGTATCGTGGCTGAGACTAAGAATTACAATTATACCTACTTAGAGCCAAACCCGATGCAAAAACTAAAATAAAAGGGCTGAAAAAAATACAGATATACAGGCAGATAAACAGACACACACACAAACATCTTGCCTTTTATATATATATATATATATATTATCGATTTTCTGCACTATTGTAAGAACTGCAACCTTGAAACTTCTGAATATCGTTTCTTATGTCTGTCTATGAGTGTATCAAATTTGATTAAAATCGGACAACTCCTTCTATAACCAGATTATTTTCGATTATCAATTTTTGATATTTATCGGGGGTACCTCTACACAAAACCTAGCTAAGAACACTCGCAGACACTTATAGTACAAGTGTGTAAATTTTCAAGAAAATCCGTTCATCCGTTTCGGAGTCTATAGGTAACACACACACACACACACACACAGTTCCATTTATAAATAAGTTTAGATAGATATTATTTTATTTTGCCTTCAATTTCATTTGTTTTGTTTGAAGCTTGTTTCATAAGATGTGATTTCTTATTTATCAACTGGTTGTGATATAAATTGCCAGAATCTATAATTTCAAAGTTTTTCTCCCAACTTTTATATAAACTAGTAATTTTGAAAAGAAATAAATTTACTTCATTCAGTTACTAGTCACATTATTCTGTCTGGTCTAAAACTTTTTTTTATAGGATTGGGAATCTTATTAACTTTGAGATAAATTTGAAACTATAATTTGAAAGTGTTTTATTTTTTCTCTTTCTCTCTGGTATCAAATTCAACTTAGCTCTTTTCTATTCATATGCAGAATATTGATCCATATTTAGAAGATATAGATTGGTTCTAGAAGCATACACTTTTTTTTCCTTGAGACATAACATTGTTACCAGATAAACATCTATTGACCACTCTACAGATGGCCTGTCCAGACCAATAAATCATATTGAGATTTAGGTCATTGAAAATCTTCATATTCTTTCTGGTTCCTTCAGGAAGGCAAATGTCAATTCCTAACTGATATGATGAATCTGGTTAGTCAGATAATCGAAGCTGTACAAAGGCACTGCAATCAGAAATAATTTTTCCATTTTTTTCGTTTTTATATAGATTAAGCGATTTAGATCACAAATTCCAAAGAATGTTTTATTAAATTTTATAAACATTAATGAGGGTGGGGAGGTTTGCTAACTAAATTCATAAATTTTTTTTCTCCCTGCAAAAACAAAAACAAATATGCTCATTTACTATGTGTCTTAAGATTAAAAAAAAAAACAAACAAAAAAATCTTTTAAATAGTAATGTATAAAAAAAGAACATCTGTATATTTCTGAGATGAGGTATTGTAACTATTTATACAATTTACATATTTGGACTGTTATCCTCATCTTTGTTGTCATATTCACGATGTTCCAGCTATTGCATGCTCCAACCTTCTTTAGAATATGTCTATATTTTTTATATGAAGTATTGTAACTGTTTATACTATTTACATATTTGGACTGCTATCATCATCTTTGTTGTTATATTCCCAACATTTCAGCTGTTGTACACTCCGGCCTTCTTTCAGGTGATATATGTTGGAATTTTGAACCGAACCCTTTATTCAGTCCACTGAGAGAGATTTTTCTAGTTCCACATGCCATACCTTTTTAGGATATCTCAGTTTCAGTTAATTCCCTTTAGTAACTCAACTCCTCTTCAGGTGATATACGTTGGAATTTTGAACTGAGCCCTTTTAGTCCACTGGGGTAGATTGTTCTAGTTCCACATGCCATGCCTTTTTAGGATATCTGAGTTTCAGTTAATTCCCTTTAGTAATTCAACTCTTCTTCAGATGATATACGTTGGAATTTTGGACTGAATCTTTTATTTAGTCCATTGGGGTAGATTGTTCTAATTCCACGTTTCATGCCTTTTTAGGATATCTCAGTTTCAGTTAATTCTCTTTAGTAACTCAAGTTACAAGCTTCTGTTCACCTCTGCTGTGACCCAGTGAAAAAAAGCATTGGTTGAAGTAATCCAGAAAGCAATTTAACCCAATGAGTTGTGAGTTCAATTAAAAATTTGTAAGAGATTTAAATTTTGTCATAGACTTGGTAAAGGAAATTTAAAATTATCATTTGTCTATATTTCTGAGATGAGTATTTGCAGTATTTACATTATTCAGACTATTGTCCTCTTCTTTGTTGCCATATGTACAATGTTTTTACTGTTGTACACTCCGGCCTTCTTCAGGTGCTAGGAATTTTGAACTGAACCTTTTATTACAATCACTGGGATATATGAACTCCATTCCTTGTGTAATATTGCCTCTTTTGGAAGTCATGAGATATCTCCCTCTAACTCTGTAACCTGGTATTGAACCTATAATAACAAACCAATGTTTATATCCATTGGGCCACGTGTCCTTACAGACAAGAACAACTGAATTTTTGGGACTTATAAACCTAATGTCCAGTAACCCTTTTTACCAGAGTTCATATTGCAATTTTTTGATATTAATGGTTTTCTTTAGTATTTTTTACCAGGGCTCATATTGCAATTTTTAACACTAATGGTATTCTCTTTCACTCCTGTATTACTGGTTCTCATATTGTGTTCATCTCTATGCTTGGTCAGCTTAAGAGATTTTTGAAGCTTAGCATATGTGCTGATTCCTTAAGTTTAAGTGGATATAGACGTTAGTTAGTTCCTGTGACTTTACCCAAAGAGTTGTGAGTTCAATACCAGGCTACAGCAGTGGTGAACAAGTAACTTACTGGGTTAGAGTGAGATAACTCATGACTTCCAAAAGAGGCACTACTACGCAAAGAATGGAGTTCATATACCCCGGATTGTAACAAAGGGTTCGGTTTAAAGTTCCTAGCACCTGAAGAAGGCCGGAACGTACAAAGGCCAACAAAGATGAGGACAATAGTCTGAATAATGTAAATACTGTTAAAATTATTATTTTGTTCTAATGTTCTCTCTACACCCACTTTCCCCGTCTCATTTTTCTGGAAGCCTCTCTTTTTTTTTTTATCCCCCCCCCCACTTCCAGTTTCCCTACTGCCCTTTGCTACTCCTTTTTTTCTAAACATCTCTTTTTTTTACTCATTATTCTTCTGAGATCTTACTTTCTACTTTGAGTATCTCATTGTTTAGTAAATTATTTGGATACTTTAGCTGTAGTTAATGGTCAGTTCCATGATCTTGTGGGCCATTATGACTGTTTAGTGTTTAGTCATTTCAATCTCTCCCTCTCCTCTATATCTCCTCCCTGCACTCTCCTATCTCCCCCTCTATATCCCCATCCCCCACTCTTCAGCTTTGGAGCTTGTCATTTTCAGGCACAATAACCCCATCTTTTTGTTTGTGATGATGTAAAACTGAACCCTCTCTATTGAGAGGACATTCTGACCTGCTTTGTTCAAGGAATAAACAAAAGCCTTTCTTCAAAAACTCACTGGATCTTAATTTTTTTAAATGTCTTGTTTCGTTTTGCACACAAACATACATCCATATTTTTTATTCAAACTAGAAACTTGTGATTCACTATATTGGGTTTACTTCACTATTGCATAGAGAGGTTAAAGGTTAAGTTTCAGATTTTAATAGTAGTTGTAATGTAGTCAAATCAATAGATTTGGAGGTCAGGTTTGACTATGAGACTAAAACGGAAAAAAGTTTTTAAAAAAACTTTTTATCAATATTAGCAAATGAGTTTTAGATATAGAATTTAGACAAAGTATAAATTCTATTGTAATTTCAATAGAAATGGGTCAGGTCTTGAAAAAAGTGTTTTTGGATTTTGGAATAATGGCAATAATGGGAAGAGTTTCGAACAAAATCTAATAAACGGAAAGGAATAATGTTTTTTGTTTTTTAAGTTATTTGAACGAACCGAAGAAATGATATGTAAACAAACATACAATGAATTAATGAGAGTTAACTGTTTTCTTCTCGATTAAAATTTTTACCGGAAATAAATATAAACTTGACAAGGCCTATTTTTAAATGTCCTTCGTGTCTTCTTCACGGATCGTCTGTCATTGTTTTTTAGTTGTCATTAAAATGGACGTTCATTTATTTCGTTGGTATTTCAAGAACAAGTCTTTTTCGCTTAGCATCCCAATGTTGTTTTAGCTTTTATTTTAATCCCTTTTTGTGGCTCATAAATTTGTGAACAACAGCTGCTTTTCTTCAATGGATTATTGCTCATAAAACCACTTTCCGACTTTCTTTTCACGGTCCTTTCTTTTTTTATTTTTAAAAAGTCAAGACAGCCCGTTACACGATTAAAATATTTTTATGATTCAAATAAATTTTTAGAATTGAATGAAGTTTTAGAATCTGTATCAGTTTTGCAATTATAAATCATTCATTCCTAAGAATTTAATTTTATTTTCTTTGATCTCATGAAAATAAGTTGATGTAATCAGATGCAGTTGAAGTTTTTAGTTTTTTAAATTTTTATTTAATAAGCAGGGCTGATTATTAACAGACGCAAAAGTACATAAAATATATTGAAAAAAAGTTGCTTTTTTTGAAGCTTGTTCTTTTTAATTTATTTTTTCTTTTCCGGGTTTAAAATATTTCTAGCATTAGTCATTTTTGCTAAACAATATACGATTTCAGGTGGGAAGAGAATACTTTTTTTTACTTTTCTTTCTAGTATAGATGCTAATTATCATGAAGAATATTATTGTAATGTTCAACTTGTGAAACAAAATTATTGCTCTTAGTCTTGTCTTACCTTTTCTATTTATCAATTTTTAATCTTATTTTCTGCTCTCTCTCATCCCCTTCTCTCTCTCTCTCATCCCCTTCTCTCTCTCTCATCCCCTTCTCTCTCTCTCTCATCCCCTCCCCTCTCTCTCTCTCATCCCCTTCTCTCTCTCTCATCCCCTTCTCTCTCTCTCATCCCCTTCTCTCTCTCTCATCCCCTTCTCTCTCTCTCTCCCCTTCTCTCTCTCATCTCCCCTTCTCTCTCTCTCTCATCTCCCCTTCTCTCTCTCTCTCATCTCCCCTTCTCTCTCTCATCTCCCCTTCTCTCTCTCTCTCTCATCTCTCTCTCTCTCATCTCCCCTTCTCTCTCTCATCTCCCCTTCTCTCTCTCTCTCTCATCTCCCCTCTCTCTCTCTCTCATCTCCCCTTCTCTCTCTCTCTCATCTCCCCTCTCTCTCTCTCTCTCATCTCCCCTTCCCCTCTCTCTCTCTCTCTCTCCCCTCCCCTCTCTCTCTCTCATCTCCCCTTCTCTCTCTCTCTCTCCCATCCTCCCCTCTCTCTCTCTCTCCCTCTCTCTCTCTCTCCCTATCTCCCCTTCCCCTCTCTCTCTCTCTCCCATCTCCCCTTCTCTCTCTCTCTCCCATCTCCCCTTCTCTCTCTCTCTCATCTCCCCTTCTCTCTCTCTCTCATCTCCCCTTCTCTCTCTCTCTCTCTTGCATCCAAGTTACCAGATCCTATCCTAATGTGGCTATTTCCCATATTTATAAGTAGGAGCAGTCCGTTGTTACAGGAGTAGGGAAAGGCAGGAAGTATGCTGGACTCCTGCTCTACAACAAAAGCAATACCCTCCCTCCCATTAGTCAATCTTGTACTTGTAAAATGAATAAAGCCCAGCTTGTATTAAAAACCAAAAATACAAAAACACTAAAACTTATGACAAGTGAGAACATATGACCAGTCAAAGAAGAAAACTTATTTGTCAAAACATGTTTCTTAAGAAAAACACATACAAGAATTCTTTATTTATATATATATATATATATATATATATATATATATATATATAGTAGTGCTCTTGATAATTTATAAGGTTAATTCCACAGGGGATCGTAACCTGATGAGTGTTAGAATGTAGCAGAGTATTATAATGAAAATAAATTGGACTAATTTACAAATCCATTGGTGATAATTTTTGTAGATATTTTATAAACATCCAGCTCCTCAGACCCAAATTTTTAAAAAAAATGAATGAGATAAATAATAAATTTATCCAAACAAAAGGAATCGTGGTGGGTATAGGGAAAGAATGAAAATATTTTATCAATGGGAGAGGGGGTTAAATATACAGTTTTTATCTTTAAGCACCGATGTCATACCTAAAATGCTGCATTTCTATCCCAGGTGATAAGATGACCTTGGATTGAACTTTCAGTTGACCATTCTCAAATCGGTCAGTTAAGTGCCATATGTGATACAAGCTTGGGTGATCATGTCTTGAAAAAGACATGATTGACTGGGCAGATAATTATTCCACAGTAGGTTACTTGTTGCCAGCCAAGGCTATAGAACCCAATCTGTCCTGTTATTTAACCCATAACTAGAGGGAAGAGATGGATTAATACCTTTCCCAAAGGTATTTGCGCATAAGTAAGTGAATGCAATGAATTCATCTGGAATTCTCAAATACACAACAGTAAATTTAGTGGCCATATTTTCACTAGAAAAATTGAATTGTTAGATTTTTATATTAATTTCTACAGCAATAATGTCTTCATCTTATAATAATAATCTTTTTGGTTTTATATATATATATATATATATATATATATATATATATATAGTGATGATCATCCACGTATACTGTCTTAATATGTATAGGAAAGAATATTAATAAAAAGTTTTGAATTTAAAAATGTACTTTTTTTGAACAGTATTTGTTTATTTTTATTAACTGTTCAAAAAAAGTACATTTTTAAATTCAAAACTTTTTATTAATATTCTTTCCTATATATATATATATATATTCATTTTTTTATTGTTTTAAATAGATGTGTCATGAAATGACTTTCATGTGGATAGTACTGTTCTCAACACCTTTCCATTTTTATCAATCTGTGCTAGAGTATAATGTTAAAAGTAATCATAAAGCTTCCATTCCAACATTCTTAATATTAGCACTGACAATTCAACATCTCACCTAATAAAGTTGATAAACAATTTGACAACTCATCTGTCAACAGTAAAGACTTAGCATCAATTTGCTCACTCAGCAAACATATAGGCAAACTTAAAGTTGAGTGATGGTTAATAATATCATTTAGCAGGTTATTAAGACTATGTAGTGAATTTGATCTGTTTTGGTTTTCCCATATTTATTTTATTATAGAAATGCATTGTAGCAGGCTTAGTAAATATTTGGGGTTGTTTAATTGTTGAGTAATGGCAGTCCATCAAAATTTATGTCCTCTTTAATGATTACTTTTTATAGTGACATTTTCGAAATTCATTGGAATTTATTAAGACTATGTAGTGAATTTGATCTGTTTTGGTTTTCCCATATGTAGTAAACCTTGTGGCAGGCTTAGTAAATATTTGGGGTTGTTTAATTGTTGAGTAATGGCAGTCCATCAAAATTTATGTCCTCTTTAATGATTACTTTTTATAGTGACATTTTCGAAATTCATTGGAATTTATTAAGACTATGTAGTGAATTTGATCTGTTTTGGTTTTCCCATATGTAGTAAACCTTGTGGCAGGCTTAGTAAATATTTGGGGTTGTTTAATTGTTGAGTAATGGCAGTCCATAAAAATTTATGTCCTCTTTAATGATTACTTTTTGTAGTGACATTTTCGAAATTCATTGCAATTTATTAAGACTATGTAGTGAATTTGATCTGTTTTGGTTTTCCCATATGTAGTAAACCTTGTGGCAGGCTTAGTAAATATTTGGGGTTGTTTAATTGTTGAGTAATGGCAGTCCATCAAAATTTATGTCCTCTTTAATGATTACTTTTTATAGTGACATTTTCGAAATTCATTGGAATTTATTAAGACTATGTAGTGAATTTGATCTGTTTTGGTTTTCCCATATGTAGTAAACCTTGTGGCAGGCTTAGTAAATATTTGGGGTTGTTTAATTGTTGAGTAATGGCAGTCCATCAAAATTTATGTCCTCTTTAATGATTACTTTTTATAGTGACATTTTCGAAATTCATTGGAATTTATTAAGACTATGTAGTGAATTTGATCTGTTTTGGTTTTTCCCATATGTAGTAAACCTTGTGGCAGGCTTAGTAAATATTTGGGGTTGTTTAATTGTTGAGTAATGGCAGTCCATCAAAATTTATGTCCTCTTTAATGATTACTTTTTATAGTGACATTTTCGAAATTCATTGGAATTTATTAAGACTATGTAGTGAATTTGATCTGTTTTGGTTTTCCCATATGTAGTAAACCTTGTGGCAGGCTTAGTAAATATTTGGGGTTGTTTAATTGTTGAGTAATGGCAGTCCATCAAAATTTATGTCCTCTTTAATGATTACTTTTTGTAGTGACATAGCAAATATTAAACACATTTTCGAAATTCATTGGAATTTATTTTATTATAGAAATGCATTGCAAATCACTGAATCCACCCAACATGTTCATAAATCAACCATTTGTCTGTGCATTGGATAATACTGCCATATCTGGTCTGGTGCCCTTGTTATGTATCAAGATTCCTGACAAAATCCAAAGAAGGGTCTGTAATGTTATCTGTCCTGACCTTGCATTTTAACTTATCACTTTCCCACCGGCATGAAGAGGCTTCAGTCTGTCTCTTCTATGAGTATTTTTATAGACCTTTTGGTACCTTGATCTTGTGAATTTAAGTATACTACTTGTGGTGCAATAGATATCGGCTCGGAATGAGAAATCAGAGAGACGAGTTCAAATTTCAGTTGAATCGTTGCGTTCACATACGCACAAATACCCTTGGAAAAGGTATTAATCTGTCTCTTCTTCCAGTTATGAGTTAAACACCATGACAGATTGAGTTCTGTAGCCTTTGTTGGCAACCAGTCTACTGCAGAAAGTAATGGCAACCTACTGCAGGAAAATCTTCTGCCCAGTCAATCATGTCTTGAAAGAGACATGATCTCCCAAGCATGTATCATGTATAACACTTAACTAGCTGACTAAATTGGCTACTAAGTCTCATTACTGTTGAAATAGATAGAACCATATGGTTCTGTTCTAATAGTTTCCTGCCCTTTGTAGCTTTCAGTAAATATTGTCTATTTGTTATTTCTCCTCACCTGTTCTGCCATCTGTCTATACAAACTCATTAGATTATGTACTGTTTTCGTCTGTATCTTTTGTCTTTAATTTCTCCTGTGTGTATCAAATTTTCTAAACCCTCTTTCCTCATAATGTATTTTAGAAATTTCTACTATTGTCTAATTTTAAAACTTCATCACTGTTCACAATCATGGTATCCTTTATGTTGCTTCAAGTCTCTTCATCTGTAAGGAGAGTGTCCAGTATTCACTGTCATATAGAAGAACTATATAACAATTCAGTACTCTTTTCTTTCTAACTAAATTTTCTGAAGTTTATTACTTTGCTTAGCTTTTGGAAAACATCCTTTGTTATCCCAATGCATCTTTTGATTTCAATGCCTTACTTTTCATTTTCTTCCAACTTCTTAAAACACTTCCTAGATATTTAAATTTTTTACTTTTGCTATCTCCAATCTGTAATTTGCATATTGAGCAGTTTCTTTTGCTAACAAACATACATTCTTTTTTGCAATTAAGGTTTAGTCCTTTCTTCTTACTTTCCTTCATTACCCTCTACAGAAGTTCTTGTAGTTTCTATTTTGCTTCAACTATAAACACTGTCACTTGCATATTATTGTTCACATTTTAGCTGCCAACAATGAATCCTGGTAGGACTTCTAATTCTCTTACAATCTCCTCAGTCTATAGGTTAAATAATCCAGTGAGAAGACACATCTTTATTTTACACCCCTTTCTATTTTTGTATATTTGTTGAATTCATTTTTTATTTGTATACAAGCTGTTTCCTTCACATATAGGTTCTGGATTTTTTTTTTTTAATATCCTTTCCAGGTATGTCAAGGTTAACTAACACTTTCAACAATTGCATTGCAATTTCATAATGTCCTGTGTCCCTTCAGGACATAAGCCATCATGGCTCACCATGTTTTCCTGTTCCTTGTAGCTCTTAATAAGTTTTTTGTTATTTCTACCATCCATTTTCTCAAGCTTATCAAGTATGTTACATGTTTCTTTCCTCAGTCTGTCTTGTGAGTATCAAATTTTCCAAGCTCTCCTTCTTCATTACAGTCTCCAGACATTTCAATTTCCTTTTCTTGATGTTAATTATATGTTTTGTTTTTGTTTCCATTTTCTTTAAAACCTTGTTATTGTGCACATTTGGTCCATGGTATTCTCAACATCTTTCTGGATAAACACATTTTTGTTGTTTCAAGTCTCTTTGCAAAGATTGTCCAGCATTTACTGCTATACAGGACAGATATCACATAACAGTTCAATAATCTTTTCTTTGTTTCTCATAAAATTTTTCTTTTTCTTAAAACTCTTAGTTTTTGAAATGCATTTTTGGCCATCCCAAAATGTCTTTGGATCTCAGTGTTGAACTTTCTGCCCTCTGTAAGAACACTTTCCAGATATTTAAAGTTTTGTACTTGTTTGATTTTATTATCCCCGATTGCAATTTGCATTTTGGGCTGTCTATCTTTTTGCTTAATGACCATGCATTCTGTCTTCTTATAGTTTATAGTTAGTCCTTTCTTTTCACTCACAGTCACTGTTTTGTTTATTATTTGTCATTATTGAGGCTGATTCTTCCTTTTGTGTATTTTATGTTTGTAAGCAAGCAAATAATATTGTGTAAACATTTAAAATTTTGTTTACCTTTACAAAAATAGCATAAAGTTGATTTAATAGCTATTTATTCACACTAGTACAATCAATAATTTAGTCATTGCTAGTTTTATTTTTGCTTAGTATCCAAGGAATTGTGATCTTGCCAATAACCTAGTTGCATGCAATTTATAACCTCCATTTTGGTAACAGCCCTCAAAGCACCGTGTGATCAAAGCAACTAAATACATAAATAATGCAGTTACATTCTGTGTCTGACCATGACTGAATCCACATCATGTTTATTATTAATGCAACTTGAATTATACAAAGGTTAATAACATTTTAATGCCCATATCAAGGTTGATTTATTTTTTCCTTATTTTCCGCTACAATAGATAAAATGCTTTCAGCCATATTAAACATTTTTTTCTTTTTTATACTAGCTGTAGACCTGACAATAGCTGGGTAGGAAATAAAACTTTGCTTGAGAAATGACAATTGTTCAGTCACTTTTAATGTCAGCTGTTAATATTAGAGTTGCATTGTACACTTGAAATTAATGTTGTCTTTTTCCTCTACTTGTAGTAGTATACAGTTATCAATGATATAAACATAGTTTCAAACTTGACATTTATAAATAAAAACAAAGTACATATAACTCTTTATGAAATCATAGATCAATTTGATGCTGTATTTATTTTATGAACAAGACCTCCTCCTTCTAAAATGGTAAAGATCAATATATTTTAATTCTTGCAAGTATCTTGGATAGAAGAATGTATGACAATGCGAATTTACAAAAATTTTTCTAAAAGAATTTTCCTCTTTTTTTAATGACTGGACAAGTAAATCTAAGTGGTGTCAGTTTGGGAGGAGAAGGCATATTTTACAATTCTTCAACATGCTTGTAGTCTTTTTTATTGAAATTATGGAACTCTCTTCTGGCTTCTTGCTTCCCAATCAACTTCTTTGATCTTGAAAATTTAAATGCAATGTCAATTGCTATCTTTTGTCTCCTAAAATCCTGTTCTTTCTCTCTCATTAATAGTTTTTCTCATATTCTCTAGCACTAAGTAACTTCTTGTATCTTAGTAGGTTTATTGCCTTGCTTGGGGTGAAATGATTAAAAAAAACAACAGAAATCTCCAAGAAAATGAAGCATTAACTGTCAGATTTTTTAGAAATGATAAAAAAAAACAGAAAAGCAGCCATGTACCTTTGCTGACAATGTTAAGATCAAAATAGGTTTTTGGAATAGAATTTAAATAACTAATTTTTTTATGATGAGACAAAACTATCAGCAAATAAAAGAAAAAGTTAATCCTTTAAGTCATTAATATCTTAGAATTAAATCTTCTTGTTTTTGGTTACTTATCTGGAAAAAAAAAATATATATATATATATATATATATATATATATATATATATATATAAGAAAATTAAGGCCGACATGTTATTTCATGGTAAATTGGAAGTCTAGGCCTATTTCAGGTGAACCATCATCAGCTTCCGTCTTTATTGTACAAAGGATTTTACATGATTCGTGTAAAATCCTTTGTATAATAAAGACGGCAGCTGATGATGGTTCACCTGAAATAGGCCTATACTTCCAATTTACCATGAAATAACATGTCTGCCTTAATTTTTCTTACATTTGCTCTATATGTATTTATATACATATATATTTAGAGCTCTCTTAGAGTTTTCCTACCACGATGTACAGGATACTCCTTTGGATTCTTCTATACCCACACTGCATGCTTGCTGAGATATATATATATATATGTGTGTGTGTGTGTGTGTGCATAATCTCAACTTTTTTGTTTATCTTCTACACACTGATTTGAAAAGATAAAATTTCCAAACAGTAAAAAAAATTATCTTCAAATTTAATAAAATTTAATCTATCGTGTCTTTATAAAAATGATTTCCTTTTGACATTCCTTATACATAAAAAGAAAAACATTAAAAAAGAAAAAAAAGCAAAGTGCATCAGTAGAGGCCCTTCAAGTTTTCTAGAGTATGCAGAAACCACCAGGTGGGATAAACACAGTTTTTTCATAAAAAACATGGGGTGGCTTCTCAAATACAGGTATATATTTGAAGTAATAAAAATTTTGAATTCATAATAAATCTATTAATTCCTTAGATTAAATGATTTTTTTTACTTTTGCAGGTTATTTAAAGTCAAAAAATATATTTTTAGATTATAAGATTTTTTTTTTCTCAGATAATAATGGTTCAGTGATACAAGCTCCCTATAGCTGGGGAGAAAAGAGGTGAATTCATACCTAAAAGTCCTCAAATGTGTTTATAAAGAATAATTTCCAGTAGGGTCAATGAAAGAGTCAAAAATATCTATTTACCTCATTTAGTTCCATGAGGTTCTCTTTCAGGTTTTAGTTTGTCGGCAAATTTTCTTAGAGATTCTTTCGGCTGGATGCACAGATCCACAAATCAGGCCAGAGTTGATAATGTCACCAAATCCTGTTAACAACTAATTACTCTCTTTCCAAAACCTATTTCTATAGGGGCTAACACCTAATTTTCATATTTCTCTGAATCTCTTGAATCTACTGGAATTTTCTCAAACATTCTAGCATCTTTCAAACATTCTTATTTTTACAACTACTTCATGATTAAAAACTTTTTAGTAATCACAAGTAGGACTCAATGGCATCCCTTACTACAACTTTTTAGACATTATTAATATTATTTTTATATATAAATGCATCCTTATAACAAATTGAAACTTTCCAATTTTTATTTCTAGCCTTTATTCATTACACTACACTGACATACAAGGTTACAGCACCTGATATTTTCAAGCAGTCACCTATTTATATACCAACCAGCCTCAACACTGGTTCTCATATGATCATTGGAGTTGAGCTATGTTCCATTCAACATGATATTGCCATAAGCCTATATTTCAAGATATGTGTGTAAATTAATGTGGAGAATTGTGTCATTTAGCTGAGCCATGTTATTTTAGTCATGTCAACTTTGAAGTTTCATAATGGCATTATTTTAATGTTTTCACTCTTCAGGGTTTTTATTTTTTTATTATTGCTCTATCTTGACATCAAGCACTTTCACAAAATATCTAAAATGTCTTTCTATCAGTAAACTACTTAAAAAGAGCAATTTTGACGCTAAGCATCATCACAATTTAACACACACACACACACACACACACACGTTTTGGAATTGCAAAAACTTCTCAACCCAATCAAAAACTGATTTTTAAAAAAAAATTAAAATTTTGCTGTTTTGTTATTTGGTCAAACTTTAGGAATTGTATCAGGCTTAGACTTTCTCAGCCCCATCTCCTGCTATTTGTGTATGTAGAAGTGTGTGCCATATACAATAAGTAGTAGGAGTCATGCCTGTATGTAGACTTAAAATAAATGACATTGAAAAGTCAGACCTTAACATATGTTTAAGTACAGCAGCCATTTCATAATGTCAGGTAAAATGTCAATAGTTTTCTATCATTAAATGTCAATTATAAACCAACGATGCAGTTTAAAAATACTTTGGACATTATTTTAAAAGATTTGAGAGTAAGAAAAAACAATCAATCTTACGTACTATACATTCTGAGTGACAACTATGTCAGTGATTATCCCTGCAAAAATTTAAGATCATTAAAATTGTCCATGTTCCTTAGATGAACTCTTAAAGACTTTTTCTATGCCGTGTTCATTCATGATGTATGCCATCATGACTTCACACCTTTGTCGCTCAAAGTAATGTTTTTTTCTCCTTATTGTCAGTCAGTTCCTGTTCTGACATCCATATTTACAGTCACTTGTTAGGTAGGTTACCATTGTTGTCTCTATTTGCCTAAAATGTCAAATGAGTTTCAATTTCTCCAAAACTTCTTTCCTCATTTGTCCCAAAATTTTCTGTGGCCTCTTTCTGATTCTAAGCACAAGTGTCCTCTTTGATGCTGTTTTCTCAAAAACTTTCTTGTCGATTACATACTCCATTCATAGTATATTCTGCATTGTTGTGTAGAACCACATGTCTTTTGCTTCAAGTTTGCTCTTTATCTGTTTGAAAATTGTTCAGCATTCACTGCCATATTGAATTATTGATATTACATAGCAGTTCAACACTTTTCTGTTTCTACTGCATAAATAACAGACCTTTGGCTGAGTAAGATTACAAGTTATTATAAATTTATCAGTTATTTAACTTCTGTCATATAAGATTAACCTGTGTTCAAAAAGAAAAAAAAACATCAAAAGAAAAACAAGACATCTTAAAGTTATATATTCATGAGAAGACAATATTGGAAAATGAACAATAAAGGAAGATTTCTAGATTGGCAAGAAGAAAAAAATCTCTTCAAGAAAGACAGATTTGTGAAAAAAGTAAAGAGTAATAAACAAAGAAATTAGATTAGAAAATAATTGAATAAATATATATATATATATATATATATATATATATATATAGTTTATAAAGGAAAACTTAACATGTCATTTTAGTTATAAACTATAGTTCATTTCAATGAGCTTAACTAGCTCATATCATCAGACTCTTTTACAATATTTCCTTCATGATATGAGCTAGTTAAGCTCATTGAAATGAACTATAGTTTATAACTCATATGACATGTTGAGTTTTCCTTTATAAACTTCATATGGCTCTGGTTAATATCCATCAAGCTCTCTATATGGATTTACCTATTAATAATTTATATTAAGGAAATCTTGTTGGATTATCCTCACTGTTTACGCACTGACAATTATATATATGAGACAAAAAGAAAACTTACTTTGCTGATACATTTCATTTTCTGAAGGACTTTATCAAGGCAAATGTAATAAAATACTTGCATTTGCCTTGATAAACAAACTCCATCAAAGGATGAAATGCATCAGATAAGTTTTATTTTTTCAACATTCATTTTTTTTTTTTTTTAATTGTGCTAACTAGAATTCATATTAGATATACAAGACTAACATGTACACCTGCTAAGAGCTGAAAATGGATTGGCGAGTATATTTTGATTGAATTTAAAGCTATCAGCTTAAACGTAAATACTACAATATTACAAAATGTTTCTAAAAGAAATAGGAATTTTAATATTCCTTTAAAAAAATCTTACACATAGGTACATATGGATGAGCATCGTGGTATAATGGATATCAGCTCTGAATGAGAAATCAAAGCTGGTTTCAAATTTTCAGTTGCAATCACTTATGTGCAAATATGCTCAGGAAAGGTATGAATCTGTTTTCTCCCTCCAGCTATGGTCTGAATAGCAGGACAGATTAGTTGCCAGCCAAGGCTATAGAAACAAGTCTACCACAGAAAGAAATGGCAACCTACTACGGGAAAATTTTCTGCCTAGTCAGTCATGGATCAAGAAAGACAAGGTCTCATGGCACTTGACTGACTGAATATAATAGTTGGAAACAAAGCTTCTACTGGGCAAAAAAATGGGGGATCGGTTTTTTATTGTTATGAAGTAATAAACTGCTCCCCCCCACCCACTAATTACTACTTATTAATATAATAATCCATCTCTTCTTACTCCAACTTTGGGTTGAATAGCATGACAAAGTGGGTTCTATAGCTTTAATTGGCAACCAGTCTACCACAGAAATTATTGATTCAACCTTTTAGAAGTGAAGAAATTGTGTAAATGCATTATTATATTTTTTATTTTTATAGGAACTAATATAGCTATAATAAGTCAGGTTGTGCGTTGTGGTTTAGTAGATATTGGCTTGGAGAGAGAAATTGGAGACTCAAGTTCAAATCCCAGTTGAATTCATTGCATTCGCTTACTTGGGAAATGTATTAATCTCTCACTTCTCCCTCCAGCTGTGGGTTAAATAGCAGGATAGATAGGGTTCTGTAGCCTTGGTTGGCAACCTGTCTACCACAGAAAATAATAGCAGCCTACTGTGGGAAAATCTTCTGCCCAGTCAGTTGTCTCTTTTGAGACATGATTGCCCAAGCTTCTATCATGTATGGCATTTAATTGACTGACCTGAATTGAGATTTTGTTTGTTGGGTTCTTCAAATAAGTTTTTAAATATATTTTTTTAAATTGTCATTGTACTTATATAATATATTTGAATTATCATTTTACTTAAAAAAATACAATTAAATATGTCTTTGTACTTACATTTAAATAGATTTTTAAAAATTATCATTGTACTTTCACTTTCTGGCATTCTAAATAGCTTGTCATTGTCATAAAGATTCTGCTACTTGGCTGTGTCAGTACAAGGGAAATAACTCTATTACAGAAAAAAGTCACAGTACATTTCAAAACTGTATAAATACACTTGACAGATAACAGTAAATAAAAACCTGATCTACCTTTTTTGCCTTTTGTTATCTGATGTTTTTTTTGTGTGTGTGATTTAAAAAATATCCTGTATCAAAGAAAGTAAATTCCTCTGTATTAAAAGAAGAAAAAAAAATCTGTTTATTTACACATTCTCTCTCTCTCTCTCTCTCTCTCCCCCTCCAGATACCTCACACTGATATTTATCTGCATTGTCAGTGTAATGAACCATGCACACCTACCCACAAAAAACATTGTCCCTCTCTTTGTTTAAACAGTTCAAACTGACAGATTAAACAGTTTCTTTCAAATGAATTGTGGCTACCAACAACTATTGGAAAAAAGTTAAAAAGAAAAGCTGTGTATTTGTAGTATATGTACTAGACTCATAAAATGACTAATCAGGGATGACACACTGTTAAACAAAATCCAAGTTAGGTTGTGGCACTAATAAATACTGGGATAACGTATAGCAGATATAATGCCTTCTACTTTACCATGATTCATAATTCAAAAATAAAAAGACACTGTGTTCGTACCCATTCCTCACTATTGTCTCCCACCTACACGTTTTCTCCCCACTCACCTGTGTTCTCCATACCTGTATAATGAGTCATCATATTGCCCAGGGGATCAGTGCTGACACAAAGGGAAAAAGAAATATGCGAGATTGAGAATCCCAGCATCCTTATGTGTCTGGTTAGTTTGTTCTCTCGGTTGGTCACTGTGCCCAGACAACTGCAATTTGTCAACCTTTTTTTTTCTTCATCCTTATTCTTTAGATACATTACCATTGTTTAGATGCAGGGATGCACACATGAGCTACGACAGAAATGTCATTTACACATAATGAATGATACAATGTGGGCAAAGACAGTTTTTACAGAATACAATGGGTTTTGTTCTGATCTGCCAGGAAAGTTATCTGCCCTTGTTTTTATAATTAATCACAATCTTTAATTTATTTATCAATATAGATGCTACAAAATCAGTATTAATGATCTAGTTGTATTTTTGTTCTCAGCATAATTTTTTTGATTGGTTGATTTTGTTTAGTGGTATATCAATCTCTAGAAACCCAAAACCTAAATATTTTGAGCACAATTTTATGGTTTCAGCTAAATGCTTTAAATGTAATTGTACATCTTCACCTGCAGATAAGATGTATTGTTAATAATTCTATAAAACTGTATTTTTATGCTTTCATGGTATTTTTTTATTTTCACTATTTGCCTCATTAAAATGAGACCTTAGCAAGTGCTATCACCCCACTCCCCGGTCAAAGTGGACCTCGAAACAAAAGCAATTAAAAAGTGGTGCCATGCTTTACAAAACCTTCAATTTCTTGATTAATTGCCTTCCTGCCAGTTGTAGTTTGTCATACCCAGGGTTGATTTTTTTTTTTTTTTAGTCATCCAGTATTTATTCAAGAGCAGGACACTTTTAACTATTTTTCGAACAAGATTTATTGATTATTCAGGCCTGTAGGTGTAAATAAATATACTGTTTAAAATAAAAGCAGAGCATCTACTCAAATATGAGTATCCATTAAAAATAATGTTTAAACAAATAAATTAAAAACGTCAGATTTAATCCATTTCCTAAATAAATTATCTTTGTTTACATTAGGCTACAAACAAGAGTAGATATGTATATTTTGAGAATTGGGAAAGATGTGTTGAAAAGCGCTATTAGGGTTTTGTTTGATTGGTAGGTCCTACATGATCGAGTGGGCTAAGACATGTCAGATCTAATGATAGTTTTTCCTTGGAGACAAGGCTCAAATCCTGCTGGAGGATGCATATTTTTTTCAACATGATTTCTTAATTATCCAGGCTGGTCGATGTAACTATATCTATAATAATAAAAACAGAGCATCTACTCAAACATGAGTATCCATTAAAAATAATGTTTAAACAAATAAATGAAAAAATATTGTGTATATAAGATTATTTTCATACATTACTAACTAGGACACGGTGGATTAGAAAGCTGGATTTTGAAATCTAAATTACTGTAATAATTTTATTTTTGCAGAATGTTATTGAATTAATAGAAAAAATGAAATTACTGCAGAAAATTTGTGTTAATGATTGATGATTAATCAGTTAAATGTTGGTCTAGACTTGAGCATCTGTTACGTAACATAGAACTGATGTGACTTAAAGAAAAATGTCACGCTTTGTGTTATATAATTCTAAAATGTCATCTACTCAGATCACTGAACTCCTTCATGGATGCTTATTGTCTAGTCTGTGTTCCTCCCCAATCTTTTGAACAGGAATAGAGGTTTATCCCTTGTTTCCTGTTTAGGAGTAGCTTCCTGGTTCCTTCTAAAGTTTTTTTTCATTCTTTTTCATTCCCAGTAGCCTCTTGCATCTTAGTGGCAGTATGGCCTTCTCTCTTAGTCTAATCACTCCCAGTGGAGCATAGGCCATTGACAAACCTTCATAATTGCATTCTGTTCTGGACTGGTTTGTTGTCATCGGTGCTTCTGTAACTTGTCTTTTTTATAGGTAGGGGTGTTAACTCTAGTTTTTCTTGAATTGCTGCCTTTTAATTTGTTCAGTTGTGAGCAGTGCTTTTCAGAATCAATTGACTGGTTACTTGGTAGAAGCTTAAAGTACAGGATTCCTTTCCAATCCTACCAAATGCACAGCATGACTTTTTTAGGATGAAAACCTGCTTTTGGGGTGACTAAAGTTGACACATGTTACTTATTTCAGAATCTCTTTAGTTGAACATTGTCGTAAATGATCCATTTCTCATCACCCATCACAATTTGCTTCACAAAGGGTGCATTTTCATTGTGTCTTTACAACAAATCAAATAGAAATGGGATCCAAAACATTCTTTTCACTCAAATCATGTGGTACCCAAACATTATAGCGATTTGAGTAGCCAAGCTTCTTGAAGTTTTTATGGATGGTGGATTTTGATAAATTTAGTGTTTTTGCCAATTCCCAAGTTGTGTAGTAATATGGATTATTAATTTAATACCTTGAGTTGGTCGTCATCTGTAAAGTGGGGGGATCTGCCTGAGCATTCTTTATCGATAAGGCTACAATCACCAACTCTAAACTTAGCAAACCACTTATGTACAGTTTTGTCAGCTAAAGCACATTCACCATACAATGCACATCTTTTTTGTTGCTTGCAAGGCATTTTTTCCTTTACAGTAATAAAAATAAAGCACCAAGTGTTCAAAATGTACCTTATAATCTCCCATTTTTATAGGAATGCAAAATTGACAACAATTTAGTAATTTTAAACTTTTTTTTCTTGAGATAGTTTGAAGTGTTCTTGAGATAGTTTGAAGTGTTCTTGAGATAGTTTGAAGTGTTCTTGAGATAGTTTGAAGTGTTCTTGAGATAGTTTGAAGTGTTCTTGAGATAGTTTGAAGTGTTCTTGAGATAGTTTGAAGTGTTCTTGAGATAGTTTGAAGTGTTCTTGAGATAGTTTGAAGTGTTCTTGAGATAGTTTGAAGTGTTCTTGAGATAGTTTGAAGTGTTCTTGAGATAGTTTGAAGTGTTCTTGAGATAGTTTGAAGTGTTCTTGAGATAGTTTGAAGTGTTCTTGAGATAGTTTGAAGTGTTCTTGAGATAGTTTGAAGTGTTCTTGAGATAGTTTGAAGTGTTCTTGAGATAGTTTGAAGTGTTCTTGAGATAGTTTGAAGTGTTCTTGAGATAGTTTGAAGTGTTCTTGAGATAGTTTGAAGTGTTCTTGAGATAGTTTGAAGTGTTCTTGAGATAGTTTGAAGTGTTCTTGAGATAGTTTGAAGTGTTCTTGAGATAGTTTGAAGTGTTCTTGAGATAGTTTGAAGTGTTCTTGAGATAGTTTGAAGTGTTCTTGAGATAGTTTGAAGTGTTCTTGAGATAGTTTGAAGTGTTCTTGAGATAGTTTGAAGTGTTCTTGAGATAGTTTGAAGTGTTCTTGAGATAGTTTGAAGTGTTCTTGAGATAGTTTGAAGTGTTCTTGAGATAGTTTGAAGTGTTCTCTAATGAGAAATGTAAGCCTATTATATCTGTTGATAAATTTAAAATGTTCCGTGTTGGAACATGAACGACTGAAATCTGCATGAACTTTCTGGACGACCCAGTAAATTTGAAATTTATAAAAAAAACAATTATAATAAAGTCAAATATGTTTAGACATGAGCACACTATTTCATATCAACATTTAATAACTATGATCTTATGTTGTGGCTAAGTCCATGTTAACACTTAGGATTTTTTTCTATCCTTCTGTGTAATCTTTGAATAAATTCTTTGATTTTTGTTCCAGATCAATATATGCTTTATTTGATTTCTTCTTGTGTGCCGCTGAGATTTAATTTTAACCCTCTAGGGCCATTCGTATCATATTTGATACAGTATTTCCCTATAAGGAAACATTTGGTATTTCCCTATAAGGAAACATTTGGTATTCATTGACTGAGCAGTCAGTACTGCTTTCATTTGAAATTTATAAAATATTTCTCTTAAAAAATTTTTCAGGAAAATATTTCTTTCAAGGCTTGTTTTCATACTGTATCAAATATGATACGAATGGCCTTAGAGGGTTAAGCTGTTTTAAGAGTGTTTTCATTTGTACCATTTTTACCATTCACCAAATAAAACAATAGAAGTGATGTACCATATTAACAGAACTATACACATAGCAAAATGCATTCAAAATTTGAATTAATTTTCAATTTACATGGTACTAAATCACCAAACTATTTTTGAATTTGGTACTATCCCACCCCTGATAGGGAGCATCTAATTTCAATATAAATTTAAGGATTGTATTTGGTTCGTATCTTTTTTTTTCTCAGCAATTTTTGTTTTGGCTGTAAACAGCTCCAGTATTTAAATGTTTGTCATGTTATGGAATATTGTCAAATTTTGTTTTGCAAGAGTTATTTTTTCCTAATTTATGTATTTTTGAGTGTCTGCTGTGTAACAGTTTAATTATGAGAAAATGCATAAAAATTCTAATCAAAAAAATTTGAATGCATTGCAGTTCCTTTCATATATCACAGTCAGTCAGTTAAGGGCCATGCATGATACATGCTTGGGCGATCATGTCTCAAAAGAGACATGACTGACCAGGCAGAAAATTTTCCTGCAGTTGGTTGCCATTACATTCTGTGATAGACTTCGTTGCCAACCAAGGTTGTAGAACCCAATCTGTCTTGTTATTTAACCTATAGCTGAAGGGAAGAGATGGATTAATACCTTTCCCATTTACACACAAGTGAATGCAACAAATTCAACTGAAATTAAAACTTGGCTCTCTAATTTCTCATTCTGAGCCAAGATCCACTTCATCACAATTCATACATGGTTGATTAACTTAAAAATGTTTTTTTTTAATTTTTTTTTTTTAAATTGTTAAAAAAAAATAGTAATAACCAAAACATTAGTCATAACAAAAGTCCTTGTAATTAGTCATGTTTAGATTGTATTTTATTCATCTATGGTGTGTGCCTATTAAAATATTATTGAGGAAGAAAATTAAAAGTACCTTAAAAAATTTGGGATGCATCACCACAAAATATCCAACTTATTGATCATCAATAACGACTAAAATATTCTACTTGTATATTTATAATAATGCCAACAAAAATGTTCAATAAAAAAAAAATTGAATTCACATCAGTCATCTCAAAATATCACAAATACAAGAAAAGCAGACTGAATAGATATCCATTAAATGGGTTAATAAATAAAGGATTAAAGGCTTTCAGAAGATCATTTTCAGCATTATGGTCTAAACAATAGCATATAGTTAAATGCCTGTAACCATGAATTTTCAATTATTGCATTAAAGTGCCATATGTGATACATGGTTGGGTGATCATGTTTTGATAGACATGACTGACTTGGCAGAAGATTTTCCTGCAGTAGGTTGCCATTAAGGTTATAGAACCCAATCTTTTCTACTATTCAACCCATAGCTAGAGGGAGAAGAGAAGGAATATATTAATAAGTAGTAATTAGTAGGGGATCAGTTTGTTACTTCATAACAATAGAAAACAGATCCTCCACTTTATGCCCAGAAGAAGCTTTAATTATGTTTCCAATTATTATATTCAGTTAGTCAGTTAAGTTCCATACATGATAGATGCTTGGGCGATCATGTTTCAAAATAGACATGACTGACTGGGCAGAAGATTTTCCCATGATAGGTTGTCATTGCTTTCTGCAGTAGACTGGTTGCTAACCAAGGCTACAGAACTCAATCTGTCCTGCTATTTAACCCATAACTGGAGGGAGAAGTAGTGGATTAATACCTTTCCCAAGGGTATTTGTGTGTATTGGGAATGCAATAAATTCAGCTGAAGTTTAGTTACAGGCTCTCAATTTCTTGTCTAGAATCAATATCAACTGTAACAACACACATCCTTTCTTTACATGTAAAATCTTTAAAACTTCAGGTTCATTTTCTAATTACCCAGTCAAACCTCAAAAATGAATTAAATTTTAAAGTTTTCTAAAACATGAGTGGCTTCTTTGACAAAAACATAGCCAGATTTCATGATGTGACCCTGCTACCTCCAACCTCTAGTCATGATGTGACCCCCGCTACCTCTAGTCATGGTGTGACCCCCGCTACCTCCAACCTCTAGTCATGATGTGACCCCTGCTACCTCCAACCTCTAGTCATGATGTGACCCCCGCTCCTCCAACCTCTAGTCATGATGTGACCCCCGCACCTCCAACCTCTAGTCATGATGTGACCCCCGCTACCTCCAACCTCTAGTCATGATGTGACCCCCGCTACCTCCAACCTCTAGTCATGATGTGACCCCCGCTACCTCCAACCTCTAGTCATGATGTGACCCCCGCTACCTCCAACCTCTAGTCATGATGTGACCCCCGCTACCTCCAACCTCTAGTCATGATGTGACCCCCGCTACTTCTGAGAGTTCATATCATGGTATACAATCCATTTGTGATTTTAAACATGTACCCTCAGGTTTTCAGAAATTGGAAAAGGAATGACTTAACAAACAATGAAGAGCAGACATCATTATACTTTTATTGCATGGATGTGTAGTGTGGTTTTAAAGAAATTTAACTATATATTGTTAGAAGAGACCTCTTTGTCTGTTTGTCAATTTTTCTGCATTGGCCACACAGGAAATTGTTATAAGCTTAATGTAGTTCTTTTTAATGTAGTTCAGGAGTGTTCTTTTCTTGCCATTTACTATTGTTAAACAAGAAAGGAGCCTCTTAGGGTTAGAAATGGACAGATGTGTGTTTTGAAGAAATTTAACAAGTCTGTCAGTAAAATTTTTTTTTTTTTAATATTTTCATCACTATCTTTGTCAATGCACTTAATTCAACACTTTCATAAATCACATAGATTGAACACTATGCAGTGAAATTTTCAGATCAAAATTGAAAACAAGAAACTGTCTTCATTATTCATACACACACACACACACACACACTTATAGGTAACCTAACCGAGGCCGTCGCTATATTACGTAATATATAGCGACGGCCTCGACCTAACCCTATAATAATGATTAACATGCTGAAATCAGAAAGCTTTGCATTGAAGTTGTGAGTTCAATCCTTTTATTCATGCTCTTCTGTAAATCCAAACTAAGTGATTTAGTAAGTAAATACATTACTAAAAGCTTCAACACTTCATCAATGTAGTGGTTAACAAGCTGGTCTTGCACATCATTTTGACTTAAACACATTCCTATCATCATCAGACACAAACAAAATGAAATAACTATAAAAGTATAATCAGTAGAAACAAAGCCAACTGGTAGAAATAAACATACAATTCATTATTACAAAAAGTTAAAAACTCTTAGTAGTCACTAATAATACGTAATTAAAATCAAACTTTGTGAGTAAATTTCTCACACCAAAACAAAGATAAAAGTTCATATAAATATATGTTAAAAAATCCTTTGTTTTTTTTTTAGTTATTAAGATTAAAGAAAGTTTATGGTAGATGGTGCTCTATGGCAGTCTAGACTAGATTACATTTGTCATTTGTGTATATTTGTGGCTAGTCTGTCTTCAACATTTAAACTTAACTCAAAAACGAAGGATTTACAAACAGGTTTATATGGACTTTTGTCCTTGTTTTGGTGTCAGAAACCGACCCCCAGAGTTTGTGAAACTGCTTTTGCTACACACTGTGTGTGTGTTTCATATATATATATAATCTCAATCGTAAGAGATAGGTGCTTACTCATTTGTTGAAATAAATCAGGATTTATAATTGCTTTAGGTATGTGTTGAGTTTTCTTTTACATATATCATATTGCTCTGGATAATATACATTGAGCTCCATACAATTTTATCTCTTTAATATTTTGTATTAATAAAATTATTTTTATGGATTTTCCTCTCTGTTTTATGGATTTGACATCAGTCCTTATATATTTATAGTGCGTGTGTGTGTGTGTACATGCTCATTTATATATATTTTTATTCTTTCAGGAGTAAATTCATCGACCTAGACAATGTCTCAGCTGGACACTCTGGTTGACCTTGCAGACACCACACCTGCCACAAAATCTATGAGTGACTCTGCCAATAACATGGATGAGTTTGACCCTTTTGGGCCAACTTCAACCAGCAATGACACGACTAACAATGACAACGATAATGACAACTTGTTGGTTGACTTCACAGTGGAAACAGAGGTAAATCTTCTTTTGTCTTTCTTCTGTGATAATTCGGAATTGAATTAATTTTTCTTTTCTTTCAGGGGAAAGCAGTTTGGAAGCTTTTGTTTTCTGTAGCTTAATTAATCAGTGGTTTGAGGTTAATAGAAACTTGAAGACAAAAGAGGAATCTAATAGACAAGCAAAGAGAGGAAGTGTGTTTGCAGAATTTATAAAAGACACAAGCAAAAGCTTCAATCTTTTTTTTTGTATGGCTTAAAAAAAACACTAATAGTATACATTTGATTCCAAAGAATTAGAGAAAGAAAACTGGTATATCTTTGAGGGCAGTTAGCTAATCCCACTTGGAGACGAATGCTCAGGCAGATTTATGTATGTCCAGTATGAATTATCCAATGTCTCAGTACTTTTACCCGAAACCAAGAAAATGATCCAAAATGTAGAAATTTTTTCTCTTTAAATCCTTAAAGAACTTATATTGTTTTTTTTAAATAAATCTGTATAAACTGAAAATTGTTGACCGAATTCATTTTATATAGACAATGGCTATCTTCTATAGATGCTTACCTGCTAAGGCAGCTAGCTAATCCCTATTGCAGACGTTTACTCAGGCACATTTGTGTTTGTTCAACACCTACAGAGCCTACCTGTAGTTTATACTGCAACCATGTTAAGTTAACCTTAATTACAGGTTCTGGGAGAGATAGCATCATCTGGTGTGATCAACAGTTTGAACAAAACCAGTACACTCAAATTCTTGCTCCCAATAATAAACTTGTGACTTTAGTTTCCATTGCTAGATTTCCACTTTCAGTTCCAGTGCCAGATTTCTGCTTCACATGATGCTGTTAAGTTTGATGAATGCAACCTTATCTGACACATCTCCATTACTTTGTGATTTTTTTTTTTTTTTTTTTTTTTTTTTGCCAGCTGAACAAGGTATTTGTTCATTTTCTACTTCTTCAATGCAACTTTCATCATCTGTTCATTTTTTCTTGTCAATAAATTTATTAAAGATAACCTAGCCGATTCTCCAATTGTATAATCTATCCAAAATGGCTGATAAGTTCAAAAATCTTTTGAATTATGAGTGGGCCTGTGCCATCAGAACTGATGGCAAAATATTTATAACAATATGCTGTCTAAAATGGCAGTGACACATATATTGATGTACCTACTATTTAGTATCTTACATTAAGACACAAGAAAAAAAAAATCCAAACCCCCTGTGTGTGACAGGAAGGAGATTATATATATATATATATATATATATATATACATACACACACACACACACACACACATACACACACAATGGTCTTTATTATAATAGAGAGAATGTTGGATGTTGGGCAATTATTTCTGTCTGCAGGTTTTGTATATATCTAGGGATTTTTTTTTTTTCAGACTTTTATTTATTTTTTGATTTTTTTATAATAAAATCATCAGCAATGTATGTATATTATACATATAATAGCCTTATCCTATAAGTAATGTTTGCATTCATTCCTGACCACTGACAATCCCTTTCTTTCTGATTTTCAATGCATTCCTATAGTAAAATCATTAACAGGATTCAATGGATAAATTACCATCTCAATTACACAAAAATGAAAGCAACACAGACATCACATTTTAGCAAATTATCTTAATTTACCAAAATTATATAAAAATATCTTGAAATAGTAAAGAGTAAATTTATAAAATAAAATTGCCATTGGCTTCAACCATGCCCTCCAGACCACTTTGAAATCCTCTGCATCACTTCTGGACAGTCTCCTTGTTCATGTTTGTAAATGCTGTCATAATCTTTGCCTTCAGTTCATCTTTAGTATTACACGGAGTTTTGTTGGTCTCTCTCTTAACTGGGCCTCATACATAAGAATAAAACCAGATGTAAGGGGTGATGTGGTTGCAGAAATTGTTTGACAGCCATTACTGGATTCTCCTGCTTGTGTAGCATGGTACAGAGTCCTGTTGCCAAGTATAGTGTCTTTCATCAGCTACCTTCTTGACTCACGGCAGCACTACCTCTTCAAGGCACTGGATGGAGGCCTCTGTGTTGAGTCTGAGGTCCTGTGGGAAGATGAATGGAGTCATAATGTCACCATCACTAGTGATCGCTCCATACACCTTCGTAATCACCATTAGACTCATCTAACTCTTTCTGAATCCTCTGCACTGTCTTCAGATTGACACCCAAACACTTTGAAATGTTTGTATTGGAGCTTCTGACGCAATTTCCAAGCAGTGCAGTTTGCTGTTTCCAAATTTCTGGTGGAGTGAATTGTGTCATGGTGTACTTTTTCTTGCAGACGGTGCCTGACTGACCCTATTATACCGTGTAGTCAACAAAATAAAAAACAAACGTATATATGTATGAAATTTAAAATATAATATGGTAACAATTTACTCATCACACACTGTACATTATATGTTTCTTGTTTAATAGTTTTGTTCCCTTAGGGATGTTTGCATTTATTCTTGACCACTGACAATCATTTTCTGCCTGTTTGAATGAATTTGGGCTAAAACTTCATAATTTCGTTGTTAAATTATCAAATTATACATGAAATTTTACTATAGTGAATGTTTTTCTTTATTTAGAAAAATGAAAAAAAAGAATTATTTTGGTGACCTTGTATAAATACAGTTAGACAGAATAGAGCTATAATGTGCACAATGTAAATATTTTTCTAATGCTTTCATAATAGCAGTGCACTGAAAATCAGGATTGTCAGTGGTCAGGAATTACATTTACAATGATGACAATTTGAAAGTTCTCAGTAAATTTTAAAAATCAGATTTTTCAAACCTGTTTACTGAATATGACTAATACATTAACTTAGCTGGACTACAATATTCTTAATCATCATAAATAATAGCTGGTGTTTTTTTTTTTTTCTTTTTTGTAAATTTTACAAGGATTGAAATTGAAACATGTCCCATATTAACTCTCCCACGCTTTTTGGGAGCCTTTGAGAAAACAGGTTATTTGAATGAGAGTATTTTGAAATGATTAATACTATACATGGGTTATTTTGAACCAATCTCTTTGTCATTGTTGGCTTAACCATAACATACTGGACATTCTACTCTCTGACCTTCTGCAGGTCTCTTTTGCGATCTGTAGTCAACTTACAGGAATGTTGCCAACTGTATATGTATTTCTCAATAAGCAAGGAAATAGTCTGAGTTTAATGACCCTACTTTTAATACCAGTGGAACAGGCTGTTGTGTGTGTGTGTGTATACCTGGTTATGGATAGTTGGAGCCCATTGTTGATTACACTATATGCAAAATGTTTGGGATTTTGAAGAATTGCTTAAAGAAAATTGAATGTAGCTTATCTTTTTCAAAACTAACTTGCCAACTCACTTCAGGCCAGAGGGACTTTCTCTTATTGAAGAGTTTTATATCGTCAATTATAATAACAATGAAATTAACCCATTACTGTATGAATCTTCTGAACAACAAAAGGTCCAGTAGAAATGAATTACAGTCTGTAGAGTTTGAAATGACAATGATATCACAGGTATCAAAAGTTACCTAATGAAAAAGAAATTTCGACCAGTTTATATTTGGTTCATTGGTTTAATACAAGTTGAAAGGAAGGGAGACAAGCCTCCTGCTGCTGCTGATGATCCTGCTTCTCAAACCATCCATTTTAATAGATGGTTTGAGAAGGGGAAGTAACTCAGTTAAGTTTCCATAAAATTTGATCTCTTTTTGCCTAATCTACCTAACTGGCTAATAGTAATCTTAAAACAAAAAAAATTACCAAAATATAGATTTTGTAAAATAAATCTTTTATCCCAATAAAATTCAAATTTCAGCAGAAAGGGGTAAGATTTTTTTCTCAATGAATCAACCTTAATAAAAATCTCTCCTCAAATCTGACCCACACATCCAATTGGGACTTAGATGCACCTTAGACTATACAGAAAATATGAATTGAATCAAGTCATCCTTGAATGACCTGAACATGCTACATGTGCACCAATGCAGCAGTTCATAAGAAATATTCAATGAGCCATTGGATTAACTCCTTTGTATACGACAGGTCACAGAACAGTGGGTGGAGCATGTCTCAACTCTTCCGAGATAATTTATTCGATAAGGTCTAAAGGAGAATAATAATGAAAGCATTCAAATTTTCTTTACTCTGATTGTGAATCTGAAAAGGAATTATTTCATTTCAGTTGTACTTAAGATACAAGAATGAAAATTGAAAGTCAGTCATGAATGATAAAAGAAATCATATATACACACACACATATACAGACAAGTAAAAATATGACTGCATGCACACACATACTCACAAATTCACATAAAAATGTGTATCATACAAAAAATGTATGTATACCCAAATTCACACATTTGTGTGTCTATATATATGTATACACATACACATTGTGTGATGAGTAAATGGTCACCATCTTATATTTTTCATTTCACACATGCATGTTGTTTGAATTTTGTCAGTTGCACTGTTTAGTAGGGTCAGTTGGGTACCATCTGTGAGTAAAAGAGCACCATGATGCAATTAACTCTGCCCAAAATTTGAGAACAGTCTGCTGTACTTTTTGGCATTTGTATTGGAATCTCCAGTACTAACATTTTGGAGTGTGTGCCAATCTGAGGACAGTGTGGAGGATTTGGAAAATAGTTGGATGAGTTTAATGGTGATTACAAAAGTACAGCTGCTTGGAAAACTCACTCTGACTGTTCTGATTAGAAAAAATAATCCCAAATTTGTTGGTGAAGGCTTCAAACTCAACACAGGAACCTGCATCAAGTGCCTTGAAGATTTAGGGCTGCTTTAGGTTAAGAGTGTGACTGCTGGGACCTTATGTTTGGTAACAGTACCATGCTACACAAGCAGGAGAACCGAGTCATGCCTGTCAGATAATTTTGGCAACTTCATCACCCTTTACATCTGACCAACTAACTCTCCAGACTTCAACCCCCTTGATTATTAAGTGTGGTATGCAGTTGAGTCAGAAATCAACATAACTTCTTGTGACTCTGAAGATGAAGTCAAAGGTTATGACAGTATTCACCAACTTAATGAAGGAGAGTATCCAGAGAAAATTTAGGAGATTGCGATATCGTATGTCAACTGTGGTTGAAACTAATGGCGATTGTTTTTTTTTTTATTATTGAATAAATGTACTCTTTAGTATTTCACGATATGTTTGTATAATTTTGGTAAGTGTATCGATTAAAATGAGATGTCAGTGTTATTTTTCTGCCATTTAAATGACAATCTATCCATCTTAGTACAAAGAAATTGTCACTTTAACTGAGCTGGTTCATGCCGAATTTGAAGCTTCATGAGGACACTGTTATGAGGCTTTTACTTTCTTGCAAGAAATTTGTAAAATATATATTTTCATGCTTTAACACATGCATGACCATGACATTACAACATAAAAAAATTTCATTTTGGATAATTTTCATGTTCAAATGAACGCTAAGCAATTTGTCAACTGTTACATTTGTAGCAACAAAAAAATTTACAGTAATTTTTAGCAACACAGTTTTGCGGTTATTTTTTGTTACCACAACTCACTCCCCTGAAGATGATCTCGGAAGGAGATTGAAAGTACTTGGAAACATAAAGAAATGAATAATAAAATCATCTGTCAAAGTTACAGCTCTTTTCTTACATCTTTCAATTATAATATGTGAAAAATTATCTGTGAGTATAAACAGATTTTATTAAAAATAAGCAGAAACAATGTTTGTATTTTGTTTATTCTGACATGCCTAAAAGAAAATTTGCTGCCTAAATACACACACACACACACACACACACATATATATATATTGTCATCCGCAGACAGATATGTTTCGCTGTATCACAGCTCATCAGTACGGTTAGACTCCGATTGCTTTTTTACCCAGGATTGAAACCCGGCTGAAATGGCGTCAGTCGGCGACTCTACCCCTGGACTATGGGCGTTTGGTGGAAGTAGGAAGTATATCTATCTATATATATATATATATATATATATGTGTGTGTGTGTGTGTGTATCTCTTCCAGTCTCAAGTGGAGCCATTACATTGAGTCACTAGCTAAATCCACTGCTAGGAACGTTGGGTCACTGTGTCGGGCCAGGAGGTTTTTTTTTTTTTTTTTGCCTGAATCCATCTTGCACATATACAAATCAACCATCCATCCGTGTATAGAATACTGCTGTCATATAGGGTCAGGTGCCCCATTGTTCATCTCAGTGTTCTCGACAGACTACAAAGGAGAATGAGTAATGTGATAGGTACCGACTTGGCAGCTTGACTCCAGCCACTTTCTCACCGACAGGATGTGGCTTCCCTCTGTCTGTTCTATAAATATTTTCATAGCTTCTGCTCTGACGAACTTAAGTATCTGGTGCTTCTGCCACAGGAATTTACTCGTGCAACCAGATTAGCAACTGGATCCCACCCATTCACAGTTAGATCAACCAAATGCAGCCGACAATTCTACTCCAGCAGCTTCTTTTCTCGCACTTCCCACCTGTGGAACTCTCTTCCATATACTTGCTTTCCTGACAGCTACAACCTGCAGGAATTTAAATGCAATGTCAATATCTATCTCTTATCCATTTGACTCCAGTTTTTTCTACATCGCCCTGTATATCTTTTCCTTTCTCTCTACCTTCACAACTGTCATCATACCTGTGTTCCCATCCTTCTCTTGCCCTTTCTCTGATACCCCATCGAATGGGTTTGTCTTTCTCTTTACTCTCATCCTATCTAATCTTTTACTCTTATGTAGCCCCCTGCGCATCAGTGGCATTATAACCTTGCTTGAGGTGAAATGATAAAAAAAAATAAATTGGGACAGCAACCTTTTTTTAAAACATGTAAATTCTATGTTAACATTTTTTCTCACATATGGAATTCCTTTCCAACCAACTTTAATCTTTAAAAATTTAAACACACCGTCAATCATTATCTACTGTCCTCCTGATTACTCTTCTTTTGTTCTGGGCTCCTTAGTAATTTTTCTGTTTCCTAATTCTTTCACACCCAGTAATCCCTTGTGGCATAGTGGCTTTCTACTGTCCTCCTGATTACACTTTTGTTTTTGCTCCTTAGGACTATTTCTATTGTCTAACTCTTCCACACCCAGTAACCCCTTGTATCTTAATGATTTTGCTGCCTTGCTTGGGGCGAACTCCGTTAAAAAAGAAACTTTAAACCAGCTTAGAGAAGTATGGTTATTGGAACCCTTGTAAAATCTACAAACCCCAAATTAAGATCCTCAGTCTGGAAACTTGGATTTTGATCATGGCCCTCCACAATTTCTCTTTTATCTTTTTGTTATCTCTCCTAAACCTTGTTCTACCATCCATTAACTCATGCTGTCTAAAGAGATTATGCATTATTTCCCTTTGCTCCTCTCTACTTCATTCTGTCCTGTGAGTAACAAATTTTTCAAGTTCTTTCCTCATGATGTGCCCTAAAAGCTGTATCTTTCTGATGTTAATTATAAGCATCCTTTTTGCTTTCATTTTCTCTAAAACTTTGTTGTTGCTCATTAGTTTGATCCATGGTATTCTCAACATCCTTTTGTGGAACCACATTTCTGCTGCTTAAAGTCTCTTCATCTGTGAGGAGGTTGTCCAGAATTCACTGCCATCCACTGGAGGATAGTTTCTGAATAATATCTAGATACACAAACTTCAAATTCTGATTTTCAAAGTATTTCAAAAATGAATTACATCCAGTTTTTCCTCATTCTTGATAATAGCCAGAAGTATGGTTGAAAGTTTATGATGATGTATATTTGGACTATATTTTGTACAACATTTGGGTTATATTCCTATTCATTGGTTCCAGATATTCTCTTGTAAGTAAATAAGTTAACTAAAAATAATTGTAAACATGTCTTTAATCATTTACACATAAATAATGCAATTTTAATTTATAATTGTCATCTTGTATCCTCAAATAATCTTAGAGGAAGAATCAACTCTCTTCTTGTCCATTTTTGCACAAATTAGCCTCATGAATCATTTTAATTCCAGTGATGTAATTGTTTGTCTGCAATTCTTCTGTGTGTCATGCTTCAGGGCATAGGTGATCATGTCCTTCCATGTTTCCTTATCCCTGGTGGCTCTTAGCATGCTTTCTCCTGTTACCCCACCCAAACCCTGCTCTGTCATCCACTTGCTCAAGCCTGTCATGTATGCCAGCCACTGCTTTCCCCTGTCACTTTTTCCCTCTATCTGGCCTGTGAGTATCAGATTCTCCAAGCCCTCTTTCTTTATTACATGTCCCAGGAACTTTAGCTGACTTTTCCTGATGCTCAGTATTAATTTCCTTTTCATTTCAATCATTTCCAAAACCTCATTATTGCTCACATGCTCGGTCCATGATATCCACAGCATCCTTCTGAAGAACATTTCAGTTGCTTCAAGTTTTTTCTTCATTTTTGATTATATTGTCCAGCATTCACTGCCATACTGAAAAACAGGTATCACATGGCAATCCAGTACTCTCTTCTTTGTTTCTAGCAAAATTTTTCTGTTTCTCATAGCTCTGTTCAGCTTCTGAAATGCATCATTTGCCATGCCAATTCACTTTCGGATCTCAGTGTCACACTTCCTGTTTTCTGTTAAAAACACTCCCGAGGTATTTAAATTTTTGTACTTGCTTGATTTTAGTATCCGTACCTGTAGTTGGCATTTCAAGCTCCTCTGTTTGCTGATGACAGTGCATTCAATTTATTTGTAGTTCTTTCTTCAGCTACCTTCTGTAGTAGATTTTGAAGTTTCCTTTCCGCGTTTGCTATCAGCACTGTATCATCTGCGTATCTTACATTGTTCAGATTTTGGCCATTTATGATGAATCCTGGCATAACTTCTAGGGTCCTCATAATAATTTTGCTGTACATTTGAAAAAGATCCAGTAAAAAGACACATCCTTGTCTTATGGCCCTTTCTATCTTTGTTTCATGTTCATATGCAGACAATTTGCTGCTAGTAGAGGTTCTTGATTACTCTAATGTCTTTTCCAAATATGTCAAGGTTGCTGAGCATTTCAATCAATTCTTTTTGGCGTACTTTGTCAAATGTCTTTGCTTAGTCTATAAAACACAGGTACACACTCTTTTTCATTTCTATTGCCCTTTCTGATAGCATCCTAAGCATAAATATTGTATTTCTTATTCCAGCGTCCTTGACAAAACCCACACTGTTCTTGTCCTATCTCTGGCTTAAATGACCTCAGAGATTGAATTTGACCCCTTTCTCTCTCTTTTTTTTTATATAACTAGCAGTATAGCCCAGCGTTGCTCAGGTGTAATGAAAACTTTAAAACTAATCCATGGTCTTGGAGTTCAGACTTTGCCTAAAGAATATTTGTGTGAAGTTTGGTGAGAATTGGATAAAAATTGTGGATTTGTATAAAGAACATACAGACAGATGAACAGACATACACACAAACATCTTGCCTTTTATATATATATATAATCGATTTTCTGAACTATTGTAAGAAATGCAACCTTGAAACTTCTGAATATTGTTTCTTATGTCTTTGTCTATGAGTGTATCAAATTTGATTAAAATCGAACCACTCCCGATTTTTTTTATTTTTTTATTATTGATTTTTGATGTTTATCCGGGGGTACCTCAACACAAAACCTAGCTAAGAACACTCTCAGACGCTTATAGTACAACTGTGTAAATTTTCAAGAAAATTGGTTCAGCCATTTCGGAGTCTATAGGTAACGGATACACACACACACACACACAGTTTCATTTATAAATAAGTTTAGATTGAGATTAGATTTGAAGCTCGATACTCCACTCAATTTTGTTAGAAATAGTATTCTAAGTGCTTTGATGACTTGTGGTGACCTTGAATGTTTTATAAAAAATTCAACCACAACTTTAAAGGATGCCACACTTATTAAAAGAGCAAGTAACTTAGACGGAAAATTCTTGAGAGTACCACTATCGAATCTTAACAAAATATAAATCTGCTCCCCAGCTTTTCCCAAATAACTCCTTTCCTAAAAGATATTCTCTTTTCCCAATCCAACATAAAGGACTTCAAAATAATTTTAAAAATTAAAAGAAAACAGTTAAATTCAAAACCTGTTATTTAAAATATTTAGATATGTAAATTAATTTCTCAAACTAAGATAATAATTTGATAAAAAAACCTTCAGCAACAACAGTAACATTTATTCCCTTTTGTTTTAGACATTAAATTAGATCACTTGGCATCCTTTATAGTTTACCTTGACTTTCAGTTAGCCTGAAATATGAGTGCTCTTGAATTTTAAAATGTTGAAAAACTAACATTTTTTTTACTTCTGTTTATAAGTTTATAAATACATGTTGCAAAATAAAATCCTTATTTTTGTCTTGATAAAGTCCATCAGAATGACTTAGTGATCCATCAGAGTTAAGAATAAAGCTAGTATGTGTCATTTGAGCATTTTTGCCTAAAGAGTGTTTATCTTAAAATGATTGAACAAAGATAATTTGGTAAGTAGTTTTTGACTTTAAATATTTTTTATGATATATCCACTGTGAAGTGAAAGGGAGAGAGAAAAAAAAAAGAAGAAATTAAACAAAAATTGAGTCAAGTAAGCACTTAAAATGGTATTAGTAGGACCATACTGTGCATAGTCACATAAATCCTTATGGTAAAGACTATTCAAGTAGGTTACTGTTAGAGAGTACTCATTGATAACCTAAATACTTCATCTGCCTTGTGTTTTTATATATATATATATATATATATATATATATATATATATATGAAAAAACATATAAACAGAGTGTTTATTTAGACTGAACGTTATTTCCATTTGAATCGTCTTCCAACTTTATTAATTTCCTTTTAATAATTTCAGGTAAATTTCTACCATACAATTCCTTGTTTTGGTTCTGTAGATTGAGGGTAAAACTGGTCAGCTGTTTTCCCCCCTTCTTGCTCTTTTGCTAATATTTGTTATAGTTATGGATAATTAAATAGGTCTTTTTAATGGCATAATAAAATTTTCTACCCCTTGCAAAATTATAAAATATATGTATTAGTTTTAATGCAAAGAATTTGTCACTTTAACTGAACAGGTTTATGTCAACTTCAAAGTTTTGGGAGGACACTGTTATGATACCCTTACTCATAAGATGCTGGGTTTCTTGCTGTCAAGTCGTGTCTTTTTTTTCTCTTTTGTTTTTGTTTTTTAAGAAGTTCAGTCGGATTTGATATTTTGTGGGATTGGTCTTGTTGATACATATCTGGTTGATTTTCTTTTTTTTATTGTGCAGGTGTTTGGTTTCTTTTTAATGCATTTTAATGTACATGTGAGGGGATATCTGCTAAATTGCTCTTTTTAGTTGGTTTGTTCTTGTTATTTAGGCTCACCTCTTTTGTTGGCTTAACCTTTTTTCTTACTAAGTGTGTTTGTCCACTTAAGAGTTTCTTTTTTAGGTCATGGTTGGGTGTTTGTGATCTTGTGTGTGTTTTCCATGTGGTGGTTTTTTATATATATATATGTGTGTGTATGTACACACACATCACATATACACATATATTTATGTTACTGTCCAACATGCACCTAAGTGTTTTTATACAAACATATCCATACACTGTTATACACTTTAGCATCCAAAATATTTCGTGTACATACATTTAAAAATAAAAAAATTAATTATCTATTGCTTTAATAAATGTGACACATATCTGACCAATAAGAATTAACCCCAAATCACAACATACCATTATACTGTTTCTTTGTTATTTTTCAATTTTCTCTTGGTCTCTGAAGAAGTTTAATAAAACTGAAACATGTTAGATTGAGATACATTTCCTAGTTGTTCTTTTACTTACTTCTATCATCTTGTTGGATCCCAATCTATATATTCAACTTGTATGTATTTATGTTCAGTCAGTCAATAAAGTGCCATACGTAATACACACTTGGGTGATCATGTCTTGTAAGAGACATGACTGACTGGGCAGAAAGTTTTTTCCCACAGTAGGTGGCCATATTTTTCTGCAGTAGACAGTCTGCCAACCAAGGCTATAGAACCTAATCTTTCCTGCTATTTAACTTATAGCTAGAGGGAGAAGTGATTAATACCTTTCCTAAGGGTGTTTGCACTGGAATTTGAACTCAGCTCTCCAATTTTTTGTTCCAAGTCAATATTCATTGGACTGCAACACACATCCTTACAGTTTATATCTGCAATCACTCTCTCCCTGATATTATGCACTTTTCCCTCTTAAATAAAGCAAAATTTAAACTACATATTCTTAGCTACTATTCATTTCCCGAACACAGCTGTCTGACAGGGAAGCTAACAAATCTTTACTACAGAGAGCTGCTCAATCCACAGGGACTACTTCTGATTTATACTGCAACTATGCTGAGCGGACCTTAGTTACGGTTTCTGGGAAAGAGAGCATAATCATGCATAATCAATGGTATTGAAATAGCTGGCTATAACTTGTTTCTAGGCATGCCTGTCTGCCAGGGAAGCTAGCAAATCCCTATTACAGATGCCTGCTTAATTTACAGAGCCCTTCTCTGGTTTATACTGCAACTATGCTAGACAAACTTTTATTACAGTCTCTCAGATCTCACGTTTTTTTTTTTTTTTTTTTTTTTTTTTTTTTTAACAAAACCCTCAAACCTCAGTCATGATGCTTTGGGTGATTTAGTGTTAGCACAAAAATAGGCAGCTTCTGAATGGTTCTGTCTACCCAATTTCACTTGCAAGGCTTGGGTTAACTATTAAAAATGATCTTCAGGCTCCTTCCAAAGATGCTACATACTGTTAGCACCTCTCCAGGCCAATATTATTCAGTCACTTCCTTGACAAATCGACCCTGGTGAAATTTAAAGCCAGGTCTCATGGCTAGAATATAACTTCTAACCATTCAGCCATATAACATTTGCTGTTTTAGGGGAAGCATATTCAATATTGGAAATAGAATCTTTATAGTTGAATAGACATAGACATCTACACTCTATAGTGACTTTCAGTTTTGCACTTTAATATGATTTGTTTTAAATGATGAAACTCGAATACTTGTTACTTTCAATGCAAATCTTCAATCTTGACATGTGAATTGTCACCATTGTTATTGTATAAAACTGGTGGCCAAACTTAATGTAAGAACCACATATAAAGTTCAGATGGCTGCAAGACAGGAAATTAGGATTGAAACTCTTAAATACCCAATAAATATTTATAAAGCCTGAAATTTTCTTTCTATATTAACTGGGATGAAAAAAGGACTTCAGATAACATATTTCCATGTACTGTATATTAAAGGTCAGAGCTGCATGTGGCTTGCAAACTGTGGTATAGTCACCTCAGTGTAAAATAGATCTCGGAAGATGGAAGAGCTTTACTTGTATGTGACACTATTGCTCTTATAATTACAGGCAAATACTGGTATCATTTTCAGGATCTAGTATTGCAATTTACTTGGTCAATAACCTTAAGGAATTTATATTGCATGATTCAGACTTTGAATTCCTGAAAGTGGAATCTGGCATATGTACAACATTTTTTTTTTTTTTTTCAGCTGAAGTTTGTAAAATTTAAATATTTTCTTTAGACAAGTAAAGCAACCTCTCTTTTCTGTTTTCATTGTCAGTTAAGTGCCATACGTGATTCACACTCCACCCACGTCTATTAAACAGGTGAAGAGGCTAATCCCTTGTTTCCTGGTTAGGATGTGGTTTCTGGCTTTCTCTTTTCCAATCTTTTTACTCCTACGTAGCCCCCTGCACATCAGTGGCGTTATCGCCTTGCTTGGGGTGATATGATTTAAAAAAAAAAAAAAATCATGTCTTGAAAGAGACATTACTGACTGGGCAAAAGTTTATCCTGAAGTAGGTTGCCATTGCTTTCTACAATAGACTGGTTGCCAGCCAAGGCTATAGAACCCAATCTGTCCTATTATTTAACCCATAACTGGAGGGAAGAGATGGATTAATGCCTTTCTCAAGGCTATTTGTGTATAAGCAAATGCAAGGAATTCAACTGGAATTTGAACTTGGCTCCTCAATTTGTCTTTCCAAGTCGATATCCACTGCACCACAATGCACGTTGCAATTTACTTGGTCAATAACCTTTAGGAATTTATATTGCTTGATTCAGACTTTGAATTCCTGAAAGTGGAATCTGGCATATGTACAAAATTTTTTTTTTGTTTTTTAGGAGTGCCTTTTACTTCCTACTGATCAATGTCCTAAAGACTTTTTTTTTTTTTCAGCTGGAGTTTGTAAAATTTAAATATTTTTTGTGACAAGTAAAGCAACCACTCTCTTCTTTTTTTAGACATTACCCCTATTATAAATTTTAGTAGTTTTTTTGTTTCATTTTTTTGTTTCATTAGTTTATCCCATGCAAGGCAATAAAGCCACTGAGATTCAAGGGGTTATGGAGCAAGAGAGAATGAGTTGAAGAATTAAGGAGAGAAGACAATAAAAGAACAAGAATTAAGACAAAAAATAAAGATTGACATTGTATTTGAATTTTTGAGGATTAAAGTTGACCAGAAAGCAAGAAACCATAAGAGTTCCACAAGCAAGAGATACAAGAGAAGAAACTATTAGCATAGAATTTACATCTCGCTATTTTACCTGTAAGAGGGTTAGAACTTATCACAAATCTCATGCTGCATTTAAATTCATGAAGTCTGAAGGAAAGTTCTCCAGAACAATTACTTTAAAAATATTTATAGAAAAGGCAAAGCTACATTACTGTGATGTGAAAGTGAAGTAAGGAGTTTATAAAATCCATATGCAATTTTAAATACTTCAAATTTTATGACTATACACTATTTAGTTATGTGGTGAAAAAGAAAATAATTTTTACAGTATGTTCTATAGATGTTACACATTCATCATTTACATTCTGTCTGCCAGACTGCGGCTTGTTATTGACAGAGCCTGTTTCTTGAAACATTTTCCATCTACTTGGTTATGAAATTCCTGTGTAGTATTTCTTTATTGCAAGGACTTCTAAAACTTCTTTGGCCAACAGCAAGAGAATGCATTTTGTTCACTCTTCTTGTGAAGCCATTGTTCGAGAAGCTGTCCACACTGGTCTTGATAAGACTAAAGCAAGAAAATAGTTAGAAATAATACTTTACCATGAAGACCTGATCACAAAGTTTATCTTTCAGATCATTATTATTGTTATTATTATTAATGTACATTTTATTTTTTTATTGGCTGTGTCAAACTAAGCTTAACTGAAGAAATTACAATTAGGCATTTATTTTTTCATTTTATATATACAAAAAAAATTTGTAAAGTCTGTGTGTATTTATAGATTTCAAGCTATACAAGGTAGAATTATTCTATTTATAAATTTAGGATGTTGAGTTTTTTCCTTTGTTATTCTAAATATTTATTGTTATAATCTAGCATTTTTCAGCCAGTTTTACCCCCACCCACCCCCACCGGCATATGAATGCAACCTGAAAGGTAGTCAGGTGTGTCCCAAGTTAACATGAGTAATTTGTGCATTATTTTTCTATTACAAAAAAAAAAAATCTTTATTTTAAAAAGCCAGACACACCATGCATATGGCTTCCATGTCTAAGTATTTGTCATTTGATATTTTAAACTAGTTGCTAACTTACTTAATCATTAAGGAGTGGATAATCATTTCCCATTTTGCTTTTCCTCGGGGATTTAAATCAGTCATTATTGGCCTCTCAAAAAAAAATATATATTTATATATATATATATATATATATATATATATATAAATTGCAGATTCTTCATAAATCCTTTTAAATGAAAACTGTACCCTTAATCTTTTTTAGGAATACTAAACCAAAAATGCCAACCACTGAAGTTAATTTTCTTTAATTTTTTCAATTCTTTTGCCCAAATCCATGAATTTGTTTTGCCCATGCTAAATCTCAAAAATGCACCATATAAAATTGACATCTTTTTTCATCCATAATATTGAATGTGTTAAAATTATTCAAGTTTTTAACAAGAAAAATCTGAAAATGTTAAAAATTGCCAAAAACATTGTTGATTTATTTAAGATGGAATGATCAATTATGTCTAATTTGTATTTAGATACATTTATTTATCTTCAATTTTTTTTAGTTAAATTTTTCATCTATATTGCATAGGATTCATTATATGTATTATTAGGTTAAAATAAAATTTGTATTTTATATAAAAATTGGAATGTAGTAGATTGTGGAGGCATAATATAGATTGGGGGGGGGGCGTACAAGACTCTTGCACCAACGCTGGTGGGTACCTTGGGCATGCACAGTAAAATAGTCTTAGAAAAGAATTAATGATTTTATAAATAGAATATTCATTTAATGAGAAATTATTTTTGCAATGTAAATTATATGTATAACGAGTTTAATAATGATCAATATAGAAAGTAAAATTGAGTTCAAATTCAAGCTTTGATCTTTTTTGTGTTCACTCTTGCATAAATGCCCTTGGTAAAAGACATGAACCCATTTCGTCTTGCTTCAGCTATGGATCAGATAGCAGAGCAAATTGAACGCTCTCTCATCTTGGGCAGCTGCCAATCTCGGAGTTTAAAAATATGTTTAAAGCAATGGGCAACCACTCTAGAATCTTTCCAAAGAAGTCATGGCTATTCATAGATAATAAATTAAAAAAAAATCTGTAGAGAACCATAATTGTCTATGTCTTAAAGGAATCTGGTATTACTCTTTCCTCAAAAATTCCAACCCTCTTTCCTTACACACAGCTTTGTCTTTCATTAAAGTCAATAGTCATCTCCTGTCTTACTAACCTGCATTCTCTCTCTCATGTTCCTTTCTTCGTCCACTTCACTCTCATCAGTATTCTCATCCTTCTCTTACCCTCTTCCTGACACCCCCTGTAACCTGTCACTCTTTCTCATAACTTTCCTCCTATGTAACCCCCTGCTCAACAGTGACAGGAAAATGCCTTGCTTGGAGTGACATGATTATTAAAAAAAAAAAAAACTACCATACAGGCAAAACATTGTCTATAAAAGCTTTTTCACTTTGTGTCTCACACACACACACACACACACACACACACACACACACACACACACGTTTTTGTTGCCTTTCAAGAAGGTATTTGAATTTTTTTAAAATCATTTCACCCCAAGCAAGGTAATAATGCCACTAAGACCCAAGGGGGATACTGAATGTGAAAGAATAATAAAAAGAAAAGCATGATTAGGAAACAAGAACACTAAAAAAGGTATCAAGAAGACAGTAGATAATGACTGACATAGTATTTAAATTTTTGAAGATCAAAATTGCCTGGAGCTGGAAGAGTTTCATGAGTGAGAAGTGTAAGAGAAGACACTGTTAGCATAGAACTTCCAGTTGTATCTAGCCAATTCAACTGTAAATTGATGAGATCTTGTTGCATTTAAATTCATCAAGTCTAGATACCGTATCAGTTCATTCAAATAATTACCATTAAAGTATTTCTAGAAAAGTCACAGAGAAGCTACATTACATTGGTAGGAAAAGTGCCAGACCCTATGTGGCAGTAATATTCAATACGTAGACAAAGAATTCTCTGTCTTTCTAATTATAAATCTTTGCAGGCTTTGGTTGACTCTCCGAGATATTTGATTTTGTTGACATATTTGTCTGTAATCTTGAAGTTATCATCATCAAAAGAGTTCTTTGGACAATTGAACTAATTTTTTGATTATAACAATAATTTTTTGTGTTGTGTTCAGATTATTGAACACCGTGTTTCAGTAATTTAAATTATTTTGGAAATGATTGGAAGCATCTATTCTATAAGTCATTCCTTAATAAAATTTTTTAAAGTGATTAAAAATGGCCTTAAGAAACTTGATTGCATGTATCTGAGAGGGAGACAGGCTTCTGATGAGCAATTACTCTGGCACAGATTGATTGGATTGTTTATTGATAGAGATGTGTTGAGTTACTTTTATGTATATCATATTGCTCTGCATAATATCCATTGAGCTCTCAATACAGATCTATTGCCTAATATTTTATATTAAATCGATCATTTTGGATTATTCTCTTCTTTTATAGACATGCCATCATTATACACACATACCTTATAAATTTAAGAAGTTATTATCATTCTAAGAATTCTTCAGATGATGGAACTCATTCTTTGTGTTGCTTTTTGTTCTGACAACTACATTTCAGTTAATCCATTCTCCAACCATCTTCAGGTGTAGAACTTTATAGAAGATATCATTCTTTCCAGCCAGCAAAACCCAGTTCAGCTAAATTAATCAAGTTTAATTGAGGTGAGCAGTTTCCAGAATTCAACCAATGGAAACATTAGTATGAATCTGTGAGCCTGTAAATGGAGAAAGAAAAGGAAAAATAAAAAAGAACTTATGTTCTCACTTCAAGTTTTGTAGAAATTTCTCTGTTCATCAAACTTGAACTAAGGAGACAAGATTTTAACTTTTCATTTTTCCCTCTCAAACTTTTTCATTTTAATTTTTTATTAATACTTCTTTTCTTGATATTGAACACTTTATCTAGAAAGACTCAGTCAAGTGCCATACATGATACACACTTGGGCGATCATGTCTCTTTCGAGACATGACAAACTGGGCAGAAGATTATCCAGCAGTAGGTTGCATTACTTTCTGTGGTAGACTGGTTGCCGATCAAAGCTATAGAACCCAATCTATCCTATTATTTAACCCATAACTGGTGGGAAGAGACAAATTAATACCTTTCCAAATAGTATTTGCATGTAAGTGAATGCAAACAATATCAACTGGAATTCAAACTCGGCTCCCTGATTTCTCATTCCAAGGAAAGATTGCTTTCCTTAAATGCATCCCCAAGTAATACAGTGATTCACCTTTATTTTTTTTTTTATTATGATTACTTGATGTTTGAATTTACTTCCAACTTAATTTGTTGGTATTCAATTGAGGCAAAAGCTTGGATTAAAATTTGAGCTATTAGGCAGATAAGCTTTCTCATTTAAGACAGATATAACAATGTTCTTTTTAATTATTTTTTGAAGAGAACTATTTTTTACTCTTATCTGAAAACCAATTTATTGTGCAAGATTCTGAATCAATTAGATTGTAAATAAAGAAATAAAAAAAAAACTTTTTTTTTGTTTGTTTTCTGTAGGTTTTAATAGGTTTTCCTTTGCTTCTGTTTTTGTATTTTCCCCCCTTGAGGAATTACAGAAAAAAATTTAATCTATGTCTGTCTTTCTCTCTATTTTCAACTAAGAGAAAAAAAGAATCTTTTGTTCCTAACAATTTTAAAAATACTTCATCCAAATGCTTTACCCCGCAAGGTATCCTGACCTCCTCCACACTTTGCCTAGACCATTATCATCATCATAATCTCCTTGAAATTCAATCCCTCATTTAACTGAAACCAAGAAAGTTAGTATAATTTGCCAGTTTGCTTAACATTTATTCCTACCCTCTCCAACATTGCAACAAGAGAGACCTGTTCTTCTTCCCATTCCTCTTCTCACCAAATTCTGGAATTGACTTCCTGTAAGATTTCCAAGAAATTAGCTTTGAAACAGTTGGTGGCAAAATTTTGTACAGCAATGTTTTTTTTAATCATATCACCCCAAGCAAGGCGGTAATGCCACTGATGCGCAGGGGGCTAGGTAAGAGTAAGAAGATTGGAAAAGAGAAAACCGGAAACCACATCCTAAACAGGGAACAAGGGATGAGCTTCTACACCTGTTCAATAGACGTGGATGGAGTGTGAACCGGGCGATAGTTTAGTCTATCTACTCCAATTGAAAAAAATAAAAAAGTAAAAGAATGGAAAAGAGTAAAAGATTGGAAAAGAGAAAAACAGAAACAACATCCTAAACAGGGAACAAGGGATGAACCTCTACACCTGTTCAATAGATGTGGGTGGAGTGTGAACTGGACAATAGTTTAGTCTATCTACTCCAATTGAAGTTGACTCCCAGTGACGACCATCTTGAGATAAGCATAGAAATAACCCCATAACTTGTACATGTGTAGATATATTCAATCTAAATTATTTTTTTTAATGGCTTATCAAACCTTTACAGGTTATTTAAAGCCAGAAAATATTTTTAGATTCTAAGAACTTTGTGTTCTTTTTTTTTTTTTTTTTTTTGAGATAGAAGAGTTGGATTCATACCTATCTCAAGGACATTTGTGCATAAATGAATATAAAACGAATATGACTGAAATTGGAACTCTTATCTTCATTATTCATTACACTACCCAGACATGAAAGCTTACAGCACCTGGCATTCCAAAGTGATCACCCATGTAGGTACTAACCAGACTCAACATTGCTTAAATTTGGTGATCATACAAGAACCAGCATTTCAACATGATATGGCTATATTCTAAAATCAGGTTTCATTATTCCACAAATTATATGGGAGAGCATCCTAGTTTTTGCCATGTTTATCACAGAATTGCTGCCAATCAGTTCCTTACTTCCTTCCATGGAGTCAACAATTCATTGTTTCCAATTATGTTTTTTTTTCTTTATTTTTTTTTTAGGTGGGAGGGCATACAATTTCAAGAATCTAAGTCTTGTGTTCTGACAAGCAACTAAAAGAATATTACTTATGCACACGCAAATAAGTGTATTGCCAAATAATGAAAAAGCATCTATTATATATATTGATTTATTTTTAACATTATCTCCTTTGTTGTGAATTGGATTATGATTCAATACAACAGATGTTGAAGATGCTAAAATAGTTCACTGAAATGATGTTATATGTTGACAGTACATTGGAACCTTAGTGAATTGGAATATTTTCTTAACAAAATTTAAGAAAGAATGCTTTCCAAATGACAGAAAGAGTTCTCAAATTAAAACTGTTATCTCAATTCTGACAGTTTAATAGCAATTGCTGTATTTGTTGACATTTAAAATGTGCATTTTCTTTTTACTTTCAAAATAATTTCTAAAACAAAAAAAAATCATATCCCGTCTTATATGCAAAGTTAATTATAAATGTGCAGAGGGCTACATAAGAGTTAAAGTTTTAGGCAGGAGGGGAGTGAAGAGAAAGACTAACCAAAAAATGGCTTCAAGCAGATAAAACCTGTATGACTTAACAAGGATCATCCTTCTTCAAAACTTGTCGACTGGTACTACAGAATCACAAAGAATGGTACCAAATAAGAGCAACCATAGCAATTGAGGACTTTCAACTGTAACGACAGCTAAAATGAACAACACATATAACTCAAAGGGAAAATAATGAGATAATAAAGATGCTAACATACTACAATACTTCAAAGAAAAGGTTAGGAAGGTAGACTCAAGACAGCTATTTCCCTGAAAAAGAAACCCCTCATCAATGCTGGAAAGAGGAAAAGCAATAGAGTTGAGACAGCTATTTCCCTGAAAAAGGAAACTGCCATCAATACTGGAAAAAGGAATATCAATAGACTTGTGACAGCTATTTCCTTGAAAAAATTGTTTTAATAAATTTCAATGAACATTGGCACTTGCTGCTTGGTCAATCAATGCTGAATGTTCTCTTATAAAAAAACAGCTAATATTAGCATAGGCAAATCTTATTCCCAATACTTCAGATTGTTATTGCTTAACTATAATGTTGTTTACATAAATGATATTATTGACTAGCAGCATAGCCCGGCAGTAATGAAAGCTTTAAAACTAATCCATGGTCCTGGAGCTCAGACTCTTTGGACGTTGGCACGAAAGACTAAAAAGCAATAGTTGTTTCCAGTTAAAGCGAAACCGTAGACTGAAAGTAAAATGAATGGATGTAAGTCAAATTTTGATTTCCTGTTATCGATATCAAATAAGTTTTTTTTTTTTTTTTGTTGTAAACTGAATTTTGAAGGCTAAATAAGTCCTCTGAGTAAATAGTATCATGGCTGAGATTAAGAACTACGATTATACCTACTTAGAGACAAACCCAAAGCAACAACTAAAATAAAAGGGCTGAAAAAAATGCATACAGGCAGATAAACACACACACACACACACACAAACATCTTGCCTTTTATATATATATATATATATATATATATATATATATATATATATATTATCTATTTTCTGCACTATTGTAAGAACTGCAATCTTGAAACTTCTGAATATCGTTTCTTATATCTTTGTCTATGAGTGTATGAAATTTGATTAAAATCGGACAAATCCTTCTATAACCTGATTTTTTCGATTATCAATTTTCGATATTTATCGGGGGTACCTCCACACAAAACCTAGCAAAGAACACTCACAGACGCTTATAGTACAACTGTGTAAATTTTCGAGAAAATCGGTTCAGCCATTTTGGAGTCTATAGGTAACGGGGACACACACACACACATATGCACACACAAAATTCCATTTATTATATCAGTTTAGATACTGTAAAAGGACATATTATTATTGTAAAAGGAATTCTAAGTATCTGCAATATTCATTAGTACCAGATGATCTATCATACCTAGATATGTCTCCTACCAGTATCAAGCTGGAATCTACAAAAGAAAAGTATGTAACTAAAAGGAAATACTGGTAATGGTAAAATCACTAACCTGGATAAATATAACATTTAAGGAAAAGAAAAATATGTCTATCATGTGAAGTGGCCAAAGATGTCTGACTGTGACAGGTATTTTTACATGTGATGACTAATGATTTTGTCTTGTCTTCATGCTTTTCTTTAAACATTACATGCTTAAATAAACTAAAAACTTTTTCCTGAGTATATCCTGTTGAAATAAGGTTGTATCATTTATGCTCTCAGTTAGGGTAATCTAATTATCTTAATTATTCATTGCAGCATTAGCTTCTATATAGAAATCAATTAAATTCATAAACTTGACTTTGTAAATTTGGTATGAGGGAGAGGGATTGACTTACTCATTTTTACCTAAAAAAAAAATAATTATTACACCAATTCATTAATCGTTACATTTGTTTAAAATCAGTTTTAATTTAAAAAATAAATTTTTATGATTAAAATTTGCAATTGGTTGAATATAGAAACGTAATTATCCACGTTGGAATTATCTGCTGAATATGCTTGAATTAATTTAATCGATGCCTTGAGAAAATGTAGTCTGTAAAAATAAACGAGGCTTAAGATTGTTTTTTTCCTTCATTTTGTCATGGTACAGTCCCCAAATGGGATACTTTTCACTAATTAGGCAATATGGATTCATGTTAAGAAGCATGAAATTCCCGTCTACCCAGTTGATTTCTTAAAACAGTTCAGTCAATTTAACCACATTCCAAAAGTAGCAATGATACAAAGTTAACTTTTATGAATTAATTCATTAATGCCTAACATAAAGGCATTATTCTAAGAATTCAAATAAAAATCTTGTATGAATTAGAAGTTTCTGAAAAATAGATACATTATCAGTTTTTTAAAAAAAAATCTGTGTTAATTATAGGTTTCTGAAAAAAAAAATTAAAAATGTATTAATTTTAGGTTTCTAAAAGAAAAAAATCAAAATTTAATTTTAGTGTCCTGAAAATTTTACAATTATAAAAAGAATAAATTTTTAGAATTAAGTTAGGTTTCTAAAAAGAAAGATTTTAAAATTAATTTTAGCTTTCAAAAACATTTTAAAATTTATTAATTTTAAAATGAAATTTTCAGCTTTCTAAAAAAGCAAATTTTAAAATTTTAACTTTCAAAAATCTTTTAAATTTATTAATTTGAGCTTTCTAAACGAATTTATTCATTTTAGATTTTTAGATCTGTATAAAAATAATTTGTATTTTAAGCTTAAAAGAAATTAACATTTATTAACTTTTAATTTTTATGAAGAAAAAATCCACTCATAAGTTATTAATGCTCAGCCTCCCAAAAATCAGATGGTGCGCTTTAATGGTTGCAATTGATATTCTTAAAAAGAAAGTACAATTACATTTCATTAAATTATGTATTTAAAATTATTTACAATGATATGTTGCCAATTATCAGACAGGACTTCAATACCTTTTGACTAAAATTCTGCAAGATTTCATGTGAAAATCTTTCTCCTTCAAAGCATTTTAAAGTGATCAAAAGAGGTCACAAAATCATCAGTTAGTGCAAGATGTGTTGAATAAGGCAGGGGAGATAAAACTGACTTCCAGAATTTCTTCCTCTGTTATTCTTGCTGTATGCAGCTGTTAGTTGTCATGGAAGAGAATAACATTTTCCCTTTACACTATTTACATTATTCAGACTATTGTTCTCATCTTGGTTGCCATTTGTACAACATTTTGGCTACTGCATGCCCCAGCCTTCTTCAGGTGCTAGGAATTTTGAACCGAACCTTTTATTACAATCACTGGCATATATCATTCTCATTCCTTGTGCGAAGCTTCTTTTAGTAGTCATGAGATCTCCCTCCAAGCCAACTCTCTAAGTTACTTGTTCACCACTGCTGTGGCCTGTTATTGAACTCACATCTCTTTGGGTCAAGTCACGAATGAGTCTGAGGCCTGTCTGTCCCTGACTACCAATAGTGCCTCCACCGTGGGTACCTTGGTGAACAGATTCACCCCATCCAGGCTCACCATGTGGTTGCATTGGATGGAAGCATCTGTGATAATTTCCATGAAGTAGACTAAGTTTCGAACATATAATTGACCCACTGATAGGAAAGTCACCATTATATCTACAAGGAAAAAACTTATTCAAGTATGTTTCATTTGCTTTTTATTACATTAGTACTACCCTTGTGAAAGGTATGAATCTATCTCTTCCCTCCAGTTATGGATTAAATAACAGAACAGATTGGGTTCTATAGCCATGGCTGGCAACCAGTCTATTGCAGAAAGTAATGGCAACCTACTGTGGGATAATCTTCTGCCCAGTCAGTCATGTCTCGAAAGAGACATGATAGCCTAAGCATGTATCACATATGGTACTTAACTGGCTGACTTGACTATTAGTAGTGGTATTATCTTGAATTTTATTATTAGGTGAAGTATTGTCAGCCATTATTCATTTTTGACTAGGATTTCTTTCATCTTAATTTCACTTGCTTTTTATTACATTAGTAGTATTAGTAGTAATATTATCTTGAATTTTATTATTATTAGATGAAGCATTGTCAGCCATTATTCATTTTTGACTAGGATTTCTTTCATCTTAATTTCACTTGCTTTTTATTACATTAGTAGTATTAGTAGTAATATTATCTTGAATTTTATTATTATTAGATGAAGCATTGTCAGCCATTATTCATTTTTGACTAGGATTTCTTTCATCTTAATTTCACTTGCTTTTTATTACATTAGTAGTATTAGTAGTAATATTATCTTGAATTTTATTATTATTAGATGAAGCATTGTCAGCCATTATTCATTTTTGACTAGGATTTCTTTCATCTTAATTTCACTTGCTTTTTATTACATTAGTAGTATTAGTAGTAATATTATCTTGAATTTTATTAGTATTAGATTAATCCTTGTCAAACATTACTCTTTTTCTTTCATCTTAATTTTACTACTTGTCTGTTTAAATTATGGACAAAATGTGAAACAGGTTAAAACTTTTAAATATTAATTTAAAATTACAATTCTTTCCATTAGTTTTCCTACAAATGCTATGTAAATTCAATTTTTTTTCTCTGCAAAAAACTTTATTCAGATAAAATCCATTGTGTGTCTGTTTCTAATGATTACTATGAAAAGTGGTCAACAGGAAAATCTCTCTTCCAAGCCACTCCAGGCAAACAACATATCCAAATAGATAAGAACATTACTTTTGGCTGTCTTTAAAAAAATAATAATTATAATAAAAATACACGAATGATGTTGTGTTTTAAGCTCTGATACCTTTATTTTGTCTGCATGATTTTATTGGAATTTTTTTCTTTTTTACCCACTATCACAGAATGGATAGCAAATCAGATTTAGAAATCAGAGAGCCAAGTTTGAATTCCAGTCAAGTTCATTACATTAATTGAATACTAATACCCTTGGGAAAAGTGTGAATCCTTCTCTACTCCTTCCAGCTATGGGTAAACAGCAGGATAGACTGTGTTCTATAGCCCTTGTGTGGCAACTGGTCTAGGAAAAGGAAAAACTATGACTTCAAAACCATCCTGGAGGTGAACTACCTAGTTCGGATGATAAAGGGGTTTGCATAGGGTCAACGTCCCTGCCTGTAAAAAAGACAGTCACAAAAGCATCGACAACAGCCAGCCCAGAACAGAGGGCAGTGGCGAGGAGTTGGCAATGACCTATGCTCCACTGGAAGTGATGAGGCTAAGAGAGACTACCACAGACAGAAATTAAATCTGTATTTAAACCCAAATAAAACAAATTGTTTGATACTTCTTTTATGCAACATATCTCTTGGGGACATTGATAATCATGGCTCTCCATAACTTCCTATTCTTTGTCGCTTAAAGTAATATCTGTCCTCTTACTATCTCTTTCAGTTCCTGTTTTGCCATCTGTTTATTCAAACTCATGAGGTTATGTACTTACTGTTTCCATTTCGTCTTAAATATGCCCTGTGAATGTCAAATTCTCCAAGCCCTCTTTGTGACACTATCTCACGTGGTGATGCTTTCCCTTCTCCCACGGGGATACTTTCCTTTGGTTGGTTTAAAGCAATGGAGAGAGAAATTGATATTGGTGATATTATTAGTGTTTTATTGCGTCATGCGATGTGAGCTTAGGAAAAAAATAATAATTTTAGTACCATCAAGTGCTTCTAAAAACACGGGAGCATAAAATAGTTATTTTGGATAAATATACATTTCTCGTCTTTCATGATTTACGCCTCTTTTCATGTTCAATATGGATTTCTCTTAGATTTGAAGTGTATTCCGCTAATCTGAAAAGCGTAGACAAAACAAGTGTCAGTGATTTGATAAGGTCACCCAGATGTCAAGGCCGTCGTGGAGCCCAACAGTCCAGAATGACCCGAATCCAGCTCGGTGTGAGTTGACATGATCTCATTGGTCAAGCTAAGACATCCGCAAATTGACTGATTTGCATTGGCCAAAGACTGTGAGCTGGCCGGATCCCCAGAAAGGATCAAAATTGGTTATAAAAATAGATGTTCAACATGAAAAATTGAGTTGGGAAACAGTGGTTTTTTTTTTTTTTTTCAGAGTCTGTGGAAGTTTTTTGAATTGGGGCTGCTATCAGTCGAAATGTAGCGGCTGGGGGGAAAATGGCCCAGTCTGGGAGCCGTGACCGACGGCTGGTCGCCTACCAATAACATCCAAGACATAACACTCTTGAGGATGGCCAGTAAATTGGCTGAAACACTTGAAAAAAATAATAATTATGCAACATTTTACATTCCTTATCTCCCGCAAAAAGAAAGTATGTAAAAATATTGCAAAAATTAAATGAAAAAAAATGAAATCTTTTTGTTGGTCATTTTCAATGAAACCGGGTTAAAAAGGTTACTACCCAAATATATACACACACACACACACACACACACACACACAATTAAAACAAGAGCTGGTCTTTGTGTGCTTCTTATAATATGTAGATTTAATTTCAGACTCACCAGTGTTGTTTTTTTTTTTGTTTTTTTTTTCAACAAAACATGAAAAAGCCATCAAACACAACAATTTCTCTGTTGCTGCACACTTCAACCAACCATTTCATAGTGTTGATGACATTAGATGCATACTTTTAGCGTTTTTATTCCATGCCTGACAAGAAAGACGCAGAGTTGCAATTTATTTTCAAAATAAATTCACACAATTAGCGATTAAAGAGATTTAGGTTTACTCAAAGAATATAACTTTCACAGGGTGCCCTCTAACCAACAAAAACGTTCATTGGAAGAGTAAGTCCCATGTGTTTGTTTCTTTTTTTTTTTTTTTTCTTGTCTTGTAGAAAATAGACACATATCGAAAAATTTTGACTTTAAAATCTTTCTCTTCATGCTTCAGTTTAGTCAAAAGGCTAATTAATATATATCATCAATCTTGTTGCCAATATTGTTAACATTTTGTTGGTTTTTTATTCCTCAAATTTTATTAACTGGCCTATTAAATCTCTCTTTGTCACGCTATATATTATTAAAAAAAATCCATTTTGGCAGGTAAATTTAGTACCCATCTTATCAACGAGAACAAAACATTATAGGAAAATAAAATTGTGTGTGAATAAAAGAACGAAAGTAAGGGTAGAGAAAAAGAAAAAAGAGGCAGATCATTGCTATTTGAACCTGTTAGACCTGCCACTTTGGTGACAGAAACTTAAAGATGCAATAAAATAAAAATAAGGAAGATAAGTCAAATGTAATTATGGCTTTATAAAGGGTCACAAATAATGTTAATACTATGATAAACTGGTTAATATACACACGCAAGTACATGCACATATAAATATGTATCTGGTGTTAACAGTGCTCAGTGTAATATAACAGACCTATAAATTATATACTGATAGATATACATATCTTACAACAGTAGCACAACTCAGTTTTATGCACTATACAATTGTCAGGTTCTTATTATGGGTTCATAATACACACAGACAAGGTGTAGTTGACAAATTATTATGTTAATTACACAAAAATGTTTTCTACTCTTTGGTAATGTTGTCAGACATTTGTTTTCAAAATCACATAATCCCAAACACCTTACTCAAGGAAAAAAAACAAATCTAAATTCATAAATTTTGCAGAAATTTTTTCCGTATAAAATTGTTAGAACAGTGAGTTAAAATGTACTAGTTTACTTGTGATCAGATGGTATAATCGATGTTGACATGGAGAAAAAAATCAATGAAGGTTGGTCTGCTGCATTCACTTTCACACAACTGCTCTTGAGGAAGGCATGAATCTATCTCTTCTCAGCTATAGGTTAGATGTTTGTGTAGACTGGACTCTTTAGCCTTGGATGACAATCAGTTTAAAAAGAAGGAAAACTCTTGAGTATAAAACTATGGGGAGGGGGAACATCAGGATACTATTTGACTACCTTTGCCAAAAATGTATGGCAATTAATGGAGAAATCTGTTTAGCCATGATTGGCCATCTCCTGAAGGGACATGGCTTTTACAAATGAATCTATGTTTTACAATGATGTTCACGCTGTACAAGAGCCATTGGAGATAGATCTCTACAGAGTTAAAGGCACAGATTATGGGAATATGTGAGAAAGGTAATGATTGACCTTAGACTTGAACAGGTTAACATGGTAGTGATTGAGGAAGCATCCTCTTGGGAGTTGGTTCTACAAAAGAGATGTTTGTGGGAAGAAGATGCTTATGTGGAACTTACATCTCACCAATTGAATATAAAGGAAATGAGAATGGTTCTGTAAAATGTGTGGCATATTTGTCTTATTTGTGAAGGTTAGAATTGGTGGAACTCGGGAATCTACTTTTGTCCGAGTACTTTTCTTTGAAATAGCAATAGAGTAGTGAAACTTGCAACACTCCTTCTGGGAGGAAAATAATCATCCACAAGGCCGCGGGTGCACTTTTGGGCTCTGTCAAGAGTGGTTGGTTGGTTGGTTGGTTGTTTTGTTTTTATGGCAAATCAATCTCGGTGGGTCATTTATTGCCAACTAATTTTTTTTAAATTTATTTATTGCTGGTAATACCTTTTTCTTTCAACAATTTATTGTTGTTTTTATATAAGTTTTTGTGTCTAGTAATACTTTTTTCTTTTTGAGTGTCAAGATTCATTGGGATTTGTTTTTTTGGTTTTTTTTTTTTAAGGGCAGGGTCCCCAAGTCCTACCCTTATTATTTAATCCATAACCAGAGGGAAGGGACGGATTAATACCTTTGCCAAGGGTACCAGTGCTTAAGTGAATGCAGGGTATTCAACTGGAATTCGAACTTGGCTCACCAATTTCTTTTCCTAGCCGATATCCACTGTGCCACGATGCACATCCGCCACTAAATGCTTACAGCACCTGGTATTCCCAAGTGGTCACCCATCTATCTAAGTACTGACCAGGCTCAACGTTGTTTATGTCAAGAGTGGAAGGTGATGACTGTGAAGCTCCAGCTCCTATATGGCAGCAGTGATTCATTTTTGGCCTTATTTGACTCTTGTAGAGGATAGCAGGGGAAGTCAGGTACTTACTGGAGTGGTACAGGGACCAATCCATTTTTCCAGTATCTTTATTGATGAGCCCCACTTGAAGTCTGGGTTGAGTTTAAGTCCAAATATGTGCTCAAGGCACCAGTCTTCTCTGTGGGGAACACCCATTCATCATGATTAATGAAAGTTTTCAGTCTACTTGGTGATGATGGAATGTCACTTGTTTGGTTTTCATGCAGTCAAAAATTAGGCCATATTTGAAATAGAGATTTTATTTTGTCTTTACTGTTATTAATGATGATAGAAAACTGATCCCCTACTTTATCTTCAGTATAAGTTATTTTAAAATGACAAGCATATATGAAATTAGGATATGAGTCTTTAAATATAAATTTTTACAGTTATTATTAACTAGCAGTATAGCCCAGTGTTGCTCGGGTGTAATGAAAGCTTTAAAACTAATCCATGGTCCTGGAGCTCAGACTCTTTGGACGTTGGCACGAAAGACTAAAAAGTAATAGTTGTTTCCAGTTAAAGTGAAACCGTAGACTGAAAGAAAAATGAATGGATGTAAATCAAATTTTGGTTTCCTGGTATTGATATCAAATTTTCTGCACTATTGTAAGAACTGCAACCTTGAAACTTCTGAATATCGTTTCTTATGTCTTTGTCTCTGAGTGTATCAAATTTGATTAAAATCGGACCACTCCTTCTATAACCCGATTTTTTCGATTATCGATTTTCGATATTTATTGGGGGTACCTCGACACAAAACCTAGCTAAGAACACTCGCAGACGATTATAGTACAACTGTGTAAATTTTCAAGAAAATTGGTTCAGCTGTTTCGGAGTCTTTAGGTAACACAGACAAAGTTCCATTTATAAATAAGTTTAGATATGCTGTAAATCAGAAGGGTCCAATTTGTTACTTAATGACAATGAAAAATTGATCTCCCATTTAATATCTAACAGATTTTTTTATTAAAAATGATCAGTTTCTTGCTTAATAACAGAATGAAGCCAATCCTACAGCTGGTAGAACCTTTTTAGTAAATGTTGATCTGTGATTTCAAAATTAACACGTGAAATTGAGATTTTGTTGAGTCATTATTATTATACTACTGATCCTTCTCCTCAGATTGCTGTTGTATAATTTCTTTTTCGGTCCCCAACAGGGAGCTATAGTCTGAAATGGCTTCATGACATTTTTCACATTTCTCATTGATCATTTTTTGTAAAAAAAAAATAAATAAATAAATAAAAATGCAAGATTAAGATCACACTCATTTTATGTAGATAAAGATCTTCATAAGGTGTGAGCTGCTCTTATGGATACAATATTTTGTATTTTTTTTTAAGACATAGGCTACCAGGAATCCCTTCAATTCGTCTATTGGAACCTTTTCTAATCAATTCAAGGGCTTGACTACAACTGAAATTATTGATATCCTCATGTACCATGAGTTTTCCACTTCAAGATCCTTGAACATAGTCTTTGAACATATCTGAATGATTAGACTTTGTTGTTCTGTCTCAGTGTATTATAAAAATACTATTGGCCCCATCTCTGTTACTGGATCTAATATAAAATATCAGTTTTATTGTGCACAGTTTTAGCATCTAGTGAATGATAGTGGGCCAATATTGTGACAGAAAGGAAACTGCAAGAAACTTATATGAATATCACCCAAACCGGGTTACAGAGAGGAGGACCTGTAACAATTTTATGGGATTTCACACAAACAGAACAATCAAAGCTAATCGTCAAGACATCATTCACCAAAAATCACAAGAACCTAAATATACTTTTAAAATTGTCATTGTACTTAAGTTTAAATATATTTTTTAAATTATCATTGTACTTAATTTAAAAAAAAACAACATATATTTAAATATATTGTTGTACTTATATTTAAATAGATTTTTTAAATTATTGGTGTACTTTCACTTTCTGGCTTGTAAACAGTCTGCCATTGTCATAAAGATTCTGCCACTTGGCTTTGTCAGTGCAAGGGAAATAACTCTACTACAGAAAAAAGTCACAGTACATTTAAAAAATCTACAAATATACTTGACAGATAACACTAACAATAAATGGAAACCTGATCCAGTTATTTTTTGCTCTTTTGTTATCTGCTGGTTATTTTGTGATTAAAAAAAATTATCTTATATCAAAGAATGTAAATTCCTTTGTATTAAATGAAAAAAAAAATCTGTTTATTTACACATACTTTTTCTCTCTCTCTCTCCCCCTCCAGATACCTCACACTGATATTTATCTGTATTGTCAGTGTAATGAACCATGCAGACCTACCCACAAAAAACATTGTCCTTCTCTTCCTGTCTGTGTTTAAGTACCCACAAATTTCCAATGCATGAGATTTTCTGCTTGTTTAAAAATATTTACATTCATGGTTAATGATAGAATGTTGACTTGACTGTTTACTTTTATTAGAATGGAAAGGGTGTGGTGGGAGACTACATTTTGGCATACCATAAAATTTCTATCAGCATCTCTTACACACACCACACACACAGTCAGTCAGTTAAGTGCCATACGTGATACATGACTGGGCAGAAGATTATCCTGCAGTAGGTTGCCATTGCTTTCTGCGGTAGACTGGTTGCTAGCCAAGGCTATAGAACCCAATCTGTCCTGCTATTTAACCCATAACTGGAAGGAAGAGACGGATTAACACCTTTCCCAAGGGTATTTGCGCGTAAGTGAATGCAATGACAAAGAAGTGATTAAGTTTTTATTTATTAATTTGACAATTTATTTCTTAAACATTATTTTTTAGTGAATACCCATATTTGAGTATCAGTTCTGTTTATCTTTCTTAAGATTTAAAAAAAATATTACAGTGATACCTTAAAACTACATACTTATTTTATGCTATATTTATGGTTTAGTTAAAGTGCTAAAAGGCAGCATAGAGTAATGGATTGCAGCTCTGATTGAGGAATTAGAGCTGAGTTTGAATTCCAGTCTAATTCATTGCATTCACTTGTGTGCTAATACCCTTATGAAAAAATATGAATCCATATCTTCTCATCTCTGTCTATCCCACCCCTGTCTGTCCTCTTTAGCTACGAAGTAAAGAGAACAGACTGGGTTCTATAGCCTTGGTTGGCAACTGGTCAAAAAGAAGGAAAATTCTGAACTCAAGACTGCATACAACCCCTGGCAAAGAACATACTATCCAGCTAAGGAAAAGATCATTTGCATTGACTTTGTTTATCCAGACTATGATCGACTCCTTTAATATTTTCAATATCAGAGATAGAGCATATATAAATATAAAAGTAGACAGTGAGGTAAATACCTAACAGCAACAGTATGTTTCATGCTTAAACACAATCTCCATGCCATCAGAAGGCTTCAGAAGATTTCATTTAAGCATGAAACAGTTTGTCATTGCTGGGTGTTAACTTCAATGTCAGCTTAGCACTATATATAAATTAAAATGAAAGATGATTCACTTGTACTTCTTACAATATGTAGATTTAATACTGTGAACCAAATTAAAGCATGACCATCACTTAATAGATGAAGGTATCTGAGTACGTCTCATGAAAGGCTTTAACAGATAAGACTGCAATCTAAGAAATGTAGGAGTTAAAAAAAACTTTTAATTAAAATTGTTAATTTTGCTCAGGAAGTAATTTTTGTCTAAATTTAGAGAAATATTTTATTTGTATAGTTTATTATAATGACTGAGTGTAGTAACCACTCATAAAATTACTAATTACTATTCTCACTACAGATGGGGCAGGAAATATATAAGTACACATTGATAATTGTTATATTGTTTTTCACTCTCATTCTGTCAATAGTACTTAAGTATGTTCTCTCTCTCTCTCTCTCTCTCTCTCTCCCCTGCTATTCACCTCGGGGTTCTTGACAAAATCCAGCGGAGAATCTGTAATGTGATCGATACCGACTTGGCAGCTTGGCTGCAGTCGCTATCTCACTGGTGTGACGTGGCTTCCCTGTGGCTCTTCTATAAATACTTTCACGGCTTCTGCTCCGATGAACTTAGATCACTGGTGCCCCCTAGGTATGAATTTACACAAGCTACTAGATTAGCAACTAGGTCCCACCCTTTTACAGTGAAACTGATAAAATGTAACCGCAATTACTACTGACAACATCTTTTCTCGCACTTCCCGCCTGTGGAATTCCCTTCCATATACTTGCTTCCCCGACAGCTACAATCTCCAGGAATTTAAATGTAAGGTCAATAGACATCTCCTATCACACTAACTCACATCCATTTTCTCAAGCTTTTTTCATCTACACCCACCCACCATCCTCGGTATCCTCATTTGACATTTCCTATAACTAACCCCTCTTTCTCATCACTTTCCCGTATGTAACTCCCTGTGCAACAGTGGCAGTAGAATGCCTTGCTTGGGGAGAGATGATTTAAAATATATATATATATATAAAATCTTCAACAGTTTCTCTCAACATTATTTTTTAATGGATATCTGTATTTGAGTAACAGCTTTGTTTATCTTTCTTTAATAAGATTTTAAAAAATAATGTTTCAGTGATAATATATATATATATATATATATATATATATATATATATATAGTCATCCACTGACAGATCTGTTTTGCTGTATCACAGCTCATCAGTATGGTTAGACACTGATTGCTTTTAACTCAGGATTGAAACCCGACCAAATTGGCATCAGTTGGTGATTCTACCTCTGGGCTATGGGCGTTCAGTAGAAGAAGGCAGACTTTTTAGCATATACATTATCATTATGCACGCCCAATAGCCAGAGTGCTCTAATTCATTAGTGAATGAGCGATGCGTACATGCCAGAGTAGTTAGTATTTTTCAAAGTCTACCATTCTTCCAGAGTGCTCAATCAGGGTGTGAGAGTGTAAATAGTCATCCGCAAACGGATCTGTTTCACTGTATTACAGCTCATCAGTACGGTTAGACACCGATTGCTTTTAACTCAGGATTGAAACCCGACCGAATTGGCATCAGTCAGCAATTCTACCTCTGGGCTATAAACGTTTGGTAGAAGAAGGCAGACTTTTTAGCGTATACATTATCATTATACACGCCCAATAGCCAGAGTGCTCTAATTCATTACAGAATGAGCAATGCGTAAAACTTATTTATAAATGGAATTTTGTCTGTGTGTCCGTTACCTATAGACTCCGAAATGGCTGAACCGATTTTCTTGAAAATTTACACAGTTGTACTATAAGCGTCTGCGAGTGTTCTTAGCTAGGTTTTGTGTCAAGGTACCCCCGATAAATAATAAAAATCGACAATCAAAAAAATCGGGTTATAGAAGGAGTAGTCTGATTTTAATCAAATTTAATACACTTGTAGACAAAGATATAAGAAACGATATTCAGAAGTTTCAAGGTTGCAGTTCTTACAATAGTGCAGAAAATCGATTTTATATATATATATATATATATATATATATATATATAAACATATATATATATATAAAGGCAAGATGTTTTTGTGTGTGTGTGTGTCTGTTTATCTGCCTGTATGTCTGTATTTTTTCAGTCCTTTTATTTTAGCTTTTTGCTTCAGGTTTGGCTCTAAGTAGGTATAATTGTAGTTCTTAGTCTCAGCCATGATACTATTTACTCAGAGGACTTATTTAGCTTTCAAAATTCAGTTTACGACGCAAAAAACTTATTTGATATCGATACAAGGAAATCAAAATTTGATTTACATCCATTCATTTTTCTTTCAGTCCACGGTTTCGCTTTAACTGGAAACAACTATTGCTTTTTAGTCTTTTGTGCCAATGTCCAAAGAGTCTGAGCCCCAGGACCATGGATTAGTTTCAAAGCTTTCATTACACCCGAGCAATGCCGGGCTATACTGCTAGTATATATTTAAATTATTTTATCGCTTAATTTTTTCACTCCTATTCTTTTTCTCTTTCATTCTCTGTCCTTTGTCTGTTTTTCATCTTTGTTCAATGTCTTCAATCTCTTTTATGTATCTATTTACACACCCATCTCTTTTTTATCTACTTGATGCCCTATCCTCAGAAACTGATCTTGTCTGTCTTGTCTTCAGGCAGCTCATATCACAGAATCCCAGTCAGTGGAGATTACTGATACAAAGTCTCTTCATCTTTATCAAATTCTTTTTCTTTTTTTCTTTACTTTTTTGTCATGAGTTTTTCTCTTTTTCATCTCGTACTCAATTTCTTACACTTATATTTTGACTTCTACTATTAAATAATTTTACAGCTTTTTTAACTCTGACAAAATACAACTGATTCAGTTTTTTTATATTTTTTAAAACTAGTTCTAAATTTTCCCATAACTATGGCAGTTGTAGTATTGTACTATCATGTGTAGAAAATTGAAAATCCTGTGGTGAGTAATTGGGGTAAGTCAGGATAAAGAATATTTTTGATTTTTTTTTTTTTTTTCTACCACACTATCAGGAAGGTTGCCATTGTTGTTACAGAAAGAAAAGAAAAAAAGACCGTTTTGTTTTTTCTTTTTTTTTTATCCATCATAATTTTCTTTTATATTGACATATCCTTTTTCTTATCTGATTCTCTTTCAGCTACTTCATTTTTCTCTCTCTCTCTTGTTTCTCTCTCTTGCTCTTGTTTCTCTCTCTTACACCATCGTTTCTCTATCTCTTACCCTCCTTTCTCTCTCTCCTTCGTTCCCTTTCCCCCTCTCTCCTTCGTTCCCTTTCCCCCTCTCTCCTTCGTTCCCTTCCCCCTTTCCCCCTCTCCTCCGTTCCCTTCCCTTTCCCCCTCTCTCCTTCGTTCCCTTTCCCCCTCCCTCTCCTTCCTTCCCCCCCCCCTCTCCCTCCCCCCCCCCCCCCCCCCCCCCCCCCCCCCCCCCCTTGTTCCCTCCCCCCCCCCTCCTCTCCTTCGTTCCCTTTCCCCCTCTCTCCTTCGTTCCCTTTCCCCCCTCTCCTTCGTTCCCTTTCCCCCCTCTCCTTCGTTCCCTTTCCCCCCCCTCTCTCTCTTTCGTTCCTTTCCTCTCTCTCTCTCTCTTTCGTTCCCTTTCCCCCCCCTCACTCGCTCCTTCGTTCCCTTTTCCCTTCGCTCCTTCGTTCCCTTTTCCCTTCGCTCCTTTCTCTTTTTCTTATAGTCCCCTTTAACTTTTTACCCTGCGCGCTCCCATTTCCTATACTCTTTCTTTCTCTTCCTCTCGCTTCCAATCTTCAGCCTCTTCCTTTTTTTTTCTTTTAGTTTTCTATTTTCTCTCTTTCCATTTTCCACATTTCTTTTCTCTGCTTTTTCTCCTACAATATTGCCACTTTTTCTCGACAGTCAGTTTCTTTCCCCACCCCCTCTCTGTCCCCCTCCCTTACTACTACTACTACTACTACAACAATAATTACTGATCATTGCTCCTGCTGATCCATTTCTCTTTAAAACCTCGCTTGGTTTCCTTACTCCACGTTATTCTTCATCATTCATACAACTTTAAGCAAACGTAGTCACCATCTCTGGATAATTGTTTACTTTAACCTTGCATACATCCCATCTGTACACTATTACTAGGTAAGTACAATGTCAATCAATTACTTAGAACTGGTTTTAGTCACATGTGTATTTTTTGTGTTTATAAACTTTCCCATGCTTTTTCTTTGTTTATATTCGCAAGTACCTTTTATTTTCTTATTTTTAAAGACATGCAGGTGTTTTTTTTTGTTTGTTTTTTAAGCATTTTTCACCAAGCCATCAACCAAATATTCATTAAAATAAAATAACCGTTAAAGAAAAACGTCAGATATCCTATATGAAAAGGAAAAAGAAAAGTACTATTGTAACATACAGTTTTTTGTGAGTTTTTAGCTTTTTATTTATTTTAATTTGAGAAGGTCTCACAAAACAGAAATGGGTCTCTCTTAAAAGATAACTCCTTTAATTCACAAATTATCGAAATGAGCCCCCCCCCCCCCCAAAAAAAAACCCAAAAAACAAACTAAAAACAAACATTAACGGTATGTTTTTTCGTTTGTTTGTTTTTTATTTTAACTTAATGACAGTTTTTTTTTTACTGGACTACACGTGTTTGATTAAAGAAAACCAGTTGTTGCTTGTTCCTAACTTCCTTGTTAAAATGTTTTCTGACAAGGGGAAAAAAATGTTGGTTGTTTGCCGTGTAGTGAATCTCTTTGATATTTGGACGGCTTTCTGCTTGGGGTGACGATTTTAACTTGTTAGGTTTTCTTGTTTTCTCATCGTCCACAACACTCGTTACAAGTGCTTTTTAGACAATAAAATCAGTCTTTAAAAACACATTTTTCTATTACACTTGCTTGAACTTGTTTGTATCAAAATCACAAATGATAATCGCCTGTCCTATGCGAAAAAACTAGACGTTATTTGACATTTTTTTTAAACTGATTGGTTGGTGGTCTGGAAAAGAAATTAAAAACAATATGAAAAAAAGAAGCAATTATGAACGTGGCTCTGCTATCCATTCGTGTAATTTTGGTTTCAAAGTGTGTGTCTGTCTAATTTTTTGTTGTTTTCTATCGTCTTATCCTGCCTCTCTCTCTCTGTCTCGCTATCTCTTTATTACTTTGTCATTTTGTTAAGAAAACAAAGCTAGAAACTGTTTAACTGCCAATATGAGTTCGATCCTCCCTTTGAGATAAAGTTTAGTCTTAGAACCTTACATTGTTCTTAGATTTTTGTTTAATCGATTGCCGACTTATTGGTTGTTTATTTTTTCACCTACTCAATCATCAAGATATAAAAACACTAAAACAGGTCAATAACCATGAGAAGAATTACAATGGCTAACAATAACATTCCCATACATATTCTAAAATTGGGCTTATTGTGCATTCTTAAACATCAATGTTTTTACAATCTTTAAACTTTTATAAACTTATTTTTTAATTTTTTCTTAAACAGTGAAATTAATGACAACCGGCCTAGGATTGAGGAGTGCTACTAAAGAGATGAATTCATAGAAGGCCCAATAAGTGATGTGCATTCCTTAAATAGGTAATTCCAACCTTGCTCTATCAAGATGGCTCTCGTAGCCACACTGGTAGTGGCATGCCTTAGCTATAGAAACAACTTCCCTGATGGAAATAGTGGTACAGGTTCAGTTCCTGTTGGAATACACAGTTTTCTTTAGCATGACATCACAAGCTAGAGCAGGTGTTAATTTTACTGTATAATAAAATAAATGAAATAGGGAGAGCTAATCAAAACTCTTTCTCTCATATATATTTTTAAATTCAAGCAAGGAAATGTATATAGGTAAAATCCCAAAAACCAAATCCTATTAATATTAGTTTTATCAATATTAAAATGATCCAGGTGGAGGGCTCGTTGTAAATAGTATTATCTATTTTACAGAGCCAAATATGTATACAATATCAGTGAATTCTGAAAATTACATTTTGTTGAATAGCTATTTCAGCAAGAAATTCTTGCTTCATCAGCAACGATCCAAAACAAATTTGAATTAATAAATTTTTGTTTTGGATCATTGCTGATGAAGTGAGTTTTCTCGCTGAAATAGTTATTCAACGAAATGTAATTTTCAGAATATAATATTAATATATATATATATATATATATATATATATATATATATATATAGCAGCTTTTCTAACAATCTGATCCCCCCCCCCCCAACATTCTTACAATTTTTAGACACCCTTCCACTAATTAAACAAAATTCAGAGCCTTGTCAATCCTGTTGAAGACCCCCCCCCCCCTATTGACTCCAAAGTTACTATCTCTAGTTCTATTGGTGTGCCATCTTGCCTTTGGCTGCCCTTTAGTTCTTTTCTGCTACTCTGGTTCCCACTTTGTCACATTACATGGCCATTGGTCACCCCATCTGTTTGCCCTTCTTGATGATTTCAATTATTTTTCTTGAGGTCAAAAGAAGAATTGTGCTTGGCTGAACAAGCTTATAACACAATGAGAAGTCCCATGTCAACAATCGATACAAAGAGAAAGTTGTTTGATGAATATATTCTGACGGGTGATAACTTACGGAAGTAAGATATAGGTTATCACAAACACAACTGCAGAGGCTCTTCCATTGGCTCAATGTAAAATACAGTGAATCATGCTCGGCATCACCTTACATGACAAGAAAAGCAACACCTGGATTTGACAGCAAACTAAGGTGAAAGACGTATAATTAACATGTTGCTTACCCTCCTTTATGATTAGCAACATTGCCCCCAATTTTTTTTTTCGATTATTGTACATGCATATTTAAATGTTCCCAAATAATTGAAACAGTTGGCACATGACATTGTCTGAGAGAAAGATGAAAATCTGTGTTTCTGCCTGTGTCGCTGAATATCATCAAACTTAAACTGATATGTTCATCATAACAAACCAAACCACGCCTCACCTCAACTGAGAGATAATCCTGATACAGTAGAGAGATATGGAGGGAGGTTAATCCTTCATTGCACTGGTGACTATTTTGTGCTACTTTAAAAATCCTACCCCCTCTAAAACTTCAGCTCACTGGTAAATTGAACATTCTACAATACGAATTTGCCTCTAGCACAAGATAAATTTGTACTTTGAATGCCAAAGAAAGAAAAAAAAATCACTTGTTTTTGTTTCTTAATCCTTTATATATATATATATATATATATATATATATTACAAAAAAAGTGAAAGAACATGTAGATTCTCCTGACATTCCCTATGTCTATCCACTCCTTCTCTTTACCTTCCCCTATGTAGCCCCATGCGCAATAGTGGCAGTGGAATGCCTTGCTTGGGGTGAGATGATTTAAAAAAAAAAAAAAAAAAAAAAGATTAAGAACCCACTGTTCAAGCATTTACTTTTTATAAAATTGATAAAAAAACATGACTCGATACAGTTGATTGCTGTCACAGAATTTTCTTTTTTAACTTCTGTGCAAAAAAATAATCTAGCTGTTCTCAAAATATTCCCACTTGAAAATAGCATTAAACTTTACATATTTTTATTTTTCAAACCTATCTTTATTTAAAAGAAACTCTTGTGACAAACAGGATGGATTTCAAAATCACACTGAAAAATTGAAAGTAATTTTTTTAAATATTGAGTAAATTATTTTTCCCTGTCAAATCTGAAAGAAAATGTTTTATTAAATTATTCACACACCAGCTCTCAACAAAATTATTTCTTGAGTTTTATCAAATTATTTTTGTTAGGTTCAAGATGAATTTTCATCATGCTCACACTTGACATTACATTTTTTTTTTTTTTATTTTTTTATTGAAATAAAATCTTCAGGGATTTTTCTTTAACTGTTAAAAAAAAAAAATTGCACCTCACCCTTCAAATTAAAAGCAATTTTTTAATAACCTATTCAGTTTAAAATTATGAATAAGTACTGAAAATTTTGTTTAAGTTTGATTTCCTGATTTTGAAAAAAAAAAAAAGGATTGGCAGTTTTTTTTGTTTATTTTATTTTTTTCTCAGTTTTAAATTCAGAAAAAAATGCATCCAATTTGGTAGTACTGAATGTCTACTAATCTTAACTTTGTCACAAGGTTATGAGTTTAGAGCATCTTATTAAGGTCAATCATGTTGTCTGGTTTGTTTTGCTGTTATCTTCTCTTCAGTTATGTCTTTTATAATTTCATGTGTGATTATTAAAAATTAAGTGACTGAGAGTAGATAAACATTTGCTCATACACATTACTGGATCAAGATTCTTCTAATAATTGTTCAACAAGTAAAATTTCAATTCACTTATTTTTAAAAAAAAAGATTCTACATGTGCTCTCAACAAAATATTAAATTTGTAAGATGTTTTTTTTTTTTTAATAATATAGGAATTTAAATGGCAATTTGATATTAACAATCCAGAAAATGAAATCTGTCCAAAAAGGTAGTTTATTTGCTTTGTAAATCTACAAATAGGTTAGAAACTAGTTCTTGCTGTTTAACCACAGGTCCTAACAACCAGTCTCAAGTTGGGGAGAAGATGGCTGCTCTTTTGTATTGCAAATTTCCTTGAGAAATGTGATGAAAGACCTAGCATCATCTGATTAAATTTACTATTTCCAAAAAGCAAAATATTCTGTAGCATTTTTTTCTTTTTTTTTTAAACAAAAAATAATATTGATTAGAATTGGGTTTTTTTTTTGTTTTAATTTTTTTCTAAAACAGCTGATTAGTACTCCTTTTAGTCATCTTTTATCGCAATGTAATTTTCATTATTGAAAAAAAATCTTTCAAAAATAAAATATACTTTTCTGAAACTTTATTTGAAGGATTGAAACAAATATTTACTTTAAGTTAAAGAAAGAAAATCAGAAAAATGGATTTTAAAATGACCAGTAATAGTAGTGATTTAAATATCTAACATCTGGCAAGTACTTGTCAAGCACTTATAAGTTATTTACAGTCTCTGGAGACTTTATCTATTAAAACATAATTTAAGAAAATGATGGGTGAATGCTTTCTTATATAATTTTTAAGTCCTCAATAATCTTAAAAATGTTCGAAATATTCTAATCTAATTTTAGGAATATTGTCTTTAAATTTACTATAGTCATAGATCTTATTTTCTGATAATGTTGTGTATGGTCATTCATACATTCAAAATGGGCATGTATATTCACATGAAAAAAAAATTTAGTGTGATGATTTGTATTAAGCTTTTCAATTTTTGCTTAGTAAGTATAGTCTTCACTTAATAACACAGATAAAGTTTTGAATTTTTAAAAGACTTTTTAAACTATAAATTATTATAATTTAAAAAAGAGAAAATGAAAACAATTTTAAAAATTCATTATTCATTGCAAAATTTTTTTTTCTACAGACAATAATGTCTTTAATATACGTTATTTATAAAAGCTTATCTGATTGAATAATGTCAGAGTTGTATTGCATTTTTTATTTTATTATTTAGGGTAGATTTTTGGGAAAAGGAGCAACTTTAAAAAAAAAAATAAGTGACTTACAGTCCTGTGTTTAACTAATAAAGTTTGCAGAATTAATTTAATTTCTAGAAATTTAATGAAATTTCTTTTACCTATTCATCTTTCATGGTAGATGTCAGCCAGTCCATCGCAAACAATGTGACTAAAATTTGCTGGAATTCCATCGTGCATGAATCACTTGTCTTCATGTTAGCAGAGGTACTTCCTCTAGCAGGTCTGGAAGTGTGTTCGAAATAAAATCTGTGTAGACAGCCATAAGATGTGTTAGAACATTTGAACCTACCAGCCCACACATTAATCATAAACTGATGCTGGTATGTAGCCTGTATTATAACATGGGGATTCTGATTTGCATGCAAATGTTGATTGTATAAATGTTATGTCATCTCTCCCAAAAGTTGCCTTATCCATAAACAAGACTGAGGAGACAAACAATGGATTGGCAGTTTGTGGAAGAAACCATCGGCAAAAGTTCTCCCATCATGATTGATCAGAGGGCGAAAGACTCTACATATGGTACAAATGATGCTGATAATAAAGCTGTTCTTGAAGTCCTATCTATGTGGTACTGTAGAAATGTGTTGTCATGGATCTTGTCTCAGCAATACAATAATAAACAGTAGAAAAGGTTGGATGACTTGGCTACCTTTGGTCTGGAAACACAGTCTTGATACAACCATGCAGCCTCATGTTCATTGCTATTCACATGACTGTATGTAAAAATCATATCTGCCTGCTCATGATATGAATATCCTGCCATTGTTAAATGGAACACATCTCAGTTAATTCACTACTACACGCATTAAACGTTGAAGACAGACTAACCACAAATGTACGTGAATAACAAATGTTATCTAGTCTACATGGCAACTAGGTTTCATTTACTGTAAAACATTTTTTAAACTTAATAATTCGGAAAGAAGGATTTACAGACATGTTTATATGGACTTTTGTCCTTGATTTGGTGTGAAGAACTCTCAAAATTTGTAAAATTAATTTTCAATACATCCTACATATAAAAATATTTTGATAAAATCTTATTTTGTTTTATTATTTATTCATTTTATATTCTTTGTAAGCAAATATTTTGAGGTACACACACACACACACACACACACACACACACACAGTGTTTAGTTGTGATGATGCTTAGTGCCAAGATTGTTGTTTTTTCTTTTTGTTTTTTATCAGTGGTTTACTGATAAAATATATTTTGGCAAGCAGGTTTTTTGTCATAAAGTACTTGATATTGAGATATAGCATTAATATAATTAAATAGAAGTCTGTCACTTAACTGAGCTAAGTCTTAAAAACCTTCTCCACATTAATCATATTTAATCCGATATATTTATTATACATCATATATAATCCTTTATATATATATATATATATATATATATATAATATATTGTCATCTGCAGACATCTGTTTTGGCGTATCACAGCTCATCAGTACGGTTAGACTCCGATTGCTTTTTTACCCAGGATTGAAACCTGACCGAAATGGTGCCAGTCGGCGACTCTACCCCTGGGCTATGGGTGTTCGGTGGAAGTAGGCAGACTTTTTAGCGCATATCATTATACGCGCCCAATAGCTAGAGTGCTGTAATTCATTTCACAGAATGAGCGATGCGTACATATATATATATATATATATATATATATATATATATATATATATAAGCTCTTCCCTTGTTCATGCTGGAGATTTCTTAGTGGCCCATCGTTATCTAAATATAGAAGGGGGGATTGCCCAAGTCAGAGTAATTTTTTTTTTTTTTTAATGTATTATTCAAGATCTAAATCTAATATTAAAGTTAAAAAAAAACAAGCTATAAGTCATATTGTTACTGCATTGATCCTTCAAATCCTCAAATATTTCCTATTTGATTAGTAGAAAGTGCAAAGAAATGTTTGGCATTCAATTCAGCAGAAGGCTGAGTTGGTTTGAAAAATTTTAGTGGGACTTTTTCTTTCATTGTCGGCCTATAACTATGGTGACACCAAAATAGACATTAGCAAACACCCAAAATTTAACAAATGAATCTTTCCTTGATTTGAACTTCTAACAAAAAGAGACATGACTGACTGGGCAGAAGATTATCCTGCAGTAGGTTGCCATTGCTTTCTGCAGTAGACTGGTTGCCGATCAAGGCTATAGAACCCAATCTGTCCTGCTATTTAACCCATAACTGGAAGGAATAGATGGATTAATACCTTTCCCAAGGGTATTTGCGTGTAAGTGAATGCAATGAATTCAGCTGGAATTCGAACTCAGCTCCCCGATTTCTCGTTCCGAGCTGATATCCAATGCACTACTTTGATCTAATGCCACTTTGATCTGAGGTAGATCAAACACACAGATACTCTACTGATCCTAAGCAAAAGAGCTGATTTGTACATAAATAATCCTTTCTTTTTCTTCATGTCATGTGCCTTCGAGACAAAGGTGGTCATGGCTCTCCACTAACACCTTTTTTTTTTTTTAATTTTATTATCCATGAAATGCCATGGCATTTTGAGAAAGATAGTGGAGGGGTTTCCCATTGCCTTCTACACAGTTTTGAATTCACAGTCTTTCTTGACTGGCTACCACCCAATGCATTAATGTTCAATCTACTATTGAGACTATAGTTAGAGAAAAGATAGATTTGTTTTCCCCATGTGAATACAAAAGAGTGAGAATTTGAACTCAGCCCACTGGTTCTGATTTTGACACTAATAACCATTAAGCTATATCCACACAGTTACAATGTGACCAAATAAATTAAGAGAAAACTAATATTTGCATTTAAGATGTCAAATTATTAGTGTTGTTATCTGTGTCATGCATAGTTAAGAAGTCAAATTAATAAGTTATTGTTTGGTCATACATGTGCATTTTTAAGGGCATTTCTGTCAATTTAATACTGATGCATTTTATTTGATAAAGAGAGCAATAGAATTTTTTTTTTTTTTTTCTTGGATTGGTTGGTTGGTTGTTTTGTTTTGCGGCGTATCAACCCATCTTGGGTTATTTAATGTCGCATCGAATTATTAAAAATCAAACAAAGTTAAGAACAATTTCAAGAAGTTGATATATTTAACAAATTACCATATATAACAGACTTATATATTTAAACAAATTCATATATTTAACACATTTTAAATTAATAAAATATTCTATAAAAATGTATATATTTAATTTGGCTGTTTAGATTTTATGGCATACCAACCACAGGTTATCTGAAGCCAAATACATAAGCAGTCCTATTTGTGTGAATGTTTATAATGGCTATGGTAGAGATTCCTGGTTAAAATTCTGCAGTTGTATTTTTCTTTGTTCCATTTTAAACTCCTTCTTTGTGGTGGTGTCGTTTCTGTTTCATGCATAGTTTATTTTCCCCAATGACAAAAATAAAGATATAGAGATGGATTTGCAAGTTGTTCTCGGTTTCATTTCCTCCTTTCTTCAATTATGCAGCATTTTCTCTCTTCATTGCTCTAAAATACATTCCCAGCCATTTTTCTCTTGTCACTCACCACCATCCTCTTTTTTTTTTTTTGGGTGTCACAAGCTCCAACCAAGTCCATCTCTTCCTTCCCTGGCTTTCATCCCTATATCCCTACTGTCACTTCTCTTCCCTTTTTCAACTGGCCTTAACACAGGATGCAGGATATGCCAGGGTGGGGTGGGGTTTTCATTTTTTTTTTTTTTTTTTTTTTAACCCTAAACACTTTCTCTAGTTGTCATCCTTTCCCTTAATTCATTGGCACTAGTTTTAAATTGCTTGGTTCATTTGTAAAAAAAAAAAAAAAATGATCAAAAATGTTAGGGTGGATAATTTTTGTAGATTAGTATTCATTAGAATTTCCTCATTGAACAACATCTGTTAGAATAAATAAAAAGAAAAAAAATGAGCTTTTTTAATATCATTTTAGAAGTGCAGTCTTGTTGGCAACATCGATAAAGTGTAAAATCGATCACTGCTCTGTACAGAATTACCTGTACTAGAGAACAGCTTTTGTTGCAAAAAAAAATTTCTTTGAAAGAAAAAACAAAAAATAAATGGACATGCATGTTTTTAATTAAAGAACAAAAACTTACATGAATTAATAACAGATACACTATTGGCCATAATTATTAGGCCACCCCAGTTTTTTAAAAGAAATTATGTATTTCATACTAGATTTAGTGGATAATTCTTAATGAAAATAGGATGTTTCTTTTGTTATTATTACTTTGGAAAAATTTTACAAGGCAAGGAAGCAAAGATGAACTCATTCAAATCACCCTAAATTTTCTTCATTCTTTCATTGATGAAACTGCAATATAGGTAGTTATTAAATATTTATAAATTCATTTGATGCACATGTTATTGCGCAGTATTAACAAAAGAACCATTCTATTTTCATTTACAATTATTCACTTGGCAATAAATACTAAAAAATAGCATGAAATACGTCATTTTTTTTTTTTTTTAACACTGGGGTGGCCTAATAATTATGGCCGGTAGTGTATATCTATTTATTCTTCATTTAAGTTAATTATTCTTTAATGTTTGTGCAGATGCTTTTGCCTAGCACCCCACAAAATAATTTTTTAAAAAGAGTTTAAAAAACTTTCAATAGTTCAGAAAATTTTAAAAAAATGCACAATGATATAAGCAGTTTCACACTTGATGTTTTAAATAACAATTAAGTCCAGATAACTGCTATAAGTCAGGGATCGATTTGTGACTGCATTTATATTATGAACAAGACCTACCTTCTAAATTGATAAAAAGTCAGTATCTGATTCTGACAAATCTCATGCCTTGATGAAAGTCTAATAAATTCTAATCTACAAAAAATAGGACTGCCACTGGTGCACAAGGGGTTACAGTGAGAGAAGAAAAAAGGTACAGGAGATGTCAAAGGAAATTATGAGATGGATGGGATTCGAGTAGATGGCAATTGACATTGCATTTAAATTTTGGGAGATTGTAGCTATCAGGGAAGCAAGCAAATGGTAGGGAGTTTAACATATGTGAAGTGTGAGAAAAGAAACTGTTAGAGAAGAAGTGGTAGTTACATTTAACTATTTTGACGCTAAAAGGATGAGACCTACATGCCAATCTTGTAGTACACGTAAATGTATGTGGTTGGGAGCTTCTTTGTAATTCTACAAATTAAATGAAAAATAACTTTCAATAATTATCTCTATCCAATATCGGGATTTTCTTTTTTTGTGACCTTACTGATAACTTACTCTAATCTCTTAGACAGCCCCACCCCTGAGCCCACAAATTCATCATGCTAAGTTTTGCTATTGTAGTTTCTGTAACAAGTAAGGTTTTACAGGATGAAGTTGATAGCTCCATACTCAACTAGTTTATAATTTGTCATCCTTCTACCAACCAATCAAGGCTGAAAAGTTTAATATACCCTACTGTTTCCCCTATAGTTAGAGCCAGTGAAGAATAGATGGATCTATATTATTTCTAAGGTATTTGTGTGAAAGTGAATATCATAAACTTGACTGGAATTTGAACTCAGCCAATTTTTGTTTCTGGTTGCTAACCTTTACACCACCTGCACACATTACCTTGCTATCAAAGCTGCCCCACCCTTTTTTAATAAGTCACTTTTATGGGTAATTCAAGCACTATTATTTGACTTGATTGTTCATATTCATCTGTGGACATCATTTATTTTTCAAGAATCATATATGTTCAGAATCAAAATACAGATCTCTTTGCCTTTGTTCTAACCACTCTGCTACACATGTAAACCTGCCACCTACCTCTGTGTCTCATTTTATTATCTGCCCCTTGTACCTTTTTATTGCAAAATGAGTGGTATATAATGTCAACCAAGGCTTTACTGCTTAGCCTGCCCAACCAGATTGAAAAGGAAACAAGCTGAAAACTTGAGGAAGTATAATGAAAAGTATTGCACTGACTCCCACCCATGTTTAATTCGTGCCTCTCTGACCCTTGCAAAACAGCTTTACCTCACAGCTGTTAAACATTGTCTGGTAGCAGTCCCAGACTCCACACAATTCAGATATGCTTTGCCTTGCTATCAACTCAAAAAAATCTGTTCAAAGTTAAATGTGATGAGAAAATGCAAGTTACTTTTGGTCAAATAAATTTGTGAGGTATTTTGTAGGCTAGGGTGAACAAAAGGTTAGCTGTTAGATTGGTAATGATGGAATAGAAGTCTGTGTTCTGATAGAGATATGAATGTTCGATAAAAATATGGGTCAATTCTAGATTTAAACATATTATCTAATCTTCTTCCATATTGCTTGCTTCAAATGGATTCTAAGTTATCAATCTACCATCTTCTACAAAATGTAGTATCCAAGCTTGTTTAGAAGCACTAACTTGTTGAAGAGAAATTCTTTGAATTCTTTTGGAGAAAGAAATTCTATAAAGAAATTGATTATTTTAGAGTAGAGCAAAATAACTTTCATCACTGAGATATTGAAAAAAAAAACAAATATTACTTGCTTTAGTTTAGTCTTTTTTTTTTTTTTTATAATCATATCACCCTGAGCAAAGTGGTAACACCACTGATGAGCAGGGGGCTACGTAAGAGTGAAAAGATTGGAAAAGAGAAAGCCGGAAACCACATCCTAAAACATCCTAAACAGGGAACAAGTTCAATAGACGTGGGTGGAGTGTGAACTAGTCGATAGTTTAGTCTATCTACTCCAATTGAAAAAAAAGAAAAAGTAAAAAGATTGGAAAAGAGAAAGCTGGAAACTACAACCTAAACAGGGAACAAGGGATGAACCTCTTCACCTGTTCAATGGCACAAGGATTGTAAGGATTGAACTTGTTACAGAGTCGTAATGATCTGTTTATTCACTGTTATTCCAAGATGCAGTGCCCATCCTTTCTGGGCTAGAAGCGTGCATATTTTTTTTTTTTAATGTTTGGTTTGGGGATGGGGGTGGTCACAATTTTCAAGTGCCTTAGGACCAATGCAGATAAATAAAAAAAAAATTAACCATGAAACTGTTATGGCACAAAAGTTGTTTTACAAAAAAAAAATGTATGATTTAAATTCAAGTTCTGCTTTAAACTAATATAGATAAGCACATAAGAAGTCAATAATAGTAAGGACATCACAAAATATTAATTTAATCACAGGTCATCATGGGTTTGTTTGCATGTATAATATGCATCATAAAAGGTACACAATACAATATAATTAATATATTTAATATATTAACTTAATATATTTAATATATTAATATAATATATATAATATAATATCTATAATTTAATATATTTAACAAGGAAGTCTTCAAGAAAATACTTGTAGTAGTGGTAATAATAATAATAAAATATAAAAAAAGATTTCACATTGTTGTTAGCTTATTTGGTTTCATAGTTTTTTAGTGATATTTTATCTTCCTGTTTCATCTGAAGAGACAAATGTAATCCGATATGATTTTTAACAAGATACTTAAATTCTTGTTTTCATCTGTTTACTAGCGGTATAGCCCGGCATTGCTTGGGTGTAATGAAAGCTTTTATAAATATATATATTATTGATTTTCTGCATTAGTGTAAGAACTTCAACCTTGAAACTTCTGAATATTGTTTCTTATGTCTTTGTCTATGAGTGTATCAAATTTGATTAAAATTTGACCACTCCTTCTATAACCCAATTTTTTTCGATTATCAATTTTCAATATTTATTGGGGGAACCTCGACACAAACCTAGCTAAGAACACTCACAGATGCTTATAGTACAACTGTGTAAATTTTCAAGAAAATTGGTTCAGCTGTTTCAGAGTCTATAGGTAACACACACACACACAGTTTCAGTTATAAATAAGTTTAGATAAGAATAAAATAAAGCTTGTCTCTAAACCCTTTCTATTCAATGAAATAATTTCATGATAGAATATCAATTTCTAGTGTGATAAGTAAACATCTTACCCCCCCCACCCTCATCCCATTGATAAGGAAAAAAACTAAAAACTGAAGAGGAAATGTGGTTACACTGAAAAGTCTATGGATGGAGGGAGTAAGCAACAAGGAAGTCTTCAAGAAAATGGCAACACAAGGAACACTTCTACTCAGAATCGGGAAAAGAAAGCTGAAATTCATTGGATGCACAATGAGGAAGGAGGGATTGGAAAAATTAACCTTCACAGGGCATATTGAGGACAAGAGATACAGGGGAAAACAGCAAGCCACTTACTTGACAGGCTTGTGTGAATGGATGGTGGAATGTAAGGTAAGGGATCAAAAGACATGAGATGGGCAACCCTGGCTCTCTATAACTTTTTTTATATCCTGAAGCAATGAAGTGGAAAAATAGGCAGTGGGAATAAGTTTCTTGAAATATACACTATTGTGACAAAACACTGGTTACAAAATAACGCATCACTCAATAAATCCCGGGTCTAACTAATAAAACAATAACTTTTAGGTAAAATTCGAATTTATTCATCAACATAGTCTTCTTTTAGAGTGATACACTGATTACAATGCTTCTTTAACAATTCGATGCCTTTTTTGTAGAACAATTTGTCTTTGGCCTCAAAATATGCCTTAGTTTCCAATATCACTTCTTCAATGGAGCCAAATCTCTTTCCCTGAAGCATTCTTTTGAGGTTTGCAAACCGCCAGTAGTTGCCAGATCTGGAGAATAGGGTGGATGCAGGAGCAGTTCGAAGTGCAATTCATGTAGTTTTGCCATCGTTGCAGTCGACTTGTGACTAGGTGTGTTGTCTTGGTGAAAGATCACTTTTTTCTTTTTTATTTGTCTATATTTCTGGGCCATGTGACCTTAAGGATATAGACGTTCGTTAGTTCCTGTGACTTGACCCAAAGAGTTGTGAATTCAATACCAGGCTACAGCAGTGGTGAACAAGTAACTTACAGGGTTAGAGGGAGATAACTCATGACTACCAAAAGAGCCACTACTATGCAAAGAATGAAGATCATATACCCCAGTGATTGTAATAAAGGGTTTAGTTCGAAATTCCTAGCACCTGAAGAATGCTAGAGTGTACAATGGTCGAAATGTCATACAAATAGCAACAAAAATGAGGACAATAGTCTGAATAATGTAAATCCTGTCTTCGATTTGTGGCAATCTTTTGGCAATTTCTTCCTTCAAAAGACCAGTAAGGCTATATAATATTTGCTATTGATGGTTCTCCTTTTTCAAGGTAATCAATGAACAAAAATACCTTATGTATCCCAAAATACAGAGGCTGAAACCTTGCCTGCTGATGTTTGCATCTTTGGTTGCTTTGAACAACTTTCACCTGCTGCTCTCAACTCAGCTGACTGCCGGAGTGAAGTGGTGGATCCATGTTTCATCCATAGTCACATGTCTATGCAAAATCTCCTTGTTGCACTGAAAAAGTTGCAAACAACACTCTGAATCATCGACGCATTGTTGTTTTTGATCGAGTTAGCAAACACAGCACATACTTTGAACAGTTTTCTTATTGACAAATGCTTATGCAGAATGGTGAATGCACTACCTTCTGATATGTTCAACTCCTCTGCTATCTCATGCTACTTCAATTTATCTTGGATTTGGTCATATTATGTAGTAGTAGTGAGGTGGGTCTTCCTGAGTGATTTTTCTCAGTAAAGTTACAATTACCAATTCTAAACTTAGCAAACCACTTCTATACAGTTCTATCAGCTAAAGATCTTCACTGTACAAAGCATATGTCTTTTTTTGTTGCTTGTGAAACAGTTTTGCTTTTATGGTAATAAAAAGTAAGCATCAAGTGTCTAAAATGCACTTTATCATTTATTTTCATAGGGATGAAAGCTTGACATGAATTAAGTAATTTTAAACTTTTTTATCTCCAAATGTTTGAGGTGTGCTCTTATTAAAATTGTAACTATATTATCTCTGTCAATAAATTTGATGTGTCCTAATTTGTTGGAACATGAATGACTAGAAATCGGTATGAACTTTTAGGACAACCTAATAAAAAATGGGAGATGTGGACAGAAATATAACAAATTCTGCTACTAATTTGCATTGAAATGTTAGTTACTCAGCCTTTATATTTAAATTTTGACCTCATTGTCTGATGTATATAGATAAGTGATTTCTAACCACTGTGCTGTGGTGCCCTAGTATGCAGCACAATAACATCAAAAATAAGAAGCAAGAAAGACTATGCTCAACTGAAAAAGGAATGAGGGTCTCCATTTCACACATTCAACCAAACATTGAAGAAATTGCAAAAAAAAAAAAAGGTAAAAACACCAAGCACAGAGTTTACACTAAATAAACTATACAGATAATTGAATAGAATCATTGAAATAAAGTTCTTTATATATTTTTCTTTTAATTTGTAGTTTTATTTTATAACACATAAATGTAGACCTTTTTAAAATTTGGCTAAGTGTGCAGTGATATTGCTCTTAGCTGTGCTGTTGCTTAAAATGTTTGAGAAATACTGACCTAGATGTTATCCTGTCTTATTCAGCTTTTCTCTCCTACCTTGTATTTATGAGATGGATTTCATCAATAAAACCATTATGAGTCTGAAGAAGTTCCTTCTTGGAATGAAACACACTTGACTAATAAATTTCCATCTTGTCTTTTGATCACATACACATCAAACAAACCAGTTGTTGTCAGTGGCTACAGTAATGTGCATATGAATTTACTGTTGCATTTTTTTTTTTTAAGTCTTTTGTTTTTAACTCAATGCTGTTTTTACTTGATGCTCAGAATACATATATGAGGTATGTAGCCGAGTGGTTAGAACATTCGTTTTCTGACCATGAGACTCAGGTTTGAATCTCACTATGGTTGATTTGTCAGAACTTCTTAGTTATTAATCTGAGGTTGTATTTCTGGCATGTGGGCACTCTTTAGAGTGCCTGAATGCGATACCTTGAGTTGACCCCAGTCTTGCAAGTGAAATTGGGTAGATGGAACTGTTTGGATGCATTATTTACCCAAACACTCCACTAAGGCAGCATGTGACACAAGGTATTTCTTATGCAGTCCTGCGAGTACGTATATGGAAACTTTCTAGAAGCTGTTGATGGTTTTAAAAACGTACTGGCTTTGTTCAAACTGCCATTTGTCAGATTAGGTGCTCTCTTGCTGAAACTAGTTGTAATTAAGATCCGCTCACAATAAGTGCAGTAGATGAGTTTTGTGGTTGATGAACAAATTACCTGCGCGGATGTCTACAACAGGGATTGGATCACTGCCATACCAGACAGGTGTGCTCAAAAACTTTATATAACTTTTTGACAAACCTAATTTTAGTTGGATGTGCGTCTGTGATGCAATGGATATCGGCTCGGAATGACAAATCGAGGAGCCGAGTTCGAATTCCAGTTTAATTTCTTGCATTCACTTGGGAAAGGTATTAATCCGCATCTTCCCTCCAGTTATGGGTTAAATAATAGGACAGATTGGGTTCTTTAGCCTTGGTTGGCAACCAGTCTACCGCAGAAAGCAATGGCACCTACTGCCGAATAATCTTCTGCCCAGTCAGTCATGTCTCTTCCGAGACATGATCGCCCAAAGCGTGTATCACGTATGGCACTTAACTGACTGACTGAATTTTAGGTGACAAAAACTTTGTCACAAAAGTAAGGTTTTATCTACCCTTTCTGTTTTTAAATGTCTTGGTTTTAGTTTTTTGTTACCTCTCTCCGGTTGAGTTATGATTAATTCCCAAGCCCAAAAGAGTATCTACCAAAATAGAAAATAAGGCCACCGGACTATATTTATCACCATTTTCAGAAGAAAAGTGACTCAGAATTTGTGGAAATATCAAATTGTCTGCTATTTGCAGATTTTTATTTATTTTTAAATGAATAGTTTACGGGACAATTTTGTTTGCTTGTTTATATATAAACTGTCAGCATTTTGCTTGGTTTATAGTTACTGTCGCTGTGAGGAAGTTCAGGCACACTGGAAAAGTGATTCTTTGAAAAGGAGTGGTTCCTTTGGTCGCTTTTATTTTTTTCACTTGTAATTCCTCTTTTGCTTTTCTTCTTTTTTCGTTTTTCTTTTTGTCTTTTTCTTCCACTTCTTCTCCTTGTTTCAGATTTTACTTGTCCCCAAATAGTTGTCATATTTCGTCTATGAAATGTATTGTAGACGGTACATAAAAATGTAAACGAGTATTATAGAAGTCTAAAAAACACTTTTCTTATAGAAGAGTAAAAAATAGTTTTCTCGTATTTTTTTTATTTTTGTTTCTTTATTATTTCCTTGTTTTTCTTTCTTTTTCTTTTATTCATTTTTATTCTGTTGTCTGAGATTTTTAATTTATTTTTTTTCCTTCTCTTTTTTTCCTCCTCATACTCAGTCCTAAAAATCCTGTTTTAAAAATCAAGTTTTCTACTTGATATTTTTGTATCACTTTTTCTTTTTTTTTCTTTTTTTTTTCAAATTTTAGAAAAGCATTTTTCTTTTGCAATCTCATGTTAGTCAGACGTTACAAAATAAAAACAAAACTTTTTTTTTTACTTATGAAAAGTTTGATGTGTAAGAGACAAAAAAACAAAACAAAAAAAAAAACGGAAGATAACCAAACATGACTTTTTTATTTAACTGATAAAAGTGAATTTTTTCCCGTCTATTTGCCCCGAGCAACAAAACCTGAGAAAAGTACATTTTTAAATTTTATCTCATTTTCTTCAATTTGATTCGACAGAAATATTGTGGAAAAGACACTAATTTTAAATTAAAAGGTGTTAGAGCAAGAATATTAGGTTGTCCAGAAATAAAAATCTTATTTAAGAAAAAAAAGTGAATAATGGAACGTGGTTGTGCGTTGTGGTGTAATGGGAAATCAGTAGAGCCGAGTTCGAATTCCAGTTGAATTCGTTGTATATGTGCAAAAATACACTTGAGAAAGATAATCCGTCTCTTCTTTGTTTAACATGAAATTTAAAAATGTCTCGTGTCTAGATGTTTCATAAAACTGGTGTTTTAATGTCTTTTTTTATATTTTTGTTCCCTCCGTCCACATCTGAAGTCCTTTTGGAAAGACGAAATGCATCACATAAGAATTTTTTTCTCCATTTGGTCATTCAGTTACCAAGAGCATGGTTTATCACTTTTAAATGAGTCCTTAAACGTTTGAAAATTTATTCAGACAATTTAACAACTTCTTTTCCATTCTTAATGTTGTTAAATGCTTGAGAAGAAAAATCGACTGATTGAAACCAAATTTTGGAAGGTGACGGGGTACAAAGTATAGTTGATTTTACTCGGGTGCTTAGCTTAAAGGCTTAGTACAATAAATTTTCATTAATTTTTCTGAAAAAAATAAAGTTTTATTATTTAACATAGAACTTCCATTTTAAAAACAAAAAAATGCAACAATGTTTTGCATATTTTCAAGTTTTTATATGTATTTAATTCTGGTAAAATAATGCACAGTAAATAAATAGTACTGTAAATATAAACACAGTAGGGAGAGTAGATTTTATAAATCTGGACAAAAAAATGTTACTGATAACTTAAACAATACTAAATACTGTGAGGAGTTCAACATGCATTGGTATGTTAAAGTCTACTCAATGTTTCCCATTAGCAAATCTGAATCTTTATAATTTTTTATTTATGAACAGCCATTTGCTCAGTCTACTGCAGGACTCGGGTGTTGCTCAAATTCTATAAGACATGGAGAGGAATTTGCTCTATGACACACAAGTCCATAAGATATTGCTAACAGGTTTAAATTTGAATGTTCTTTTACTCAGCTGGTTGTGACAAAGATCTGTGTCTGACATACTTTATCGTTACCTAGGGTTGGAGCAGAAATATTATCATGATGACCTTACTGGAATTTGAACTTCTGTCTCATGAGGTGGGGGGGCAGTAAAATAATCCATCCACTTTTTTTTTTTTTTTCTCAAGTAATAACGTTTTTGGGTCATTTTGTCCTTTTAATTACTTGGTGCTTAAAGATACATTCGATCTAAAGGGGTTTTTTTGAAAAACAAATTATATTAATTTTCACACAATACAAGGGCCGAGAGCCAATCAAGGTAGAAGTTACTGTGTGAAGTTGTATTAGCATAAAAAGAAGTGAAAATATTCAAGTTATGATGTCTGAGTCTCTGAATGTTCTTCCAGTTCACTACTACTCAGTTGTAACTGGTTCTAGCAAGACAAGCTTGCTAAGCATTACACCACGCCGAGGTGCCCAAAGGTAGTGAAAAGATTGTTGACACTTATAACATGTCTATACTATTTCATCTTTCCCTTCAAGATTGTTATAATGTCCTCCAATGGGCCTATCTCATCTCCTGATGTCTTGTATCACAGATGACACAGCATGAGACATTATCTTATTAATTCAATAATATAAAAAATACTAGAAAAAAATAATTGCACAAAAGTTGTATCAGAAAGCTTAATAGTACAAGCAGTGGATTAAGTACCTTGACAGGGATGGGGGAAATATGTTCTATGAATTTTTTATATAAATATCAATCTTACAGTTTTTAAAAGCAAAACATGTCAAATTTATACACGTTTCATATTTGCTTCTTATCTTTAAATGAATTCTGTTGGATTCTAATCCATATCAGATCCAAATTCGTTCTTAAGTAATACATAAAAATTAGTTAAAAAAACAAAACCGGTATATGGCCAGTAAAAAAAAAAACTTCTTTACAATTATTTATGCAGTTATTTTCTGCTTCAGGCTTTATAATTTTATTTTCATGTCCTAAATTATTAATTATGCTGACTCTTGTGGTCCTACCTTGGATCGAACTCATCATCCATGGCTAACAAATTAGATTCCTACTTCTCAATTTAATGGATATGTCTTAAGCAATGGTAGAAGATTATTTCCCTTCCTGCCTAAGTAGATTTAACCATTAGGCAATATTTGATTTTTTTTATTTTTTTTAAAATTCTTCCGCAGAACATTTTTCTGTTTGATAAAATGATGTCAATCTATTGATTAAGATCTTGTTTTAATATTTATTAACAGAGCTTAGTTCATAAAAAAGACAAATGGCTCCAAAAATGAAGTTTTTAGCCCCACCAGTGCTTAATCCCAGAAAAGTGCTACATGGTGTGGGGGGTCTGAGAAATGCCAGCAAATATAGATGTGAGGAATAAAGCACCAACTGTGTCTTTAAGTCTAAATAGCAAAGTCAGAGAAACAATGCTGTAAATAGACCCTGATAAATTAAACACAGATAAAGGAATGAAGTTATTGTGTAAAAAGTTGGACTCTCAGTTCAAAATGGATACATGGATACATACTAATCAAGCATCACTAATTTCATTATAGAATTTGAATGAATGGTTCAGCAACCCAGTGAACATGATATTAAGTTGCCTGTTGCTGTATCGGCTTAAAGTGCTCTCAGTAGTGCTAATCTGGGGAAGACAATGGAAAACTAATAATGGCTAACATCAGCAACATAACACTCAGTAAAATGACTGTTCAAATAAAAAAAAAAGATGATGGCTGTTAGTCCAGAGACTTTAGAGTACTTCTTTTCGAGCAATCTCTCAATGTCTGAACCAACATATATGAACTTAGCTCAATCTTTGGATGAAAATATTGATGCACAAACAAAGGACAAAATGTAGAAATCTGTTCACAGAAATCAACAGAAGTATTATCATGATAGAGGATGGGGAGACAACAGATTCAGTAAAAGAAGCCAGAGCCATAACCAAATATCAAAAGGATAAAACCAAGAAACAAAATCCTCATTGATTTGATGATAAACACTCTAGATGTGCTATTTGGGAATATACTATGCACTGAGCCAAAAATTGTCAACTTTGACAAAGGAAATGAGGAAGGTGTAGTCAAAGCCAATAATGTACTCATGAATCACAATAAATATGAGAATAGTACACTTCTAGTACAAACTACTAATAGCATGATTTTGGACTCTGTTTGCTCCAGGTGGCTTAACTTGATATAATTGTTACCTTGATACTTTGCTAGAGAAAATGAAAAACATGAAAGATGGCCAATACTTGAAATCCATGTTCAAAGTGAAGTATGTTAGCAGCAAAAAATGTTGAAATTCATGCTGATGTAGTAATCTGAAATACTTCTTTTATTGAGCAAAGTTTTTATGAAGAAAGCCAATATTGTTTTGAATTTAAAAAATGATAGTGTTTCTATTATTGGCCAGAAATTGCAGCTTTTCTGCACTAACTCTAGGCATTATTACATTCCTCTTGCCCCTCCTGGTTTAAAAAAAGAACGAAAGTTTTGTTCTGATCAACACTATTAAAAATAAGTCTTCTTTTTTAGAGAGGTAGAAAACTATCAGAAAAACTTCACAAGCAATTTCGTTATTCAAGTTATGAGAAATAATGGACTGAATGATGCTTTTCAAGAATGCTATTTAAGAGAGAAGATCATCTAAGTTATCTTTACATGATGCTATGATAAGATTAATGGAATCATCAACTCATGTAGATGACTTCTGGCAGGCACTGAAAAATTTTGGGAAAATCTAATGAAAAAAATCAAGCCAGTCTTTACATTCAGAACAGAGAAAACTTAGTTTCAAATATCTTGGTCTTGAGATTTGTCAGCAAAAAGAGTCCATAATAATTAGTCAAAACGAGTTTGTCAAATCAATTCTTACCTACAAGACCTACAAAGACTGGTTACAATTCAAACTCTGTTTTGTCAAATGATGAACTCAAATTATGTAGAAGCTCAGTTCGAAAGATAAATTCTAGTTACTGAGCACATCCTGATTTTTAAGGCTATGAGATAAATTATGTGACATTATCTTTAACATGTGAAAAGTATATTACTGGTAAATAAATGAACTAGAAAAGCTAAGAAAAATCTCCTTCATATTATTAATACTTAGGCAATCTTGCAAAAATGGAAACTGGTAACATATGGTGATATGGGATTTGCCGGACTTAACAATGGAGGATCTCGAGTGAGATGAATTGTCTAGTTACACAGGCACATCCCTGATTTTTAAGCTATGAGATAAATTATGTGACATTATCTTTAACAGGTGAAAAGTATATTACTGGTAAATAAATAGACAGCTAAGAAAATCTCCTTCCATATTATTAATACTTAGGCAATCTTGCAAAAGAGTAGTAGCATATAGTGATATAGGATTTGCCGGACTTAACAATGGAGGATCTCGAGTGAGATAAATTGTCTAGTTACACAGGCATCCTGATTTTTAAGCTATGAGATAAATTATGTGACATTATCTTTAACAGGTGAAAAGTATATTACTGGTAAATAAATGAACTAGAAAAGCTAAGAAAATCTCCTTCATATTATTAATGCTTGGGCAATCTTTTAAAAATGAAACTGGTAGCATATGGTAGTATAGGATTTGCCGGACTTAACAATGGAGGATCTAAAGGAGTGAGATAAATTGTCTAGTTACACAGGCACATCCTGATTTTTAAGCTATGAGATAAATTATGTGACATTATCTTTAACATGTAGAAAAAGTATATTACTGGTAAATAAATGAACTAGAAAAGCTAAGAAAATCTCCTTCATATTATTAATGCTCGGCAATCTTGCAAAAATGGAAACTGGTAGCATATGGTGATATAGGATTTGCCGGACTTAACAATGGAGGATCTCGAGGTGAGATAAATTGTCTAGTTACACAGGCACATCCTGATTTTTAAGCTATGAGATAAATTATGTGACATTATCTTTAACATGTGAAAAGTATATTACTGGTAAATAAATGAACTAGAAAAGCTAAGAAAATCTCCTTCATATTATTAATAGCAACTTGGGCAATCTTGCAAAAAATGGAAACTGGTAGCATATAGTGATATAGGATTTGCCGGACTTAACAATGGAGGATCTCGAGTGAGATAAATTGTCTAGTTACACAGACACATCCTGATTTTTAAGCTATGAGATAAATTATGTGACATTATCTTTAACATGTGAAAAGTATATTACTGGTAAATAAATGAACTGAAAGAAGCTAAGAGAAAATCTCCTTCATATTATTAATACTTGGGCAATCTTGCAAAAATGAAACTGGTAGCATATAGTGATATAGGATTTGCCGGACTTAACAATGGAGGATCTCGAGTGAGATAAATTGTCTAGTTACACAGGCACATCCTGAGTTTTTAAGCTATGAGATAAATTATGTGACATTATCTTTAACATGTGAAAAATATATTACTGGTAAATAAATGAACTAGAAAGACTGAAAAATCTCCTTCATATTATTGTAATGTAGGCAATCTTGCAAAAATGAAACTGGTAGCATATAGTGATATGGGATTTGCCGGACTTAACAATGGAGGATCTCGAGTGAGATAAATTGTCTAGTTACACAGGCATCCTGATTTTTAAGCTATGAGATAAATTATGTGACATTATCTTTAACATGTGAAAAGTATATTACTGGTAAATAAATGAACTAGAAAAGCTAAGAAAATCTCCTTCATATTATTAATACTTGGGCAATCTTGCAAAAATGAAACTGGTAGCATATAGTGATATAGGATTTGCCGGACTTAACAATGGAGGATCTCGAGTGAGATAAATTGTCTAGTTACACAGGCACATCCTGATTTTTAAGCTATGAGATAAATTATGTGACATTATCTTTAACAGGTGAAAAGTATATTACTGGTAAATAAATGAACTAGAAAAATGAAAATCTCCTTCATATTATTAATGTAGGCAATCTTTTAAAAATGAAACTGGTAGCATATAGTGATATAGGATTTGCCGGACTTAACAATGGAGGATCTCGAGTGAGATAAATTGTCTAGTTACACAGGCACATCCTGATTTTTAAGCTATGAGATAAATTATGTGACATTATCTTTAACATGTGAAAAGTATATTACTGGTAAATAAATGAACTAGAAAAGCTAAGAAAATCTCCTTCATATTATTAATACTTAGGAAATCTTGCAAAAATGAAACTGGTAGCATATAGTGATATAGGATTTGCCGGACTTAACAATGGAGGATCTCGAGTGAGATAAATTGTCTAGTTACACAGGCACATCCTGATTTTTAAGCTATGAGATAAATTATGTGACATTATCTTTAACATGTGAAAAGTATATTACTGGTAAATAAATGAACTAGAAAAGCTAAGAAAATCTCCTTCATATTATTAATACTTAACTTAGGCAATCTTGCAAAAATGAAACTGGTAGCATATAGTGATATAGGATTTGCCGGACTTAACAATGGAGGATCTCGAGTGAGATAAATTGTCTAGTTACACAGGCACATCCTGATTTTTAAGCTATGAGATAAATTATGTGACATTATCTTTAACAGGTGAAAAGTATATTACTGGTAAATAAATGAACTAGAAAAGCTAAGAAAATCTCCTTCATATTATTAATACTTAGGCAATCTTACAAGAAATGAAACTGGTAGCATATAGTGATATAGGATTTGCCGGACTTAACAATGGAGGATCTCGAGTGAGATAAATTGTCTGGTTACACAGGCACATCCTGATTTTAAGCTATGAGATAAATTGTGTGACATTATCTTTAACATGTGAAAAGTATATTACTGGTAAATAAATGAACTAGAAAAAGAAACTAAGAAAATCTCCTTCATATTATTAATACTTGGGCAATCTTGCAAAAATGAAACTGGTAGCATATAGTGATATGGGATTTGCCGGACTTAACAATGGAGGATCTCGAGTGAGATAAATTGTCTAGTTACACAGGCACATCCTGATTTTTAAGCTATGAGATAAATTGTATGACATTATACTTTAACATGTTAGAGAAAAGTATATTACTGGTAAATAAATGAACTAGAAAAGCTAAGAAAATCTCCTTCATATTATTAACTTAACTTAGGCAATCTTGCAAAAATGAAACTGGTAGCATATAGTGATATAGGATTTGCCGGACTTAACAATGGAATGGGTGAGATAAATTGTCTAGTTACACAGGCACATCCTGATTTTTAGCTGTAGATAAATTATGTAACATTATCTTTAACAGGTGAAAAGTATATTACTGGTAAATAAATGAACTAGAAAAGCTAAGAAAATCTCCTTCATATTAATACTTGGGCAATCTTTTTAAAAATGAAACTGGTAGCATATGGTGATGTAAGTTTGCCGGACTTAACAATGGAGGATCTCGGGTAGAGTAAATTGTCTAGTTACACAGGCACATCTGATTTTTTAAGCTATGAGATAAATTATGTGACATTATCTTTAACAGGTGAAAAGGAAGTATGTTACTGGTAAATAAATGAACTAGAAAAGCTAAAAAAATCTCCTTCATATTATTAATACTTAGGCAATCTTGCAAAAAATGGAAACTGGTAGCATATAGTGATATGGGATTTGCCGGACTTAACAATGGAGGATCTCGAGTGAGATAAATTGTCTAGTTACACAGGCACATCCTGATTTTTAAGCTATGAGATAAATTATGTGACATTATCTTTAACATGTGAAAAGTATATTACTGGTAAATAAATAAAACTAGAAAAGCTAAGAAAATCTCCTTCCTTATTATTAATACTTAGGCAATCTTTTAAAAATGAAACTGGTAGCATATAGTGATATAGGATTTGCCGGACTTAACAATGGAGGATCTCGAGTGAGATAAATTGTCTAGTTACACAGGCACATCCTGATTTTTAAGCTATGAGATAAATTATGTGACATTATCTTTAACATGTGAAAAGTATATTACTGGTAAATAAATGAACTAGAAAAGCTAAGAAAATCTCATGTGTGTTATTAATACTTAACCAGGCAATCTTGCAAAAATGAAACTGGTAGCATATAGTGATATAGGATTTGCAGACTTAACAATGGAGGATCTCGAGTGAGATAAATTGTCTAGTTACACAGGCACATCCTGATTTTTAAGCTATGAGATAAATTATGTGACATTATCTTTAACAGGTGAAAAGTATATTACTGGTAAATAAATGAACTAGAAAAATAAGAAAATCTCCCTTCATATTATTAATACTTAGGCAATCACCAAAAAATGGAAACTGGTAGCATATAGTGATATGGGATTTGCCGGACTTAACAATGGAGGGGGGATCTCGAGTGAGATAAATTGTCTGATTACACAGGCATCTGATTTTTTTAAACTATGAGATAAATTATGTGACATTATCTTTAACATGTGAAAAGTATATTGGTAAATAAATGAACTAGAAAAGATAAGAAAATCTCCTTCATATTATTAATACTTAGGCAATCTTGCAAAAATGAAACTGCTAGCATATAGTGATATGGGATTTGCCGGACTTAACAATGGAGATCTGAGTGAGATAAATTGTCTAGTTACACAGGCACATCCTGATTTTTAAGCTATGAGATAAATTATGTGATATCTTTAATGTGAAAAGTATATTTATGGTAAATAAATGAACTGAAAAGCTAAGAAAATCTCCTTCATATTATTAATACTTAGGCAATCTTGCAAAAAATGAAACTGGTAGCATATAGTGATATAGGATTTGCCGGACTTAACAATGGAGGATCTCGAGTGAGATAAATTGTCTAGTTACACAGGCACATCCTGATTTTTAAGCTGAGATAAATTGTGACATTATCTTTAACAGGTGAAAAGTATGTTACTGGTAAATAAATGAACTAGAGAAAGCTAAGAAAATCTCCTTCATATTATTAATACTTAGGCAATCTTGCAAAAATGAAACTGGTAGCATATGATGATATAGGATTTGCCGGACTTAACAATGGAGGATCTCGGTGAGATAAATTGTCTAGTTACACAGGCTTGTCCTGATTTTAAGCTATGAGATAAATTATGTGACATTATCTTTAACATGTGAAAAGTATATTACTGGTAAATAAATGAACTGAAAAGCTAAGAAAATCTCTTCATATTATTAATGAAAACGATATTTTCAAAAATGAAACTGGTAGCATATAGTATGGGATTTGCCGGACTTAACAATGGAGGATCTCGAGTGAGATAAATTGTCTGGATTACACAGGCACATCCTGATTTTAAGCTATGAGATAAATTATGTGACATTATCTTTAACATGTGAAAAGTATATTACTGGTAAATAAATGAACTGAAAAGCTAAGAAAATCTTAGCCATATTATTAATACTTAGGCAATCTGCAAAAAATGAAACTGGTAACTATAGTGATATAGGATTTTAGGACTTAACAATGGAGGATCTCGAGTGAGATAAATTGTCTAGTTACACAGGCACATCTGATTTTTAAGCTATGAGATAAATTATGTGACATTATCTTTAACATGTGAAAAGTATATTACTGGTAAATAAATAGACTAGAAAAGCTAAGAGAGCTCCTCCTTCCTTATTAATACTTAACTTGAGCAATCTGCAAAAAATGAAACTGGTGGCATATGGTGATATGGGATTTGAGGACTTAACAATGGAGGATCTGGGGAAGTGAGATAAATTGTCTAGTTACACAGGCACATCCTGATTTTTAAGCTATGAAGATGAAATTATGTGACATTATCTTTAACAGGTGAAAAGTATATTACTGGTAAGCAAATGAACTAGAAAAGCTAAGAAAATCTCCTTCATATTATTAATACTTAGGCAGTATCTTTTGAAAATGAAACTGGTGACATATAGTGATATAGGATTTGCCGGACTTAACAATGGAGGATCTCGGTGAGATAAATTGTCTAGTTACACAGGCACATCCTGATTTTTAAGCTATGAGATAAATTATGTGACATTATCTTTAACAGGTGAAAAGTATATTACTGGTAAATAAATGAACTAGAAAAGCTAAGAAAATCTCCTTCATATTATTAATGTAGGCAATCTTACTGCCAAAAATGAAACTGGTAGCATATGGTGATATAGGATTTGCCGGACTTAACAATGGAGGATCTCGGTGAGATAAATTGTCTAGTTACACAGGCACATCCTGATTTTTAGCACAGATAAATTATGTGACATTATCTTTAACATGTGAAAAGTATATTACTGGTAAATAAATGAACTAGAAAAGCTAAGAAAATCTCCTTCATATTATTAATACTTAGGGCAATCTTGCAAAAATGAAACTGGTAGCATATAGTGATATAGGATTTGCCGGACTTAACAATGGAGGATCTCGAGTGGGAGAATAAATTGTCTAGTTACCAGGCACATCCTGATTTTTTTAAGCTATGAGATAAATTGTATGACATTATCTTTAACATGTGAAAAGTATATTACTGGTAAATAAATGAACTAGAAAAGCTAAGAAAAATCTCCTTCATATTATTAATACTTAACTTAGGCAATCTTGCAAAAATGAAACTGGTAGCATATAGTGATATAGGATTTGCCGGACTTAACAATGGAGGGGATCTCGAGTGAGATAAATTGTCTTTCTTGTGGGTGACAATCATACTTATGTTCCTGTTTTTTGGCAATCTCATAGTCGAGAGAGTTGTGAAAAGTACACAAAAAAGGAAACTTGCTATTTTTTTTTTTTTTTTTTTTTTTTTAAATCATTTCACCCCAAGCAAGGCAGAAATGCCACTGATGCACAGAGAGTTACCGTGAGAGAATAAGGAAGTTACAGGGGATGTCAAAGAAAAGATAGATGGACAGGAATCAAGATGATAAAAGATGGCAACTGATGTTGCATTTAAACTTTTGGAGATTGTAGTTATCAGGGAAGCCAAGAAATGGAAGTGTGAGAAAAGAAACTGTTAGAGTAAAAGAGGAAGTTACATTTAACTATTTTTATGGTGAAAGAATGGAACCTTGGTATCAATCTAGTAGCATGAATAAATTTTTGTGGTCAGGGTATGACGAGCAAAAAGCTTGTCAGAGCAGTTGCCATGAAAATACTTGTAGAAAAGACAGAGGGAAGACTACATACATCACATTGGTGAGAAAGTGAGTGAAGACAGGCTGCTAAATCAGGATCAATTATATTGCAGAAACTCCTGTGGATTTTGTCAAGAATGATATGACATGATGTTGATATGATGGAAGCCTGCATGTTTTATAGACAATATATTCTAGAAATTCTATGTATTGAAGACAAGCTGGAAATCTTCCATTAATATGTAAAACTGACAATTGCAGGTCTTTGAGTTTGCTCACTCATCTACTCAAATATCAAATTAAAATGTTGAGAATCAAAACTGCAATTGTTTGTGAAATACTTGAACAAAAGGTAATATATAAACTTGAATGGATTTCCGGATCAAGCCAAGTTGCAGATTACCTGACTAAGAGGGGTGTCTCCTAACAAGATCCTGGATCCGGTATGTGAGCCTAGAATCTCTCTTGCTTAAAAATTGTACATTTAAATGTGTGATAAATAAGCTGCCACTATAGTCTATGTGAAAAGGGAGAGAGTTGTCAATTATACTGACTCTTGTAGTTGTACCTAGGATTGAACTCACTATCCCTGACTAAAAATGGTCCTGGGTATGACCATAAACTGCATCTGGCAGCAAGGCCTCTGATTGGGAGGTTGTGAGAAGCATGGAACCACCTCTTAATTGCTGCTGCTCCCAGTTCCACCCTGATCCGGAGTGGTAGCACCTGTTAAGGTCCCAGCTATGGGTAAACCAAGGTCGAAATGCTATGAAAGTATTTACCAACAAAATATTATTGAATGAAAAATGTTACCAAATAAAAAATACGTTTTTGAATGAAAAATGTTACCAACAAAAATATGTCTTTGAAAATATTACCAGCAATACATCTGACTCTCAACGAAACCTACTTTACAAAGAAAGTATATTCTAATCATATAAATCTATTGTAAAAATTTTGTTGGCATTAAATAACCCATCGAGGTTGATATCCCATAAAACAAACCAAACCTGACTAAAAAAAAATTACTCCTACTTAATGAGTGTTCTAAACAGTGACAGCAGCTTGTTTCCTTTTCTGCCAAAGTGGATTTCACCTTTAGGCAGGCAGTATTTAATTTTTTTGAAATTTCTCTTTGGGGAACATCTTTCTGTTTAGTGATGTGCTGTCACTCTGTTGACTGATTAAGATTCTGTTTTGGTTCTGTCGGATTCTAACCCATATTAGATCCCAATTCGTTTTTAAATAATGCACAAAAATTATTTAGCAAAACAAAACAGGTGTTTGGCTTGTAAAATAGCACCTTTACAAATATTTATGCAGCTATTTTCTGCTTTGAGCATTATAATTAATTTTGTTTTCATGTCCTAAATAACCGAATATTAACAATGAATTACAATCATTGTTTGCATACTATCTGACTGGACTAATTGCTAATTTTCTTTGTTTATCTACAGTAAATTCCCTCCTTTGTAACCAGTGCCTCTTTCATGATTTAGTTAGTCATTTTTAATTTTTATTTCTGTATTTTACTTCCTTGCTGTACAGTTTTATGTTAAAAAAAAAAAAATAAAGCCTTGGGCCTCTTTCTTGCCTCTCAAAATTTAAATGCAATATCAGTGTTTATTGTTCTGTCTTTAGTTTTTTTTTTTTTTTTTTTGTTTTTCATACTCTCTTCCACTCATTAACTCATTTCTTCTTAGTGAATTTCTTGCTTTGCTTGGGTTAAAATGATTTTTTTTAAAGTTCTATTTAACTCATAGCTGAGGGAAAAAAAAACCCTGATGCTTGTTAACATTGTGATGATTTTGGTGTGCTTGTTCATCATGCATTAACTAAAACTTAGTGGTTACAATGTAGAAAATAGTATTTTGTAACTGAATACTTGTCCTGTGTGTGTTTCACAGAAAAAAAGATGCTAAGATTTCACATTTGTTTTTCTGTACCCCCCCCCCCCCCCTTTTTTTTTCCCCAGTACCCTATTTATTATTATTTTTTTAATTTTTTTTTTTTTTTATGTAGTAACTATTTTGAGCACATTTTCATAGATTCCTGTGTTTGTGTTATTAAAATTAGGTACTACCAAAGATTCATTAAAAGATGATTTTACATGATAAAAAGATGCCCACAATTTTATACAAACAAACTTTTATCATCAAAATATTTATGTAATAAGAGGAAAGACCAAAGGATTTTTCATGTAAAAATTTATTTTTTAACTTTGAAAATTTTGGTTAAATTTTTTTTTTTTTTTTATCATTATCAAAGAGAGGACATGAATTAATGAGAAATTTTCATGTCTTTTTGCTTTGAAAAACATTGATTTGGAAATTCTTGGAAAAATCAGATAGTTATCGAATTTTAACGAAACTTTCAGGACTTATTCAGAAATTAATGAAATAATAATTTGAAAAGATTTTTTTTTTTTTTTTTTTAAGAATATCTGATGGAAGTTCTAATATCTTCACCTTTGTGTGATCAGCTAATGCAATGGGGTATTACATCAGTCTAATTTCTGGCTGATCTCTTTTAAACATGTATTCTTTGTATTAGGTATAAATTAGATTCTTTAAGAATGGAATCATTAAAAGAAGGGTGTAATGTTTTAAGTGTGTGTTTATAGTTGGTAACAATGTTAAGTTTTCAAAGTATTTTTTTCCTTAAATATATTTTCAAATTTATGTACATAATAACACTATATTATACTCTATACAATGTCAACTTTATATTGGTCACTGAGCCTTGATTAAGCTGGATTAGCTTTTAAATAGATTTTGAATAAACTGCCAACATGACATTAACTTGGAGATTATCTTTCAAAGTTCTTTTTTTATTTCGTTTTCACTTTTTTACTAAACCTGTGGGTGGAAAGAAATAATACCAAAGCTTGTTGCTTCTGGCAGGGTTAGAGATTTAAGAAGGTGGGAAGAGAATTATGAATTTTTTATTTTTTTTTTATTTTTATTTTTTTTTATGTTTCAGCTATTTTTGTAAAGTTTTCCAGTATACAAAAACTGCAATGGAAAAAGGCTTAAATGAAAAAGAAAAGTTCAATTGGATGTTTTCATGTAAGAATAATATCAGGGTACTTTGTTTTACTCTTGTGTTTAGGCACCAGCTAGGTCTCTGTTCACATGAAGAACAAATGTTCCTTTATAGAAGAGATTGTTGACATGATGAAATATTAATATCAAAACTACAGAAATATTATTTACATTGTTCATTACTGTTGTCCTCTTCTTTGTCATATTTACGTTTCAGCCATTGTACACTCCAGCCTTCTTCAGGTGATATACGATAGAATTTCATACAAACTCTTCAAATTAAGGCTGGAGTGTGCAATGGCCAAAACATTGTGAATATGTTTATAAAGATGAGAACAACAGTTTGAACAATGTAAATAGTGTAAACATCTGATCTCAGAAATATTATCATGATCAGAATAAGTTGTTTTTTTAAATTTAGGTACTAAAAAGTAAAAATAGTGTTTTATGTTTATACACAAGGAAACACTTAAATGTCTAATCTTCATTTATAGGAGAGATTGAGGAAATGACATAAAGACAGAATAACAGCTACTGTCTCATAACAAATATATTAGCCCATCTCTATGCATTGAAGGAGGTATGGTGGAGTAATGAATAGTGGATTGAAGAATGAGAGAACCAAGTTTGAACTCCAGTCAAATTTATTACATTTACTTACGTGCTAAAAACCTTGGGAAAGGTATGAATGCAACTCTTCTTTCTTATGTGTGCTCATTAGGAGACACTGTAAACTGAGGAATCAGAGCCAAGTTCAAATTCCAGCTGAGTTCATTACATTCACTTATGTGCTAATAACCTTGGGAAAGGTATGAATCTTTTCTCCTCATCCCCAAGCTATAGGTAAATAGCAGGTCAGACTTGGGTGGCAACCAGTCTAGGAGAAAGAAAAAAAATTTATGAATTTAAAACCAGCTTAGAGAGGGTTAGTGTATCTTGCCCAAGATTCACTACTTCTACTGTAGCTGCAATACTGTTCTGCTTTTATGATTCAGGGGTGTCATGGGACTTGACTGTGATGCATTGAATAAAAAGTTCAGTTTGAAATTCTGTTAGTTATTGACTACAAGTGGCTGAAGATGGCTGGAAGGTACATTTGCCATAATACTTTGACTGTAACAATCAAGATGATAATAGTTTGAACAAAATCTGTGCATAATAAATATTTTTTATTTGTGGTGGTGTTGTGATTATAGAATCCCATCCAAAGCCAGCAACTTGATTCATTTTAAAACTGACACTGTCTTCTGCAAACGATTATCTTTCTCTTGTCATGTGAGTTTTGAAATTGAACCGTCTCAGCTTGTTGCCTTGTAGCATTGAATAATGATTAGAAGGTTGTTGATACTGATTTGTTGAGTCATGCTTCATATTCTCATTCTGTTGCATAGTTTGTTTTTTAGTTTTTGTTTGTTTGTTTGGGTTTTTTTTTTTTTAAGATAAATTTTCAATGTTATTTCGGATTCTCCGTTCTATTAAAATTATTATTTCTTTTGCTTTCTGTAATTTCATCATATTGAACTTGCACAACATATTGGCATGAATGTTTTGTTCACTGTAAATTAAGCTCAGTGTATAATTAATGCTAATTAAAATTAAAATGATTCTTTAATAGAAGACTTGATTTATTGTTGGATTCTAATTACTGTGTGTTTGTTTATGTACACTGATGAGTCAAAATTTTCTGACAAGCAACATCGTGAAAGAATAACAGCTACTAACTCATTGGTACCAGCCAAGAAAGTTTTAAATTAATATTAACTCAAACTGGTGGAGGTGGGGGTGCATTCTCCATGTCAGCATCTCTTCTTTGGGAGGGGGCTGGGGTCATTATCCAATACCTGAAGCGTCCCCAAAAGAGGAAGTGTTGAGGAGGCTTGAGCAAATTTTTAATGTTTGCCAACATTAAACTGTGACCTTGTGTTACATTCTGTAGCTGTGTAAGTGTGTGGATAAATACTCATAACAACTACATTGGAATCTATAAGCATATAAGCCAGCTTTAAGTACTTAATTTTGATGTGTTGAATGCCCCAGTTATGAACAAGAAGAAAAATTTAAATGACTCCAATAAAAGGTCAATTGGTGATAATCAAGGGTTCGGAATGAAAAATTGAAGAACAGAGTTTGAATTCTAGTTAAGTTTGTTACATTTATTTATGTGCAAATGCCTTTGCGAATGGTATGAAGCCATCGCTTCTCTCTCCATCCTACTGCAGCTATAGGGCAGAATGGGCCTTGTAGGAGAAAGAAAATTCTGAATTCAAACCAGACTGGAGTGTGTTGACCTCTGTCAGGTTATCTTGTCCTAGACACACCACTGCTGCTATGGTTGCAGTACACCTACAACCATAATGGGTTACAGGACTCATCATGTTATCAACATGCTTGTATACTGATGATAAAAAAAGATTTATATAGTAAATAGTTTTTAACATAATCTCTTTCTTTGTCAATGCACATAATTCTATCGTGAATATAAATTGTATAAATTGAATATAATACAGTAAAAATTTCAAATCAAAATTCATTTTAGAAATGTTAGGCCAGAGTCTTATCATTTATCAATCACACCCAATGGTGCATAGGGCAGCAACTTTTTGTTGCTGTTTTTGTAACAAACTGTTTTTACGGGGCAAGGTTGTTAGCCCTGCGCCCAACCCCCAAACCTGGAGGACCAGCAGGCCATTCTTGGTCCTTACGTTTACAGCACCTGGTATTCCCAAATGGTCACCCATTTAAGTACTGACCAGGCACGATGTTGCTTAACTTTGGTGATCAGACGGGAACCGGTGTATTCAACACGATATACCCGTAATCAGTCTTATGTAATGAGTGGATTTGGTAGGTGTTAGAAAGGACCATCCTTCTTTGAGCGTTGTGGATTGGCGCTACAGAAACACAAAGAATTGTAACAAATAACAGAACTACATTACATGACAACTTTTAGCAGCAGCAGCAACTAAATGGGTAGCACATGAAACTTGAAGAGAAAATAACAGAATCAAGATCTTGATTTTCCACACAACTTTAACCAAAGGGCTAGGAAGAAAGCCCTCATCAATACTGGAAAGAGTGATAATAATTGTGAACCTAAGAAATTTATTTTCCTGAAAAATAGTTTAATAGAAATCAACAGCTGTACTGTTTGGTCAATGAATGCCAAACGTTTCCTTATAAGGAAATTGCAAATGTTACCTAGGCAGAAGAATGTTTTGTATTTTTAGGTCCTTTAGTAGACTTCATATGTATGCAACACTGGCAGTTTCTATGTGCTACATCCCTTCAAGATATCAAAAACAATGGCTCTCCACAACTTCCTGTCTCTTGTGGCCTTTGTTTCTCCCTTTACTAAGACTACCACCTTACCCTGTTCTGCTATCCATTTACACATGCTTAGCAAGTACGCGGCTCACTGTTTTCTACTATCTCTCTCGCTTTTAGTATGCCTTGTGAGGATTAAGTTTTCCAAGCTCTCCTTCCTTATTTGTCCAAGAAATTTCATCTCTTTCTTTCTGGTTTTGATTATCTTTTTTGTTGCCATTTTCTTTTAAAACTTGCTCATTGTTTACTTGTGCCACTCATGAAATTTTCAGTATCCTTCTGTGGAATCCCTTTTCCTTTTGTAAATTTAAATATCTGGGAAGTATTTTAACAGAAGGCAAAAAATGTGGCATCAAAATCTGAACATGCATTGGATTAGTGAAAGATGCCTTTTATAGTTAAGCAAAGTGTGAAGGAACAGAAAAACTTTGTTAGAAACAAAGAAAAAAGTGCTGGATTGTTATGCAATATCCATCTTCTTACTTAGCAAGGAATGTTAGACAATCTCCATACTGATGAAGATAAAACTGGAAGCAACAGAAATGTTTTTCTACTCTGGCACCAGTAAGCAAAAAGAAAATCTAGATGGAGAAAATAGTGAAGATTCGTCTCCCAGTTGATATTATACAGCTATGTAAAAGTGTTAGCTGTCTTATAATGAGACCCTCCTGTAACATTTCCACCAACTTCCACTCCAGCGTCTGACACCTCAGATATGTCATCACTTCTCCATTTACTATTTGTTATCAGTTCTTATATTGAAATCTGAGAAACATGTCTTGTCTCTGGTTTCTTGAGACATTCTAGTGCTTTGTGTCAATAGGAAGCATGGGTTGTTTCATGCTTTGAGTTAATAGGAGACATGGAATGTTTTGTAAGTAATGTTCCATTTTTGGAGAGGGAGTAAAAACTTTTTTAGATATGGAAAATTAAAAAAAAAATTTATGAACATGATTTGAAATAAAACCCACACACCTGAAATCAAGCAGGTATGCAAAAAAAATGTTTGTTTTTTTTAGCCATGTCCTTTCAGAGTATACAATTATAGCTCTCCATTTTCATAATGTCTCTAAGCTCTGAAATTTTATTCACTAATTTTTTTTTTTTATCACCCAATAGGAGTAGATAGGTATGTCCTCTCTGATTTTGTTTTTGTTATCAAAAGATTACAAGCCAACATACACATTTACTCATGCAAAAGTGGATATATTTAAATAAAATCAAATATAGAATAAGCAAAATAATTTTTTTTTTTTTTGTGAATGTATGAGAAGTATGGCACCGTATGCATAAAAATAGATCCCTATTTTAGGTCAAACTGATGAGACTAGTGAAAGATAATTACAAGTCAAAATATACATTCACTTAAATAAAATCAAGTATGGAATCTTTATTATATATGAATTGTCATGACTTCTTTGTTGGGGAGGTATAGTAGAATGGTTTCTTGCTGCCTTGTCTATAGTTTGAATTCAATTTTTCTTCTCCTATTCTGGCTACCATCCAAGGCTTGAGAGCACAGTCTGCTCTGCTGTTTATTCTAGATTCATGGCTTTCTCAAAGTGTGTGGGAGTGATTGCAATAAATCATAAACATATCTTGCCAATTGTACTCTCTGTACTAATATTCATTATGCCTCCTGTGTCCTCTCTATGTAAAGGATAAAAAAAAATGACATGCTAGATTCCAATATATAATGTCCTCTTCAATAGGGCAAGAAATGCAGAAGAATTTAATCACAAATGAAGTAAAAACTAAGATAGAAAATCAGACGAATGAATAAGAAATATATGGAAACTGTTACTAACAATAAAAGATGGTTAAAAAGTTTTGAAATCCATAATAAAGAAAGCATTTAGAACACCATTAATCAGAGAAAAGCCATCTTTGACAAATTACCCCCCCCCCCTTTTTTTTTTTAATGTCATGTCCTTTTAAGAAATAAGCAGTCATGGCTCTCCATGGATTCCTTTTGTTTATTATCTGTTAATTGTCATGATTTCTTGGGAAAGACAGCACAGTACTTTGCTGTTGATAATGGTCATGATTATAATATTAAAAGTAAGTTTAATATCTGTCACTTTTGAATAGAATTCTACTCCTCTCCAAAAATGTAATATTATTTTCAGAACATTTTAATATATTCAATGGTGGTTCAACTATAAACTAATGAAGCATAAGATTCAGGGATCCTAATCCCAGAGAGGGTCTCTAAAGTAATTTTTATTTGGTCTCTAAAGTAATTTTTTTAATGTGAATTTCTAACCAAGTTTTTTTTTTTTTTTTTAAATATTAAAATAATGTGATTTTAGTGATAGAATCTAAAACAAATGGTTGTAGTTAATGTTCACCTTAGAATATGCTCTCATACCCACTTCATATGGCCTCAGAATTCCCTTGTAATTGGTCTAATTTAAAAATTTTCTTGTTGGCTTGCAGTGCCTGAACCTCCTGCTGTATGGATTCATTGAACATACCAGAATCTATTTATAGCCTTCATTTTGGCAGTTTGATGCACAGATCATTGGAACCGTTCTTACACACTATGTGACCTGACAATTGCATTTAAGCATGAAACAGTCTGTCGCCTCTGGGTGTTGACTTCAATATCCACTTTTATATTTACATACTCTATCTCTGATATTGAGGACTTTAACTCATAAACATAGCATTCATTAAAATATATATATGTGTGTGTGTGTGTGTGTATATTTTGGCAGCATCCTTTCTTTTAAACATGTTGTATTGAATGATAGACAACTTAGTCTTGCAGATTTTTTGTATTTTCTCATGAGGCTTTTTATTTCCAAATTATATTTATACAAATATTGTCCATATGTTAACCGAGTACTTTCGAACATTATCATTCGTCATCAAGGTTAAATTTTATGGTTTTACAATTTTAAACATCAACAATTGCCTTGCAGCAGAAAACGTGTTACTACAACCAAAATTTTGCAGAGGCTCAAGACACGCTCTCAATATGAGTATACTGGTCGTGTATCCCCTGTCTCAGCCAAGACGAATGGGTTTCCCCCTTGGTTCATTCTCTTCTCAAGTTGGACTCTGTGGTGGGTGGTGGAGCACAGGGCCAGTGAAAATAAAAATCAAAACATGGCATCTTTAAATAAAACATCTAAAAGAAATTTATCGGAATCTGAAGGTGAAACAGCAGACTTCCCCAGATTCATTATCATTGAATCCCTGGAAGAGGTTTGTCTCGCTAAATTCTCCCCATTCTTGATCAAAAGAGTTATCTCTATATGAGTATCCCCAAAAAATGTAAAAAAATTGAGAAATGGAAATTTACTGGTTGAAGTGGATAACAGGAGACAAGCAGAAAATCTCCTAAAAATGAAAAAATATGATACCAAATGCAAAGCCTATCCACATGAGAAGGTAAACACTTCCAAAGGTGTAATCAGAAGCCGGGAGTTGGCTTTAGTTTCAGAAGAAGAAACAAGAGGGACCCTGGGAAAACAGGGAGTGATAGATATAAAAAGAATAAACAAAGAAAGGGTGACAAAAAAATTGATACAAATACCTATATATTGACTTTTAATCAGGCCCAAATCCCTAGAACTGTCAAAATAGGATACTATCTGGAGAAAGTGGATCAGTATATTCCAGCTCCCCTGAGGTGCTTCAAATGTCAGAAATTTGGACACCACAGGGACACTTGCAGAGGACGACAGACATGTGCCAAATGTGGAGAGAAAGAACCAAATCATAAAGAGGAGGAATGTTTGAAACCACCAAGATGTCCAAATTGTCAACAGGATCATCCAGCATATGCAAGATCTTGTGATGTCTACAGGAAAGAAAAAGAAATCATTGCATAAAACATAAGAAAAATGTATCTTTCCTGGAGGCCAGGAAAATTGTAGAGAGCTATATGGGTGAGATTAGCTATGCTTCGGTTACACGGAGAGCTGACTCTGAAAATAAAAAATATAGAACACTAATTGAAAAACTCATAAAATTAGATTCAAGCGAGTGGACAAAATTCCAGGCAGAACTAAAAAAAGAATACACTAATAATATTCAACAAACATTTCAACTGGAAGTCTTTGCTCAGAATAACAAAACCCATGATAAAATAAAGGATGAAAAAGAAGTAGAAAAAAACGTCACAGACACAGACCACTCCTACCAAAAAACAGAAATTGCGACAATCACCAGTCTGTCCTTCAACTTCTAAAAGTGATGACAATGGGAAAAATAATATACAAAACCCTGAATCAAACCAGAACAAAGAAAAACGCCTATCACAATCCAAGAAGGACCATACTCCATCTTCCTCACAGGAACATCCAAAGGTCTCAAATTTAACAAGCCAACCTACAGAACTATCAACTTCGAAGATTGACACAGAAAACAGGTTTAGTTTTCTGGAAAGGATGGAAACTGATGAGCTGAGTATTAAAAACAAATCCAAAAAGAGGAATAACACCAATTCAGACAAAGTTCACACCAAACAATGAAATTACAAATACAATCCTACAGTGAAATTGCAAAGGAATTCGGGCTAATTATGAGGAACTTCACCAACTACTGGCCAACCATAAACCCAAAATAGTTTGCCTACAAGAAACCTTAAAAGAAACAACCTTTATTAAATTTAAACAATGCCACATGTATAACTATTTTAACAAAGATGGAAACAGAGCCTCTGGAGGAGTGTCGATCCTAGTTAGGAAAGATATACCCCGAAGTCACTTTCAGATAGATACTGACCTCCAAGCAATTGTTATTAAAGCTACTCTGCATAAACCAATACACATCTGCTCCATCTACATCCCTCCACATGACCCCATCAGTGACTCTAAAATGAATAAACTACTTGAGCAAATACCAAAGCCTTATTTATTGCTGGGTGACTTAAACATCCATAGCACTGTCTGGGGGTGCCAGAAAACCAATAGAAAAGGTAAAGACCTTGAAAAAAATCATTGAATCAAATAACCTTTGTCTACTAAACGATAAATCAAAAACATACCTCAACCCGTTCACAGGTTCTTACTCAGCCATTGACCTCACTCTATGCAATCCCATAAGCTATATGGACTATGGGTAGAAAGTTCATGATGATCTATGTGGTAGTGACCACTTCCCCATATTTCTTGAAAGTCTACAACCATTTAAAGATGAAAAATTCCCTCATTGGAAACTTAACAAGGCAAACTGGGAAGTTTTTGAAACCCTCTGTGAACAAAAACTTTTTCCAGACTCCAAAATTATAGACCACACAAAATATTTTACCGAAACTCTAATCTCCATAGCCAATGAATCCATTAGAAAAACCTCAAGCTCAGACAAACATAGAACTCCCTGGTTCAATGATGAATGCAAAACAGCTATCCTCCTTCGTAATGCTGCCTTATGGAAATTTCATAAACAACCTACCACCATTAATCTCAATGCCTTCAAACTGCTCAGGGCAAAAACCCGAAAAATCATTAAAGAAGCAAAAAAAGGAAAGTTGGCAAAACTATGTCAATCAAATTGGCTCCTCCACTAAAACAAACAATATTTGGAGGATAATAAGGAAGATATCTGGAAAACCACAACCAATCACTCTCAGACATCTTAGAAAAGATCAGACAGAAGCAACTACAAAGGAAGACATAGCAGATATACTAGCCAAGACATTCTCACAAAATTCCTCACTTAACACCTCTAACCCACAATTCATTACTTATAAGAACCTTGTTGAAAAACAAAAACTTAATTTTAAGACAAATAATCTTGAAAAATATAATCTTCTATTTACATTAGCGGAACTGAAAGAAGCAATCAAAGCCTCACACAATACAGCAGTCGGCCCTGATGAAATTCATTATGAATTTCTAAAACATCTACCAAACAAATCACTGACCTACCTTCTCAAAATATTTAATAACATCTGGACACATGAGACAGTCTCAGAAACATGGAAAATAGCAACTGTCATTCCTATACCTAAACCTGGAAAAGACCACACAGACCCATCCAACTACCCTCCAATAGCTCTCACGAGTTGCCTCTGTAAAACAATGGAGCGCATGATTAACAAAAGACTGATCTGGTACCTTGAATCCAATAAACTTATCACCAGATCTCAATGTGGTTTTAGAAAACAGATATCAACAATGGATCATTTGGTTAAATTGGAAACCTCCATAAGAGAGGCTAATATCCCAAAACAACATCTTATAGCAATTTTTTTTGACCTGGAGAAGGCTTATGAAACCACCTGGAAGTTTGGAATAATAAAAGATCTCTATAAACTTGGACTGCGAGGTAGATTGCCAAACTTTATTAAGAATTTTCTGTTGTAGAGGGAGTTCCGAGTTCGAATTGGATCCACACTTTCAAACCTTCACAAGCAAGAAGAGGGAGTATCCTATCGGTGACACTTTTCATTATAAAAATTAACAGTATAACAAAGTGCCTCACAACTGGAATTGATGACTATCTTTATGTTGACGACTTCTGCATCACTTCCAGATCAAAATATATGAGGACTGCAGAACACCAACTACAACAATGCATCAATAAAATAATACATTGGGTACATAGAAACGGATACAGGATATCTAAAAGCAAAACAAAATGTGTGCAGTTTTGTCAACTGAAGAAAATGCACAATGACCCAGTCATAAAGCTGGAAGACATGAAAATACCGGTCATTAATGAGTATAAATTCTTGGGAGTTATATTAGACAGGAAATTCTTTCATACCTCATATAAGACATTTAAAATCTAAAACGGCCCGTGCTCAACTACTCTTACGAGTAGTTACCCATACAAAATGGGGAGCTGATCGTCAAGCCCTCATTAAGTTATACAGAGCCCTAATCCGATCCCAATTAGATTACGGTATATTTATTTACGGATCTGCCAGGAAATCTTACCTTAAGAAGATTGATCCAATTCGCCATGAAGGACTAAGACAGGTCCTAGGAGCCTTCAGAACTTCTCTAGCTGAAAATTTATACACTGAAACCCATGAAGCTCTTCTATAACTTCGATGTATAAAGCTGGCTCTCCAATATTACATAAAATTGAAGTCATGTCCAACCAACCCAGCTTATGACTGCATTTTCAATTCTAAACATAAGCAACAGTTTCAACGAAAGAAAATGCAATCAAACCATTTGGTCTTCGAATGGAGACTATTCTCCATGAATCCAAAATTCCTATTAAAAGGATACATAAAAGTACACTCACACAAGTTCCACCTTGGACCATCAAAGAACCTCAAGTAATCCTTCAATTAAACAAACTACCAAAAGCAAAAACACACCCCAGTACAGTACCTTTCTGGAAAAATTTCATACTATCCTCTTAAGCCATCCGGATCACCAATATATATTTACGGATGGATCCAAGGATGGCAATAGATCAGCATGTGCTTCTGTACTTGATAAAATTGTATACCAAAAAGCCCTTCCTATGGAAAGTTCCATTTTTACAGCAGAAGTCTGTGCAATTGATCTTGCTCTCAACATAATTTCCAACAACAAACAAAACAAATTTATCATATTTTCAGATTCACTCTTGGTATTAACACCAGTGAAAAACAAATGTCTAGAAAACCCATTAATAGTTAAATTGGTGAGTAGACTAGACTCTGTCTAGTCACAAAGATATAATTATGTGCTGGATACCTAGCCACATTGGAGTGCATGGAAATGAAAGAGCTGATTTGGCAGCAACATTGGCCTTAGAGCTCAGCCCAGACAATATCAGTATTCCATATACGGACTTGAAACTTCAAATATATAAATTCTTTTTGACAAAATAGCAACAACGTTGGAATGGCAACACTAACAACAAATTCTACCAAATAAAGCCTACACTGGGAGAATGGAGATCAGGCTTCAGAAAATCAAGGAAAGAACAAGTCATTATATCACGCTTGCGTATTGGTCACTCAAAACTCACTCATTCTTTTATACTCACGCAGGAACAACTACCACAGTGTTTGACATGTTAAACACCTTATACGATCAAACATATTCTAATGGAATGTGGCACACTAACTAGAACCAGAGAGCAGTATTTTAAAACAGATAATATGAGAAATTTGTTTGAGAAGGTGGAAATGGATGATGTTCTCTCTTTCTCGAGAGAGAGAGGGTTATATCCAAAAATATATCTCGTCATAACCCAGAATACTCAACCGATCAAAGTTGATATACCATAAAACTGTTGGATAAAACTAAACTGGCCCTTTACCCACTGTAAATAAAACTGGTAGTGGAAAACTGCATCAATTGACCATACAAAGAAATCAAACTGCTTGGTATAATAACTAACGCATGCTAGATAGAAACATTTGAAATCATTTACCGGAGTAAGAATAAACACGCCGTGGCTCAAGGACATTATCCCTAAATTGTGTATACGAAGTGTATATATTTTTAATATATATGTGCAGGCTGGGTTTGGCATTAAGTGACCCATAGTGGTTGATATGCCATAAAACTCCAAACAACCAACCAACTTTTGATACCAGGAGAGAAAGTAATCAACCATGACCCATTAAAGCTTTAATTTGTCAGGCTTTGGAAGTTGAAGGTGGCCACAATTGTCATTGATGACTGACATTATGGAGATATGGATAAAGAAAATTTATATAGATTGCTCAGTGGAATTGTTAAGAGAATGGAATCCTCTTAGGAATGGTAAGAATAATCTGGAAAGTGATGAAAATTAAATGGTATCTAAGGATGCTGGTTATGTCCTGCTATCCATGCATGAATTACCAGATATTAAGATGTTATCTGAAAAAATACTGAAATAATAAAAATTTCAACTACATGGTCTATTAATTTATGTTCGGATAAAGCAATCCGAGAATGGCAAGTTTGCTTTTGCATATCCAAGAAATTGGAATCCTAAGTTGATGTGAGGTTTTCTACAAGAGACTTATACAAAGACTAAATTTTTTTTTATTCATTTATTTTTTTTTTTTATCATTTCACCCCAAGCAAAGCAAGACCTCTACTGGTGTGTAGAGGGTTACAGTGAGAGAAAAAAACAAGGTACAGGAAATGTTGAAGAAATAAGAGATGGATAGGAATCAAAGAGATAGAAGATGGCAACTGACATTGCATTTAAACTTTTGAAGATTGTAGCTGTCAGGGAAGCAAACAGATGGAAGTGAGTTCCACAAATAGGAAGTGTGAGAAAAGAAACTTTAGAGTAAAAGAGGTGGTTACATTTAACTATTTTCATGGTAAAAGGGCGGGACCTTGATACCAATTTAATAGGACGAGTAAATACATGTTTGGGTACCAGAGAAAAACTGCTTTTCAGAGCAGTTGCCATGAAAATACTTGTAGAAAAGACAGAGGGAAGCCACATCAGATCAGTGAGAAAGTGACTGAAGTTGAGCTGCTAAGTTAGGATTGTTTATATTGCAGATCCTCTTTTGGATTTTAAGAACCTCAAAATGAATAGCAGGAGCTCTCAACCAGGTATGGCAATGGACAGAGTTATAAATGTGCAAAATAGATTCTGATAAGAAAAAAAAAAACTGGCCTTTTTAGCAGTAGATGCAAATTAGCTATTTCAAATATTGCATAGGCTTATATTTGATGACAAAAGTTAAGAGCCATTTCAAGGTTTCTGTTTAACTCCTAAAAGACTCCAGCAGAGACAACAAATTTTAAACAATCTCCACAGATAATTTGCTAGGGGTTACTGATAGCAACAGGTGTTTGCAAGTATAGAGATTAAGTTAACAAAGATGTGATATTGTCTATTGTCCTTTAAATTTATCTAATCCATTGTAATCTACATTTTGAAGCCAAAAAGGACTTCAGGGCAAAGCAAAGAAAGAAGATGGCTATGTGAATGACAGAATTAGTGAGGAGGAGCACAAGGACTTGTTAGCGGTAAATATATTGACTAGTTTTATGAGAAAAATGTGTTATGAGCTCACATGAATTTAAATGTGCGTAATTTGATGTACAGATAAGTATGTGTGCATATTTTAGCCATATTCTATTAATCTCTTGCTTTAATTCCTGACCAATGAGAATCCCTTTCTTCCCTCGTTTTTAGTTCTCGTTTAAGATAAAAATAATTTCACTATGTACATTACTTTATATAATCATTTTCTTTTCTCAAGAATGTTTGCACTAATTCCTGACCAACGACATTCCCTTTCTTCATGAATTTCTTTTCATTTCTGTAGTAAAGTTTTCTGTGCATTTCAAGAAACATGGATTTTTCGTTGGGGTCATAAGTATATCACAAGTACTGCAGATGTCGTAACAATGGACTTGACTAGAATGGGATAGTCTGACAAAGCCTGTCTGTTTTCAAGTTGGTTTTTAATCTGTTTTCCTAGACTTGTTACCACTCAAAGCTAGATGGCCCAGTCCTATTTCATCCATAGCTGATGTCTCACCAGCTATGGATTAAATAGCAAGAGAGAGATTCATGCCATTTCCAAGAATATTTGTGAGAAAGTGAAAATGGACCAGGCCAAGATTTCAACTCTCCATGTCAATTCTATTTTCCACACTGATATCTATTACACTATCCATAAATTCCTCCTAAGTAAGTCATTCTTTAAAATCCTTAGCATGTTACATGCTAAATACTTTAAAACCTCAGTTTTCTGTAACCTTTGTTGTGTATATTAATACATAGTTTTAACAAATCTCTGATATATTGAGTAAAACTGAATCAACATAGTTTATAAGTTTTAATAGGGCTATTCTACCCCTATTCTTATGGAAATTGGGGGGGGGTTCACTATAGGAGATAAGAAAATTGAACATAGAATAAGTAGTACTAGGGGTCATAGGAAGCGTTCTAACAGAAGATGGAAAGTGTGACACTGAGATCCGAAGGTGAATTGGCATGGTGAAAGAAGCATTCCAGAAGTTGAGTAAAGTATTAAGAAAAGGGACAATTTCACTAGAAACAAAAGTAGAGTACGGGATTGCTATGTGATGTCGGTTCTTCAATGTGGCAATGAATGTTGGACAATATCTTTGAAGATGAAGGAAAAACTTGATGCAGCTGAAATGTGGTTCTACAGAAGGATGCTGCGGATATGGACCGAGCATGTGAGCAATGATGAGGTTTTGGAAAGGATGTAGATGAAAAGGAAATTAATACTGAGTATCAGTAAGAGACAACTAAAGTTCCTGGGACATGCAATGAGGAAGGAGGGATTGGAGAACCTGTTACTAACAGGCCAGATAGAGGGGAAAAGAGACAGAAAAGCAATGGATAACATATTTGAAGGACCTGATCAGGTTGATGACGGAACAAGGTTTGCATGGTGCAACAGGAGAAAGTGTGCTAAGAGCCACCAGGGACAGGGAGATGTGGAAAGCCATGATCGCCTACATCCTGAAAGGACAGGGCACACAAAAGAAGTGGTCATTTTTCCCAACACCTCAAGTTGCTACAAAATGAAAACATTACCCTAAAAACGATAATTATATTCTTAGTCTTGGCAGATTGTGGCATTCATATAGATGCCATGCATCATACCAAACTCATTCAGAAATATCTAAACTATCAACAAAATACAGGGTGAAATGTGTAAATTGTCGTCATTTTATATTTTTGATTTTGTTGACTGCACAGTATAGTAGGGTCAGTTGGGCACTGTCTGAGAATAAGAACACCATGACACAATTCACTCTGCCAGAAATTTGGAAATGGCATGCTGTACTGCTTGGCATTTGTGCTGGAAGCTTCAATTTGAACATTTCAGAGTGTTTTTGTGTTAATCTGAAGACTGTGCAAAGGATTCAAAATGTGCTGGTCAACATCATGGTTTCTGGATTGATCACTAGTGATCATTATGCCTCCATTCATCTTCCCACAGGGCCTCAGATTCAACATGGAGGCCTACATTAAGTACCATGAGAGGATAGTGCTGCCCTAGATCAAGAAGGTGGCTACTGAAAGACCCTATAGGTGTCATACAATTTATTGACTACATCAGCCCTTACACCTGACCACCCCACTCCCCAGACTGCAACCCCATGATTATTATGTGTGGGGTGCAGTTGAGCGAGAAACCAACAAAATTTCTTGTAATACCAAAGATGAACTGAAGGCAAGGATTATGGCAGGATTTAACAACTTAAACAAGGAGACCATCCGGAAGACATGCAGGAGATTCCAAGTCATTTGGAGGCCATAGGTTGAAGCCAAAGACAATTTTTTTTTATTGAATAAATTTACTCTTTAGTATTTCAAGATATTTTGTTAATTTTGGTAAATATATCTATCAAAATGAGATGTCAGTGTTATTTTCATTTTCGTCTAATTTAAGCGACAATTTATCAATCGCATCCTATATAACTCCTTTCTCAAGTTGATGGTCAAAAATGGTTTCAAGTGAATGAAGAATGTAGATATTAGTGAGGACCATCCTTCATCAAACCTGGTCGGCTAGTGCTATTGAATAATAAAGAACTGTACTGGATAATAAGTCATATCACTTGAGGAGTGACAGGAGTAACAACTTAAATGGTTAGCACATTTAACTCAGAGGACAATAGTCTGAATAATGTAAATAGTGTAAATACTATCTCATCTTAGAAATATAGACAAATACTGAAGATTTTTATATTTTAATGAGTAGGCTTCCTGTGCCATCATTTTTTATGGCAAAATATATCAATATGCCATTTAAATAACTGCAACATATATATTGATGTGCCTACTATTGAGTATCTTATATTAAGACTTACAAAAAAAAATATAATAATCCAAACACCTGAGTATGACAGGAGGGAGAAAATATATTACATACAAATAAATACACAATGGTCTTTATTATAATAAAGAGGATATATATTTCACTACTTGACAACATAATTGCAAAAAAATAAAATAAGGCACTGTTAAAGTGCAAACATGTGGCAAGAGGTTTAATAACTGATAGTAAAGAGAATGAACTGAACAGGTGATGCCTTGCTGTTGTCTCTCTCTCCAGGAGTGTGACAGGAGATATATATATATATGTGTGTGTGTGTGTGTGTGTGTGTATAAAATCTGTTTCTTATTTTTCAGTCTAGGAATTAAAATGTTTCGAACCTCAAGATCAAATTGCAAAATCTCTAAATGGCTTTAGTGGCTATATGTTGAGATTCCTGTGGGAAGTAGAGAATTTTAAAAGGGTAAACTGATGGAGGTAGACCTTTGATGTCCTGACAACACACTTGGTTTCAAATCAGAACTGTTGTTGATGAACAGGAACCTGTAATTCTGTGAAAGTCTCTTTGTCACACTCAATGTCAGTCAGCAGAATGGGGGCGGGGAATGTAAGCTAGTCACAATATGGATTTAAGTACTTGGTTTTTTTATGCCTGAACAGTACACATGGCATTAACAGATTTACTAACACTACTCTCATTTCCTACATTACAAACTGCCTAATTTATATCACATACCACAATGCAGATGGTTTACCTTGAAGGTCAAAGGTTATACTTGCATTTTGACTGCAGTCATTCCAAAAGCCTATCCTGTTGATATAGCCAAGTGGATATTTAAATAATGATCTCTACTCTGTTTTTAGAACATACAGTGCAATATAAGTTATTTGAGACTTAAATATGTATATATGATGGAGATTTTTTTGTGTGTATTATAAACAACCAACTCATTTCATGTACAGCCTTCAAGTTTGGTATACCATATTTTTCAGCTTACAAGATGCTGCAGCTTAGAAGACTCACCATAATATTGAAAAGAGATTTCTAAGAAAAAAAGGCATTCTCATACAACAACACATTTACCATTTGTTCATCACATACTGGCACCTTGTATTGTTTACACTAATCACTCGTTCAATTTTGTTTGTATGGCAATGACATATTAGTTGGTGGTTAGTAAAAATACTGTAAGTCTTTAATTGCCCAAGGGTGGTTTTATTTTCATAAAAATGAAGTCAAAATTTAAAAAAATATGCATCTAAAAGCATAAAACAGTCAAAGAAATTTTATTTATCCTCAAATCCCAAAAACTCGTCACTGTTGGATTTATGTAAAAGCTCTAAACTATCATCTGCAAAGTCATCACTACTGTCAGTCATGTCACAAGAAATGATCTTTACTACCATTCAAGTCATGGTGATAACTGATGCATTTGTCTTGGAAGATGCACACATCTTTTTTAGGAAAATAAGTGTGTCTTGTAAGTTGAAAAATACTGTATATACTTAGTGGGCCCAGATGAAGGGTGAAACAAAAATTTCTTCCTGATGCAGAAATGTCACACACAATAAAAATTACTGTTTATAACTCTTTGGTGTAAGGTTAGAGTATTTTTTTAAATGCCTGTTTGTGGATTCCAAAAATGCCATTTCACAGCACCCTTCCCTCCAAATATATTTGTACTTTACAGATTTTGTTTTTCATTGGAAAGTGGTGAGAAACTAAATAGGATTTTGAATTTTGTGTGTGTGTGTTTTTTATTTTTATTTTTTTTTGGGAGGTACCTTTGTTGTCTCAAAAAAAAAAAACACAAAATTCATAATCTTATTCCCCAACAAACAAAATTTGAGAACAAATTAGTTAGCATTTAAACTAAGATCTGTGATGAATTGGAGTAAGAATTGGCTCATAAATTTTAATGCTTCCAAAATGAAGTTGCTCTTCCTTTAGCCCAATAGAGAAACTTTCCTACCTTCCATCAATATGGATGATGCTAGTCCTCCAGAAAACAACGCACCTCATCTTCTTGGCTTCACTCTCTTAACCAAATTTAAGTGGAATGACGACATTGAATCCATAGCTTCATCTACTGCTAAGAAGTTTGCGTAAGTGTTGGTGTAGGAGGTTTTCTTGTCAGAATCTATCCTGTACATTTATAAATCTACCATTTGTCCATGCATTGAATACTGTTGCCATTTAAATGCAAAGTCAATACTCATCTACTAACCACTGGACTCTAGCTCTCTCCCCACCCCTGTATAACCTTCCCTTTCTCTCCACCTATGTATCTGTCATCGCACCTGCTTTCTATTGTTCCTTTCTAACTAGTTTGTACTCCTCACTCTTTTCTAATTAATCTTTTTACATTTATGTAACCCCCTGCACATCAGTGGCATTTCCGCCTTGCTCGGGATGAAATGATTAAAAAAATATATCTGGTCAGTGGCTTCTGCTATGCATCTCAGGATTCTTGACAAAATCCAAAGGAGGATCTACATTGTAATTGATTTTGATTTAGCAGATTGGCTTCAGTCACTTTCTCACCAATAGGATGTGGCTTCCTTCTGTCTTTTATACAAATATTATCACAGTTTCTGCCCTAACCACATGAATTTACCCATGCTATTAGATTGGCAACCAGATCCCACCCACCCCTTTTTTTTTAGTTGAAATTGTCAAATGTAGCTGCCACTTCTACTCTCTATTTCTTCTCTTGCACTTTCCATTTGTGGAATTCCCTTCCATATATTTGCTTCCCTGTTAGCTACAATCTCCATCAGTTGCTATCTTCTATCTTATTGGTTCCCAACTTTCTCTTGTCTTTTCTTCAACATCCCCAGTAACATGTACTCTGTTTCTTTTCCTTTCCTTTTCTCTTACTGTAATCCCCCACCCCTATGACAGAACTGCCTTGCTTAAGTGAAACAATTATGAAAAAAAAAAAATACCACCGAGACAAATATTGTTAGCAAGAAAAATAATTAGGAAAAAATGAGGTCCAGCATCACATCAGATGCTAATTTTTATATAAAATGTCAGAAAAACTACATAGACAAAACATCTAGAAATCTAAAAGCCTGCATCTATGAACATAAGAGAGATCTTCATTGAGACAACCCTTTGAACTCATATTGGGTACCTTGACATGATGTAGTGGCTAACAAGCTTGTCTCACTAGAATCATTAAAATGAGAGTGAATTTGATCTTCACTAGGTGCTTCATACTGTATTTTACCATCAGTAAAAACATGTCAAAAACACTTTATTATATCAGCAAGTCTTATAAAATCGATACTTAAAGAATCACAGATCTGTCTACTTATAACCACAGCCAGTGTAACCTAAATTCTTTCACTCTCACAGAAAAACATTCTCCAATCAATATATGGACTCTACCGGACAAATAAAAATCAACCTGCATAGACCAACTAGAATGTTGATACACATACATGCAAGAATTATATACATGAATGCTGATCACGATTATAACAGATCTCAACAGTTGAAGCAGTGGATGAAGAAGGCTACACATGATGGACATACAGAAAGAGATTCTTTAAATTATAAGAGTCAGCAAAAGTTTGTTGTGGTTTCATAATTAGATTTTGAATGTTTCATTAAATATGTGCTGCAAAGAAAGGTCAAGAAATCAAGTGTGTAGGTCACTTCCTGGCAAGTTGCAGTCCACCTTAAACATGTTCGCAACATTGGCGCTTTCTTCTACCCAGATTTTTTTTTTCACCTCTAACTAATTCTTGCAAAGCCAAATGCTGATAAGGAACAGATGACAGGAGATGGTTTTGGTGAAACTGGAAGGTCCTTGTCCTGAACCTGCTCATTGGTGGTGAATTTAATGATCAATGCCATCATCATAAAGGAAGCGATCAGCAAAAAGAAATTAAATTCTTGGACACAAAATAAAGACTACGACACTGTGTGTGTGATTTCATTTTGTCATTTACACGCACATCGATGTTACTAACATATAAACACACTTTCTTTCATTAAACCACCCGTGATTCTTCTTATAAACAGAATTTAAAAATTCATCTCTAGTTTAAATACACTTAACACATGCATTATTTTCGCATTCATACATTTAAACTGACATTTATAAACACTTACAGTAAAAATAAGCATATACTGCTTTTGTTACATGTAGCACACACATATAAACAGGCATAAGTTTTCCGACAGTTAAAAAATGATCATCTATTGTTTGATTACATGTGACATGTATCTGACAAATGAAATCAAGCCTCAATCAACATACTGTCTCTCTGAACTTTAAAAAAAATTTTTTTTAAAATCATTTGTCTTAAAAAATCTCTGAAGAAGTTTATTTATTAAAGTGAAACATTAGCATAAAGCATATACCTGGTAAGAAAATAAACTTATCTACAAAACACATTGTTCCTCAATTTGTGAACATCTTTTGAAAAAAGTGTCATGGAATTTAATGTGGATTGGTTTTCCATAACTGCCAATTCACATTCACTTTTCCATTTGGAAGTGTTGGAGTCTATTTACAGCAGGTCTTACAGACCCTTGCTGTGTAAACAGCAAGAGTGTTTGCTGGACATTTGCTGTGATCAGTCTCTGGCAGTTAATTCCTTTTTACTATCATTAATCAATTCATTTCTCACACCTATTATATTTTGCAGTAAGCTCTCCCAATTAAAATCTTTGATGAGAACAGGAGCAAAACTGATTGTTTTAACCCTCTAGGGCCATTCGTATCATATTTGATACAGTATGAAAACAAGCCTTGAAAGAAATATTTTCCTGAAAAATGTTTTAAGAGAAATATTTTATAAATTTCAAATGAAAGCAGTACTGACTGCTCAGTCAATGAATACCAAATGTTTCCTTATAGGGAAATACCAAATGTTTCCTTATAGGGAAATACTGTATCAAATATGATACAAATGGCCCTAGAGGGTTAATTTTATCCTCATTATGCCCTGTAATATTAAAAGTATTACTTTTAAAGCAGTACTCAAGTTCTATATCACAAAAAATCTATTATATATATATAATGATCACCTTTAATTTCATCATTCCTAGATTATTGAAGAAGAAATAGCAAATACTTTGATGGTGCCTTTTTCAGTGGAATAGTTTCCAACCTTAAATTGCTGCTTTATTTGCTTGTATTGTAGCATAGTGAATTCTCTCTCTGATGATTTTCACTTTTATGGCTTCATGCCAGGAAAAGATAAGTGTACTAAACAATTGAACAATTTATATTTGGCTTCCTTGTTCAAAAAAAAGTTTAAAAGCAATAGAAATGTAAATCCTTTTTAAGAGCTGATTTCCTTCAAGTGCCATGAATTCAAGGAATAACTAAGAAAGAAATCCATAAAGATGCCATCTGATAGCAATTCTGTGTGTGTATGTGTATATATATATATATATAGAGAGAGAGAGAGAGAATGAAAATAAGTTGGATGTTTTTATAAATCCATTGGTAATAGCTTATTTCGTGGAGCTCTTACAGACCGCTCTTCAGACCAAATTCCTTACAAAAATGAATAAGAGCTCTGTGAAATAAGCTGTTACCAATGGATTTATAAAAACATCCAGCTTATTTTCATTATAATACTCTATTAAATTCTAACATTGAGTTCTTCTCGGATTACAATCCCATGTAGAATTAACCTTACAAAGTACCAAGAATACTACTTTACTATACACACACACACACACACACGTGTGTGTGTGTGTGCGTAACTTTTCATTTCATCCCAAGCAAGGAAATAAAGCCACTAGGACATAAGTGTGTTAGAGAATATAAGAAAAACTTCTATTAAAGAAAGAAGACAATAAAAGAACAGGTATGTAGAAGACAGAAGATAATGATTGAGTGACATTGCATTTAAATTTTTGAGGGTCAAAGTTGACTGGAAAGTAGCAAGTAGGAAGAGGGCTCCACAAGCAAGAAGTGTGATAAAAGAAACTGTTAGCATAGAATTAATATAGGTTTACATCTAGCCATTTCAACTGTGACTTGATGATAATTTGCCAAGCTACAGGCTGCTCTGTAATAAAGCAGAAAATTGACAATCACTGCTTTATCTTTCAGGAATAATTGACCTTGAGTAACATTGTATGAATTTCTTGAATATTCATGACCTTGAACAAAGCTATTGCCTCATGGTTACCATGCTTCCAACTTGGTGTTGAACATTCAGACAAACATTTTGAGCATCTGTGATGAATATACATTTTGTGCATGAATCATGATAGTTAAATATATTTCTGAATTTACCACTTTTTTTTTCTTTTTACTGGGAACCCTGCAGTACTGTGATTAAATTCATGAAGTCTAGGTACCATAGAGGAATGTTCATTAGAATTTTGTATCTTTTTATTATACTGCTTATTAAATAAAATATTCCGTATATATATGTAAAGTGCTGTGTTCATCTGTGTATTTTATGCATGTGAGGAAGAGACTATTTTTATTGCGTGCAGTTATAACACTGATCTAATATTAACTTACCTACACACTGTGCGTTGTGGATATCGGCTTGGAACGAGAAATCAGGGAGCCGAGTTCAAATTCCAGTTGAATTCATTGCATTCACTTACGCACAAATACCCTTGGGAAAGGTATTAATCCGTCGCTTCCTTCCAGTTATGGGTAAAATAATAGGACAGATTGGGTTCTATAGCCTTGGCTGGCAACCAATCTACCGCAGAAAGCAATGGCAACCTACTGCGGGATAATCTTCTGCCCAGTTAGTCATGTCTCTTTCGAGACATGATTGCCCAAGCGTTTACCACGTATGGCACTTAACTGACTGACCCACAAATGATACATGTCAGATAACTGGCCAATCCCAGTATTATGCAGGTGACTAAATGTACTAACCCTCCTGTTTTGCACAATAGGAGAACCACTGCCATAATCAGAATTCTTCTGACCAGGTTCACTTTATACTCATTTTATGATACACCCTGTCTGAAAAAATAAAAATGGAGAACAGTGACCCATGAGGAGAGGAATGGATAATATAGTGCGATGGGTAAATTGTCACCATTTTATACTTTTTAAATTTTGTACATGTAAGTTGTTTGTTTTTTATTTTTGTTGACTGCACAATATAGTAGGGTCAGTTGGACATGGAATTTGTGAAGAAAAAAAAAAAGTCCCATGTCGCCATTCACTCTTCCAGGAATGTAGAAATGGCATGCTTTACTGCTCGGCATTTGTGCAGGAAGCTCCAATATGAACGTTTCAGAGTGTTTGGGTGCCAATCTAAAGACAGTGCATTGGATTTGGAAAGAGTTGGATATGTTTAAAATAGTGATTATGAAAGTATTTAGAGTGATCACTTGTGATGGCGATGTTATGCCTTCATTCATCTTCCCAGAGGGCCTCAGACTCAAAATGGAGGCCTATATCAAGTGCCTTGAGAAGATAGTGCTACCCTTAGGTGACTGCTAGAAGACCCTATGTCTGGCAACAGGACTCTGCACCATGCCACACAAGCAGGAGAACCCAGTCATGGTTGTGGGACAATTTCTTTGATGATATCACTCCTTACATCTTGCCACCTAACTCCCTAGGCTACAACCCCTTTGATTATTATGTGCTGTCCACAATTGAGCAAGAGACTAACAGAACTCCTTGTAACACCAATGATGAACTGAAGGCAAAGATTATGGCAACATTCAACAACTTAAAAAAGGAGGCCATCCAGAAGACTTGCAGGATATACCAAGTTGTTTGGAGGCCATGGTTGAAGCCAATGACAATTTTTTTTTTTTTTTTTTTTGTAATTTTGGTAAATATATCTGTTAAAATGAGTTGTCACGGATATTTTCATTTTTGCGTAATTTAGGTGACAATTTATCCATCACATCCTGTATATTAGTCTAAAAACTCTAAACTTCAGTAGAAGTCCCGATCCATCCATAAATAAGCAAGTTATTTGGGTAGCTTGATATGGAGTATTGGTGAACAAATAAAGTATTACTACTGAATAGTAAATAACAGCTCTGATTTTTATGAAAATTTATTAAATTTACTTGATTTGTTTATTATGAACATAATGTTCATAATAAAAGAATCAAATAAATTTTTTGTTTTCAGCTGTTGATTCAGTTTTACATGACCATCCTAGAAACATATTTTCTCTCTAATTTATCAGTTTAGTTTGTCTTCAGTAAAAAAATCAAATGCGTGTTATGGTGCAGTAGATATTGAATAAGAAATCATAGAGCTGAGTTTAAATTCAAGTTAAATTTCTTGCATTTACTTACATGCAAATACCCTTGGAAAATGTATTAATCCATATCTTCTATCTCCAGCTATGGGTTAAATAGCAGGACAGGTTCTGTAGCCTTGGTTGACAACCAATCTACCACAGAAAGTAATGGCATCCTATTGCAGTAAAATCTGCCCAGTCAGTCATACCACTTTAGAGACATGATCGCCCAAACATGTATCATGTATGGCACTTGACTAGCTGAAAAAAAAAAACCTCTTTTAGATGTCCAACAATAACACAAAAATAAAATTCTTAAAGAAGTTAAATGAGAAAAAAAATATGGGAGAAATATTGTTCCAAAGTCTTATATGAATCTGATGATCCATTTTCCATTCAGACTAGAGTGAAAAATAAAGTTACTTTCTAAGATTGAAAACGAAAGAAATGGAAGTTGTTAGCGAAATTTCTCAAGAGTTTTGAAAAATATATTTGAGCCTAATATTCTATAGACGCCTCTATTTATGCATGAGTTTACTTTGTAGAAAAAGGGACTTGTTTTATAAAAATACTAGAATATGGATGCCTCCTTTTAAAAGAAATTTGAGGTTGCTAAGATCAATGAGAATATATGTCAAATAACATTGATATATTTATAATATATACTTATATATTTATCACATGTACTTATATATTTATCATATGTACTTATATACTTAGGATGTGTGTTGTGGAGCATTGGATATCGGCTCAGAACGAGAAATCGGGGAGCCGAGTTCAAATTCCAGCCGAATTCATTGCATTCACTTACGCACAAATACCCTTGGGAAAGGTATTAATCCATCTATTCCTTCCAGTTATGGGTTAAATAGCAGGACAGATTGGGTTCTATAGCCTTGGTCGGCAACTAGTCTACCGCAGAAAGCAATGGCAACCTACTGCGGGATAATCTTCTGCCCAGTTAGTCATGTCTCTTTCGAGACATGATCGCCCAAGCGTGTATCATGTATGGCACTTAACTGACTGACTTATATACTTATCATATATTTGATATATACTTAACATATAATTGTTCTAAGCATTCCAAGTCTCTTGCTGTTCTATCACTATTTCTAAGAAAAGTATTCAGACAAATTACATTTTTTTAGTTCCACCAGATCTGCTGTGTCACACACATTCTAGTGAACCATTTTTATGCCCTTCATATTTCATAGGTCATATGTAAGTTCCACTTGAGCAGCTTCTTCCCACAAACCACTGTTTTGTGGAAACCAACTCCCAAGAGGATGCTTCCCTGATTCCTACAATCTAAATGGTTGGCCCTAGACTTGAACAAGTTATTTTCCCTCATGTATCTATATAAACTGTGCCTCTTTGTAACCCTCTACCTCAGACCAGGAGGATGTGGTTTTAAAAGGGATATGTGAATGATAATCCCATATTCTACTGGTGTTAGTTTAAACCGATGCCAGGAGGTTGTATCATTAGGGATATATGAATGATATTCACATATTTTACAAGTGTTAGTTTAGACTAATGTCAGGATGATATGGTTTCAGAAGGGATATATGAATGTTACTCCCATATTCTACTGTTGTCAGTTTGAATTGCCAGTAGGATATGGGTTTTATTTTAACTTTTAAAACTCTGCATTATTCACTGTTTTCCTTTCTACTGCCTTGTTATTCAAGGTGCCTTTACTACTTAATTTTGGTCATGGTCATTTTCTGTTGCCCTAGCAGGATGAGACAACATAACTGCAAAATTCAAACATACTATCATTCATTAATTATTAACTGGTTGGAGGAAAGAGAAGGTTAGAAAATAGGTAGAAGAGAAATTCTGATCTTATATCCTCTTGGTATCATTTTAAAATGATTCCTTCTTTCTTATATGGTTACAGTTTATAATTACAGATTAGATATAGAGGGTGGAGAATCATCAGTTTAATTAATGTCAGTAAGATATGGTTAAGAAAGAATGATATACAAGATTTTCCCATATTCTAATTTATCAGTTTAAACTGATGCCAGGAGGATATGGTTTTTTGGAAGGGATATGTGAATGATACTCTCATATACTACTGGTGTCAGTTTGAACTGACTGCAGGAGGATATGGTTTTTGGAAGGAATATATGAATGATTCTACAGTATTCTACTCATGTCAATTTAAACTGAAGTTTCTTATTTGGAACTTGCACATTGGTGGTGAACTTAGTCATCAGTGTTATTATGAAGGAAGTGATTAGCAAAGAAAAAAATTAAATTCTTGGTTACAGGAGGATGTGCTTTCAGATGGGCTCTATGAATGATTCATATTCTACTGGTTTTAGTTTATACCTATACTAGAGTATATAGGTTTTATTTTAAAGACGTACCCACATCTATTGAACAGGTGAAGAGGCTCATCCCTTGTTTCCTGTTTAGGATGCGGTGTCCGGTTTTTCTCTTTTCAATCTTTTCACTCTTTATTTTTTTTTTTCAACTGGAGTAGATAGACTAAACTATCACCCGGTTCACACTCCACCCACGTCTATTGAACAGGTGTAGAGGCTCATCCCTTGTTTCCTGTTTAGGATGCGGTTTCCAGTTTTTCTCTTTTCCAATCTTTTCACTCTTTATTTTTTTTTTTTTCAACTGGAGTAGATAGACTAAACTATCGCCCGGTTCACACTCCACCCACGTCTATTGAACAGGTGAAGAGGCTCATCCCTTGTTCCCTGTTTAGGATGCGGTTTCCGGTTTTTCTCTTTTCCAATCTTTTCACTCTTTATTTTTTTTTTTTCAACTGGAGTAGATAGACTAAACTATCACCCGGTTCACACTCCACCCACGTCTATTGAACAGGTGAAAAGGCTCATCCCTTGTTTCCTGTTTAGGATGCGGTTTCTGGCTTTCTCTTTTCCAATCTTTTTACTCTTACGTAGCCCCCTGCGCATCAGTGGCGTTATCGCCTTGCTTGGGATGATATGATTAAAAAAAAAAAAAATTTCATTACTTTATTTCACATGTTCAGTAATTATCCCACATAAATGTTTAAAATGCAATCTATAAAATTTCTGCATCTCTATGAATTCAGAAAGATGCTAGTTGGCCATTTTATCAATGTTTTCCACTTAATTTTGTTGGTTCATCTTCTGTCGAATCTGTTCACTTTAATTTGTCGTTGTTTGTTCTGAATTGGTGAATATTGGACTTTAAAATTCGGTAGAGTCGCTTTCAATAAAACAATTATGTTGTCCTGTAATCATAGACCAATATTTTGTGCCATGAAAAACAAAATCTTATATTATAGAAATAAGAATATTTACATTTTGTTGAAAATATCATGACCAAAATGGAGGAGCTCTCTGTAGAAACATTATATTGAATTAAATTTGTTGGTTTAAGGTAGAATATGAGAGAAATTTTCTTTTTCAGAAATTTTTTCACTTGAAGTCATTCAGTATTGTCTAAATTGTGTATTTATTTAAATTTATTTGTTTGAACATTATTTTTAATGGATACTCCTATTTGGCAGCTTTCCCTGGTTTATCAGAGTCACAGCTAACAAGATTTCTCAAATATTCAGCCCAGTGGATATATATTAGTCATCCACATACAAGCCCATTTCGTTGTATCACAGCTCATCAGTGTGGCTAGGCATATCCACTTGCTTCTGGCTGGGATTGAAACTTGACCGATTTGGTGTCAGTCGGAGTCTCTACTCCCTAAGCCATCGGTGCATGGCATCGGAGAAGGGAAATTTTAATGTCTTGTATATAAGCAGTGTATACAGACGCCAGTCACTGAGAGAATTCAATTCATTTCTGAAGAGTCATGCATTATAGCCGAAGTGGAAACTGTTTTAAAATTTTCTTCTTCAGAGAGCTCAATCATAATGAGAGCATAATATATTAGTCATCCACATACAAGCCCGTTTTGCTGTATCACAGCAAATCAGTGTGGCTAGACATATCCACTTACTTCTGGCCGGGATTGAAACTCGACCGATTTGGTGTCAGTCACTCTCTACTCCCTAAGCCATCGATACTGTTTAACTATAGAGTATCCACTCAAATATGAGTATCCATTAAAAATAATGTTAAATAAATTTAAGATAAATATATTGGTTAATACAATTTTGTAACTTTCTGTAAGATTTCATATTAATTGTGTATGAATAAAGAACCAACATCTTTACTGGATGAGCCATAATATTTGTCTCTTACTGTAATTGTATACCTACCCAGTAACATAACCCTACCCCCACCCTGATTTTATTCCTCAGTCATCTGTTTCAGGGTAGGAGAAAAGTCTACTTCCCTGGTGCTAAAATCAGGGATGTACCCGGGATTTTGTTTTGGGTTTTTAACAAGATCATGAATCAGCAAGCAAACTTTTCTTTTTATTATATATAACTTTGAGCATCTGCACTTTTAAACAAAAACTATAAGAAATGGGGCTGACAGCATATGGTTTTTGTTAAAGCAAGACAGATTTGTGTGTATGTGTGTGTGCATATATATATATATATATATATATATATATATGTGTGTGTGTGTTTTATTAAATTCAACTAACAAGGTCTGTCGTGTTTCAATTTTTTTTTATATATTTCTCCAATTTAAAAACAGACTTTTGCACATAGAGATCAAATCTTTTGGAGAAGCAGTTTTTATTTGATTACTAATGCTATTTGCATGGTGGGAGCACAGAATTTTAAAAGTTGTGTGAATAAATTACTTTCTTTGCAAGATCACAAAGCCAAAAAAAAAAAAATCAAACAGTTGCAATAAGATATCTAAGTAACTGAAGACAAATCACTTGGTTGGTGACAAGTATGATAGCATTACTTTCATATCTATTTCTGTAATTCCTGTCTGAGTAGGGATTTTATATGCATATTAAGTAGAAATTTGCATATGCAAAATTAATAAATAAAATTAATGCAAGTAAATGAGTTAGGCCAGAAAGAAAGAAAAAATGAGATGAGGTTGAAGGAAAGATGGGAGTAGGAAGGATGATGAGGGGGAGAAAAGATGGGAGTAGGGAGGATGATGAGAGAGAGAAAAGAATGATGGCACTAGGGAGGATGATGGTAAGAAAGAAAGATGTGATTATATAGGGATGTTGAAAAAAAAGATTTCTGATTAGTGGGGGGAACTTAATGTAGCACAAGGCCACTAATGTTGAGTACCCAATAAATATGTTAATCATGAAACAGTAATAATAATCTGCTTGACTGGGTCACAAACCATTGCCCTATGATAGTTTTTTCTATATTTATTAAATTTTGCCAAGTATGGCAAAAGATCACATTTGCAAAGCAGTCTTTGAAAAACTCAAGTAAACTCAGTAATAATTGTCTATCTCTAAGGTTTACGTACTCACAAATTCTCCATCAAGAATTACTTTTTAGTATCACTGTTTCTTTGAAAAATAAAACATCTTCATTTTGATTCGGGATAGCGCGAAATGACAACAAAACCATCTAGTCAAATGCAATGTAATATGTTATTTTCCCGCGGTGTGACGTCATAAAACCGCATCGCAAACTTAAGAACTGCGTTTATTATTTTTGGTAACTATTGCCGTTGCCAAGCGGAGTTTTATGTCAACACAAAATAAAATCTTCGGTGATGGTGGATTTTATAATATTTCAGTTTAAACTACCTCTCTGAAGATGGCTCATGTGAGCTGAAAGCTTAGAAGAAAACCAATAAATAATTATCCAAATGTTGGAGAATTTTTGTCTTTATTTTCAACTGAAATTAAAGCAAAAATACGACGTTTAGAACGGCTCATGATTAAACATAATAGACATTCATTGTCTCTTATATTTAATAGCATATGTCTAGAAAATATATATATATATATATATATATATATATATATATGTTTGGGTACATGTCTGAGTGGTTAGTATGTTTGATTTCCAACTATGAAATCTGGGTTCGAATCTCATCATGATGGATTTATGAGGAAGGAGATAGGAGACTTCTTGATATCATCAATCTGGAGATGTAATCTCAGAGCTTTAGAAACTATCTGAAAACCAAACCACAGATTATCTGTGTCCTGTGAGTGAAATTGCATAGACAACTGTTCAAGAGCCTTCAATGTTTGTGCTAGCATGGAGCTACAAGTCATCATGACCGAGGGCTTGTGTGCACTGGTATTTTTTCAAAGTGCTGATCCTGACATTTCATGCAACTCTTCCAGAAAATCTAACTCCAGTCTGTTCAGTATAGTTACAGTATAAATCACATGTCAACTCACAAATGTGCCTGAGAAAGTGTTGCAATAGGGACCTGTAAATTATATGTATTTTGTAAATATTTTTTTTTACTCTACTTACGTCACAATATTTTGAATGCTGTACCCTTGGCTTTTCTTAGGCATCAATTTGAACAAGAAATTTATCTCTTTGTAGTTGCATAATTTTGAAAAGGGGCTTATAACTCACCCCTTACATTTTTAAAAAATAATATATGTAAATTTTTTTCTTTAAAAAAACAATTTGCAATATTTCTATAGTAAAATCATTTCCAATGAATTTCTATATATGCTTTTAGTATTTGTTATGTCACTATATATGTAATCATTAGAGGGAATGAAAGTTTGGATGGATTTGTTTAATAAATCCTATCAGTCATAAGACAGCTTACATAAATGGCTAGTAAATAATTTGCAATGCATTCCTATAGTAAAATAATTTCCAATGAATTTCTATATATGCTTTTAGTATTTGATATGTCTAATCATTAATGTAACTGATTTAATGGATTTATTTAATAAATTCGTAAGTGAGATTACAAAGTTATTATACAGGACAATATATTTGTTGTCTCTTACGAAATTCATTCATTCTTTTGAATAAGCCAAAATAAGAATAATGGATATGCTGTTATTTTGAAAATAATTTAAACTATTCATTAATGAAGTGAATATTGATATATTGATATATCCAGTGCACAAAATAATGTGTTTTTGTTTTTTTTTTTATACTTTTAAAACTTGGAGTCATGATATTCAATTGTCAGGCAAACAGATTAGCTACTGATAACTTGGCATCAACAGGAAATTTAGTACTTGTAAAATCCATAATTAGAAACCCATTCAATTGAACCAATAAACTATGGCAGCTACTGCCACTCAAATGCTATTATTGCATTTGTTCTCATTCTGATCTCTATTGCTACTCAGTACTGCAGCCGCTGCTATACTTGTTACTTCTGCTACTATTTTTGCTACTCAGACTCTTGTCTGAACAGTAGCTTCTGCCTCTACAGCAGCTAATGCTTCCACTATCACTCCAGCCACAATGACTGTCAAGTTCACTCAACAGGCCACTAAAGTTGCCAGTAATATTATTTCTAATTATTTGAGTTAATATTTGGTTGGATAACAAATTTTACACAACTCTTCTTGAAAAAGGAAATAATCAGTATATCTTATATGAGCAGTCTTTTTCAACAAGTTGGCCACATGATATATAGTTCATTGTAAAACATGCTACACTACTAAAAAGATTTGAGGTAATTTTTCATTGTAGGAACCTCATATATATTCATGACAGACGACCATGCATAAGCATTTGCCTTAATAATAAGGGAAAAAGTTGATTTTTTTCCTTTGGAGAAAAGATTTTCTTATAATTAAAAACTTGAAGTCTTTGTATAATATTATCACTGATGACAATGGCTGACACACATGTTTGATTCTATTACTAATTTATTCATTTGAAAATAAAAACATTTCTTCTCCAGAGAAAATGATCTTTATGAATGTTTACTTTTTTTTAAAAATGTTTACATGTACGATCTTCCTTAGTTAAAATTACCATCAGTTCAGAATGATTATAACAACTACAAAAGTTTACCAAATTCAACATTTTTTATGCATATGGTTATATATATGAGAAAGTGTGAGTGAACAAGTGAGAACAAAATGATACCTGTTGATAAGCATTATTTTTCTCATGAAATTAGGTGTGCTATTCAGAAAGACAAACAGATCAGTTTGCTCATGACTGATTTTATATCTGTATCTATAAAAGTGACGAGGGTGGATGTTGTGTATTTGTTTGTTTGTTAAATTTAACTTAGCGTCTGTATTTTATGGTCTAGCTTGACGGAAATTGTGCTCAGATGTAGATCAAAATTTTAGAACACTAATGACACCTTGAAATTTTTCAAAAAGCAAAAATTAGGGGTGGAAAAATATATATTATCACCCCACTTTATATTATCTATATATGTTGCCCCTCTCCCTCCCACCCTAATCCAATAGAGACATTCTACATTATTATCTATATCTATAAAAGTGATGAGGGTGGAAGTTGTGTAAGTATTTGCTATGTAAATTTATCTTATGTTTTTTATTCTTATTATTCCTTAAACTACCCGAGTGAAACTGGGCTAAACTGCTAATAGTTCATATTTGGCATGTCTACTTGCCTCCATGTTGAAGAATAAAAGACCTGTTACTTTTTTTTTTTTTTTCTATTTTTTTTAAATATTTAAAGCTCAGTTCCCAAACTGGATGCAGTCTGCATTGTAACCATAAAAAATAAGAATTTGAAATTCTCAGATTTTACAGGGATTGTAACACTGAACAGACATTAGGGAGAGAGGTGTAAATATATGAGCCAGCAACTAAACATGGAGTCGAGGGTGAGATGGTGAGACAGTCATGAAGAAACTGTGATAGCTATAGATATACATGGAGAATGGATGGTGATGTATAGAAAGATTGATGGAGAGAGGGAAAATAAATGGATGTCAGGAGAGAGATATAGTGATATGGGGGGAAAGAGATAGCGATACATCTATGTAGAGGGGGGATAGAGAGAGCAGGGTAGATATATAGATATAACATTGAGACTGTAACTATTATCCATGAATTCAACCTGCACCACAATCGGTTCAAATATTGAACCATTCCCATAAATTTCAATGACAATAACCAGGAAGAATACAAGAACTGATTAGTCTGTTCCCCCCCCCACCACCACAAAAGCAATTCTTATTTTCATTTAGAAATTTTAGTTCACTCCATTGTGTTGTGAATGTTTCTGTCTTGTCATCAGAGCAAGTCAACAGAAAAACAACTGGCAGGGATACTTGATATTCAGTCAGTCAGTTAAGTGCCATACGTGATACACACTTGGGCAATCATGTCTCAAAAGAGACATGACTGACTGGGCAGAAGATTATCCTGCAGTAGGTTGCCATTGCTTTCTGCGGTAGACTGGTTGCCGACCAAGGCTATTTAACCCATAACTGGAAGGAATAGACGGATTAATACCTTTCCCAAGGGTAATTGTGCGTAAGTGAAGGCAATGAATTCAGCTGGAACTTGATATTACCCAGCTGAAAATAATTTCCGAAATACTAATTTACTCATATTGTTGTTTTCAGTAATTTTACAATTGCATTGGCTATTGTAGTTTTATGCTTTAATAATTTTCTATTTTCTTTTATACAATTAATTGCTGTGACTTTTAATAAACAATTCTCTGTCTCAGACATAAAAAGTAAAAATCTCCAAAACTAACATGAAACAAAAAAGAATTTAAAAAGAAATGCATTAGAATTCTGATTTTGCATTTTCTGTATCCAATCACCTCTCACTCAAAATTTACCAATATAAGGAAATGAATTTTCCATCTCTCTTCAAAAAATAGCTTTTACTACCTGATGAGACATTCTTTTCAATGTCAAAGCAAAATGTACACTTCGTAGTAGATTGTAATTTGTACATATTCTAAACTATAATTTATAATAAGTATTCATTGCTCTATTTCAATATTGAGCACTCTTTTAAATTGATGCCTTGAACGTTGTTAATGTTTTCTTCGTTCCTTATTCACTTGGATATTATATATATATAAAACCAGGCACATGCATCATAGCTAAATGTACATTTTTAAAATGTTTTTTTAATTAATATTCACCCAATACCCAAGAGATACTCAAGGTAGCAGTTACTGCATGGAATTATATTACTGTGGTAAAGGACAAGTGTTAGAAGTATAGAGCTGAAGTAAACTTCAGAAAGAACTTGAAACCTGATCCTGAACTAAAAACAAAGGATAAACTGTTACTCCTCCTCAAAAGACCAGATAGGAGAGTGAACTGGATGATAGGTTCACCTGTCTACCCCTATTAAAAAAAAATTATTCTTAAACACAAATACCAATTTCTTGATTATGGTACTGTTAACCCTCAGTCTTTATTTAAATGGTGATAGCTTTTGGTAAAAGCAGCATATAACTTTGGGGGCAACTAACTGAATATGTTAGCTCTATCACTGATATTGAGCGCTTTTAAATAAATACCACACACATATAATGTATAAATATATAAATAATATTATATATATATATATATATATATATATATATATATATATATACACACTGATTGTTTAATACTTAGTTTTTGGTCCTAATAGGGTTAGACCAGTACATATTCATTTCTGATTGAGTGTCTTTCCAAGTATCAAGATGTGACGCCCTCCCCCCCAAGTCTCGTCAGCTGTCTCATCCTTCAAATTTAATAATTAAAAAAAAACTCTCCTGAAATCTTAGCATAATGCTCTTTTATTACTCTTGTACATGAACAAAACCATTGTGTCAGTCCCTAGGGAAGGAGCCCAACTAGCTACGATCAGACAATGATATTGACAAACAAATTTTTGGTGCAGAACAGGATATCTACTGTTGCCCATTTAAATTCACTGAACTTGTTTCCTGCTTTAGGATTGGTTTCTGGTCCTTTCTAAAATCAACTTCTAACATCTTTGCCCAAACACTGAAATTTTTTTTTACTAATTATCTTTCTTCCCCCCCCCTCTCCTAATATGAGCAAATAGGTTTGCATATTGCCCGGTTCATACACCTCCTGGTCTATTGAACAGGAGTAGAACTTTATCCCTTGTTTCCTGTTTAGGGTTGAGTTTGTTATTAAATATCCCACATTGTGATAATAGATCTGGATAAATGTTCTAAGAACTTTTGGGGTGGGGGAATGATCTAGCTGATTTTATGTAGATTTTTTTTGTTTATATTGCTATAGATTTTATTATTAAATATCCCACATTGTGATAATAGATCTGGATAAATGTTCTAAGAACTTTTTTTTTTTGGGGGGGGGGGAATGATCTAGCTGATTTTATGTAGATTTTTTTGTTTATATTGCTATAGCTTTTATTATTAAATATCCCACATTGTGATAATAGATCTGGATAAATGTTCTAAGAACTTTTGGGGGGGGGAATGATCTAGCTGATTTTATGTAGATTTTTTTTGTTTATATTGCTATAGCTTTTATTATTAAATATCCCACATTGTGATAATAGATCTGGATAAATGTTCTAAGAACTTTTGGGGGGGGGAATGATCTAGCTGATTTTATGTAGATTTTTTTGTTTATATTGCTATAGCTTTTATTATTAAATATCCCACATTGTGATAATAGATCTGGATAAATGTTCTAAGAACTTTTGGGGGGGGGAATGATCTAGCTGATTTTATGTAGATTTTTTTTGTTTATATTGCTATAGCTTTTATTATTAAATATCCCACATTGTGATAATAGATCTGGATAAATGTTCTAAGAACTTTGGGGGGGGGGGAATGATCTAGCTGATTTTATGTAGATTTTTTTTGTTTATATTGCTATAGATTTTATTATTAAATATCCCACATTGTGATAATAGATCTGGATAAATGTTCTAAGAACTTTGGGGGGGGGGGAATGATCTAGCTGATTTTATGTAGATTTTTTTGTTTATATTGCTATAGCTTTTATTATTAAATATCCCACATTGTGATAATAGATCTGGATAAATGTTCTAAGAACTTTGGGGGGGGGGGAATGATCTAGCTGATTTTATGTAGATTTTTTTGTTTATATTGCTATAGCTTTTATTATTAAATATCCCACATTGTGATAATAGACCTGGATAAATGTTCTAAGAACTTTTGTGGGGGTGGGGAATGATCTAGCTGATTTTATGTAGATTTTTTTTGTTTATATTGCTATAGATTTTATTATTAAATATCCCACATTGTGATAATAGACCTGGATAAATGTTCTAAGAACTTTTGTGGGGGTGGGGAATGATCTAGCTGATTTTATGTAGATTTTTTTTGTTTATATTGCTATAGATTTTATTATTAAATATCCCACATTGTGATAATAGAAGATATGACAAGAACTGGAACCCTAATCCTAAACAGAAAAATTAAAACTCTATTCCTATTCAGAAGACTGGGAAGGAGTGTTGGCCAGACGATAGGTGAATCTAGTATTAATACTTCTGCTGCTGTGGACATAATTATATGTCTGTACAAGAATGTTGTTCTCACACACACACAAATATGTATATATACACACACACACGCACATTTTTAAGACTCTGTAAAATATTGCTAGTGTTTGTGCTATAAGCTAATTTGTACTACTTGGTAAAAAGACAGAGGAGAAGCATGATGATAGGTGAATCTCGTATTCATGCTTCTGTTACTGTTGGTATAATTATGTTTTTACAAAACTTACATTGCCTGCTGTTCATATATATATATATATATATATATATATACCTTTTCAAGACACTGTAAAATATTGCTCTCTAGTGTTTCTATTAAAAGCTAACTAGTATTTTAGGATTTTTCCAAATCATCATAAACATTTCAGTGTATACAATACAACCTATTTCTTACTTAAAATATCGCATCCAAATTATATTTTTAGCTGCAATATTTTAAGTAAAAAATTTCTTAATTTCTACTTCGTTAGAATATCTTGACCTTTACTTTTCCAGGTTTAATAACTTGTCCTGTTCTTTTTCAGGTTTAATATAATCTTAAGAATATTACTTTTCATGCATGCATTTTTCCATGTAATCCATGATTTTTCCAGGTGTTGCTATTAATTTAATATAAATTTAATGCTGAAAACAGAATTCAAAAATAATAAAAAGAAAAAAATTTATGTGAAATTAATTAAAAAAAAAAATAAAACAATAAAAAATTGATTATTTATGATTAATTCTGATAATCAATTCTGATAAAATAAGTGGTAAGCAAAGTTTGATTGGCAAAAAATAAGATATCATCAGAGTTTAAATGTTGAAAACTGCATGCAAAAACATTAAACAGAAAAAGTTATAAAGAATAAGATTTATTATTAAAAGCATTAGTCACTCACTTATGTACTTTTGTACTTAGTCTCCCTTTTCAGACTTCACATATTTTGATTTAACGTTTTTTTTCTGCTGAACCAAAATTCAAAACTTTTTCTTTTTTTCAAAATATGGCTAAGGACGTGTCCTTTCTAACTCTGTAAACTGTTTGAAATTTGATTGGGAACTGAATTAGTGATGAAGCTTGAAATCTGCCTAGATTCAATGTCGGATTTAAGAATATATTCAACCACTGCTGTGGTTGAATGATAGCATTTGAAAAAATGAATTCTACTTACGCTAATGTTTTCTTTTTTAATTTCTTTTTTTTTTTGTTTTTTTATCTTCCAGGAAAAATCAAAACAAAACGGAATTACTGAGAATTTTGATGCAGATTATGAAGTGACAATGTCAGCAGAAAACGAAATTCAAAGTGAGGGTCATATCTATGCCAACAGTGAGCCTATTGCTGATCCCATCTATGAGAATGTTGGGGAGACCAATGGCAAAGCAGAAGATGATGTATATGAGAATGTTGTAAAGGAGACTGGTGATAATCAGGAGATCAGTGTCACCATCAAAGCAGACATCAACACTTTGGATGCCAGTGCCTCAGAGGTCGAGGCTTTGGATGCCAATACTGCCGAGGTTGAGATTTCGGATATCAACGCAGCGGGGGTTGATGCTTCAGATATCGACACTGCAGAGGTTGCTGCTTCAGATATCAATTCTGCAGAGGTTGATACTTCAGGTGTCAGTACTTCAGAAGTCAGTGCTTCGGAAGTCACTACTGCAGATGTCAATGTCGTATACGATACCCCTTCTTCAGCTAAAAAACAGGATGATGACAATGACGACGATGATGATGTTGCTGTGGTCACTTCAGAAGATGATGGAGCCCCTTCCCCCCGTTACGATGATGACGTCGAGATTGATAATGAGAAGGTACTGAAATCTCCCTCCCGTAGTCGTAGCAACAGTGAGAATCGGGAAAGTATTAGCCCTGCTGAGAGACCCGCAAGCCCTACTCCGGAGAGTGAAGAGGATCAACAGGGACGTGCCCTAAGCCCTACCGTGTCGGATGAGGAAGCTGCCTCTGCCAATATGGGTTCTGAAGATGATCCCAACAGAAACAGCCAAAATCTCAACCAGAGTCCTGTTCCGACACCCACCCCCCGGAAGAGGACAAGCCTCAGCAGAAGCAAGAGTCCAGAATTAGAAATTCCCAAAGAACATAGCCGTAGCCCCAGTATCAGTTCTGAGGGAAGGAATACACGTAGTCCAAGTCCTGATGACATGATAAATCAGGTAATTATTTTTTTGTTTATTATATATATATTGTTTAATATACCAAACTTGAAATGTTATTTAATATTCTTAGATGGATTATCTGAACTTTTTATGTATGAAGATTGAAAAATAGATGTGGTCATTATTTAGTTCCTGTTAGTTATCTCACCCTTGTTTTTTCTTTTTAATTATTGTGTTGTTTCCAAAATGGGGCTCTTATTAAATTGTAAATTCAAGTTGATGAAATCTATAAATAATTCAAGGGTCCGGGGTTTTTTTTTTGGTTTCTTTTTTTTAAACATTTAATATTTGATGTCATGAAAATTGAAATATTTCTTAAATTCAAAATTGGCTTATGGCCTCATTACATTGAAATACCAGTTCCTGTACAGTCACTGAAGTTAAGCAATATCTAGCCTTGTCAGATGGGTAACTGTTTTGAAATAGTGAGTGCTGTAAGCTTGGATAAGAAGGTAATGTAATGTATAATGTCCTGGGATTGTTAATCATAGAGCTGAGTCCCAATTCACTTTGGGTTTGTTATATCTAACGCAGGCAAATACCCTTCGTAAAGGTATGAATCCACCTCTTCTACACCTGGACTCTTATCACTAAATCATTTTTATTTTTTTTTAATCATCTCACCCCAAGCAAGGCATTCCACTGCCACTATTGCACATGGGGCTACATAGGGGAAGGTAAAGAGAAGGAGTGGTTAGACATAGGGAATGTCAGGAGGAAGGTGACAGATGAGTAAGGATAGCGAGGATGAGGTTTGGGCAGATGGTAAGAGTGTTTGATAGAATGGAAGCAGGTTAGTGTGTTAGGAGGTGTCTATTGACCTTAAATTTAAACTCCTGGAGATTGTAGCCGTCGGGGAAGCAATCATTTGGAAGAGAATTCCACAGTCGGGAAGTGCGAGGAAAGAAACTGTCGGAGTAGAAGTTACGGCTGCATTTTATCGGTTTCACTGTAAAAGGGTGGGATCTAGTTGCTAATCTAGTATCTCGTTCAAATTCGTATTTAGGGAGCACAGTGATCTAAGTTCATCGGAGCAGAAGCCGTGAAAGTATTTATAGAAGAGACACAGTGAAGCCATGTCGCGCCGGTGGGAGAGAGACTGCAGGCAGTCTGCCAAGTTGGTATCTATCACATTACAGACCCTCCTCTGAACCTTATCGAGAAGCCCGAGGAGAACAGCAAGGGTACCCGACCAGATATGGCAGCAGTATTCAATACACGGGCGGATGGTAGATTTATAAATGTGCAGGATATATTTGGACGGAAAAAACTTCCGGGCCCTACACAGAGAACCGACTTTCATAGCAGCGGATTTAGCAATGGATTCGATATAGTCATTCCATTTGAGGTCCACTGAAAGTGTGAAATCATTACCTAAAAAAAAAAATTGACAATCTAAACATTTCCTCGCTTAAAACAGTTTGTAGAAGGTTTATAAGCTGTAGAATTATATCACCAACTACCAAGAAAATTAAATTCAAAATGTTCACTCAACTTATATGAAGTAAATTAGATTTTAAACATGTCCAGCAACCAACTGCAGATAGTTTAACTGCAAAAAAAAATTGCTTCAGAATTACATTATTCATAAAATAATAAGCTATGTTCTTATTCTAAGGGCATACAGGAGTCTTTCTCTAATTCGCACACAACCACCACCACAAAAAAAAATAAAAAAATTCCAAAACTTATTTCTCATGTCTTACATACAAAATTTCTTGCTTACTAAACACTAACATCGGAGAAGAATGTAAGGGAGATAAATCCGTCTTTGTGATGTAGAAATCGTTTGAAATACTAAATTTTACAAAACCGAGCATGTTTGGGTTTACCAGTACTTGCACCTTGAATAATTCAATAATCAGTCAGTTAAGTGCCATACGTGATACACGCTAGGGCGATCATGTCTTGAAAGAGACATGACTGACTGGGCAAAAGATTTTTCCAACAAAAGTTTGCCATTATTTCCTGCAGTGGACCAGTTGTCAACCAAGGCTATAGAACCCAATCTGACCTGCTAATTAACCCATCGCTAGATGGAGACAAAATAGATTAATACCTTTTCTAAGGGTGTTTGCTCATAAGTGAATGCAATGGATTCAACTGGAATTTGAACTCAGATCTCTGATTTCTTATTCTGGGCCACTATCCATTGCACCACAATGCGTAAGTGAATGCAGCAAATTCAACTCAGTGCAGAGTTCAAATTCCAGTTGAATTCACTGTATTCACTTGTGTGCAAATACCCTTGGGAAAAGTATTAATCTCTCTTCTCTCCCCAGCTATGGATTAAATAGGACAACAAATTAGATTCTATAGTCTTGGTTAGCAACCAGTCTACCACAGAAAGTAATGGCAACCTGCTGTAGAAAATCTTCTGCCCCATCAGTTGTGTCTCTTATGAACCATGATTGCACATGTATTTCACACACAAATATCCTTGGGAAAGGTATGAATCCATCTCTTCTCCCTCTAGCTCTGGGTTAAATAGCAGGTCAGATTGGGTTCTATAGCCTCTCTGATTTCTCATTCTGAGCCAATGTCCACTGAACCACAACTCCAGTACTTAAAAATATTTTATCCACAAGTTACGTCCCTTTGACCATGCATTTTTAAATGTGTTTTAGTTATTTTGTTGAGGTAAATGCTTTCAGTCTTGTGCTGTGAATTTTAAGGTGGTATAGACATTGCTGAGGATGTGTGTTGTGGTGAGAAATCGGGGGCCCAAGTTCAAATTTCTGTTGGATTTGTTACATTCACTTACATGCAAATACCCTTGGGAAAAGGTATTAATCCATCTTTTCTCTCCACCTGTGAGTCAAACAGTAGGACAGACTGAATTTTTTAGAGCCTTGGTAGGCAGCCAGTTTACTGCATAAAAAAATGGCTAGCTATTGTGCGAAAATATTCTGCCTAGTCGGTCATGAATTGAAAGAGACATAATCGCCTAAGCATGTATCACACATGCCACTTAACAGAGTTACATGCTGCTGACCTTGAACTTTTCATTTGTGGGTCAACAGTTGTGGACTAGCAAAATAGATAAAAAATAGTGAAGCTTTTTTACGTAATTAGCCTCTGATATTGAAGCAGTCAACCTCTTATTATTAAATTGAATCTTTTGTGTTTTTTTTTTCCTTTATTTATTTTTTTTTAAATCAGCCAGTAAGCATAAAATTAAGACAAGAAAGAAAATTATATCAGGGTAAGTTTGTGTATGAATACATGTATTTATATATGGTAAAATTCAATAGTCTCCATTAGTAAGATGTAAATTTCACTCAAGCAGCTTCTTCCCATGAATCAAAGAGGAATCAAAGAGGAATATTTTCCTAATCACTTCAGTCTTAATCTGTTCAATCGAGAACCAACTGTTATCTTCTCTATATATCTCCATAAACTGTACCTCTTAGTCTGTAAACATCTACCTTGAGTGTCTCTTTGACTTTGTACAGGGTGAATGTCATTATAAAAAAACAAAAAACTGCTGCTACAGTTCTCAACAACATTAGGCTTTACTGCTGCAGATAAAATTGTTAACCTCATGTCCAATTAGTTTTGAATTCAAGGGTGTTCTCCTAGGTTGGTTATCAACCAAGGGTTCAGCCTACTTTGCTATATATAATCCATTGCTGGGTAGGGAGAATAGATGGATTCTTAACTTTCCCAATTTTATCTGAACATAAGTGAATATAACAAACACAGATAGAATATGCTTGGGAAAGGTATTAATCCATCCTATCTCCCTCCAGCTATGGGCTGAATAGCAAGACAGATTGAGTTCTATAGCTTTGGTTAGCAATCAGTATACCGCAGAAAGTAATAGCAATCTACTGCAAAAAAATCTTCTGACCAGTCAGTCATGTCTCTTTTGAACAATGATCATCCAAGCATGTATTATGTATGGCACTTAACTGACAAACACGTTGACCATCTTTTATTTTAATTATATATATATATATATATATATAACACGGTTATCAACGCACACTTCTGAGAAAAACGCTTGTTGATAACACGTACATACTCAAACAAGAAAATAATAAGCAGAAACTAAAAATCCTCGAAGCACTCTACATTAAACAGTTTAAACCTGGTTTGAATACAATCAATTTCGATATTTCCAACAACGTACTCAAATGTCTGTAATCAGACCAGGGACCACAACACCACTATTTTGTCACTGTCTTCGGCCATCCGCCACGGTAGGGATGGACTTATATTTTCAATTCAATTATCTTTATTGTTAATAGCTTAAATGTTCTATGTTTACTATGTGTTATTATTTACTCTTTGATAATGGCTTATGTGAGCCGAAAGCTTAGACCTGATAAAAAATTCAACAAATACTGTGATTTTTTGTTGTCTTTTAACGACATCACCATCAAGTATATCAGACGGTATGAACGGATCCTACACAAAATTAATAGACAAAACTTGTCTATATTATTCAATGAAACCTGCATTAATATATATATATATATACTAGCAGTATAGGCCGGCATTGCTTGGGTGTAATGAAAGCTTTTATAAATATATATATTATCGATTTTCTGCATTATTGTAAGAACTGCAACCTTGAAACTTCTGAATGTCGTTTCTTATGTCTTTGTCTATGAGTGTATCAAATTTGTTTAAAATCGGATCACTCCTTCTATAACCCGATTTTTTTCGATTATCGATTTTCGATATTTATTGGGGGTACCTCGACAAAACCTAGCTAAGAACTCTGGCAGATGCTTATAGTAAAACTGTATAAATTTTCAAGAAAATCGGTTCAGCCATTTTGAAGTCTATAGGTAACGGACACACACACAAAGTTCCATTTATAAATAAGTTTTTATATATATATATATATATATATATAATTTCATTCCAAGAAAGGCAATAAAGATACTAAGACATTATTAAGGAGAGAAAACAAAAAAACAGGAAGAATGATGATTGACTTTGATTTTCTAAAACTTAAAAGCAAAGTTGAATGGAAAGTTAATTAGCTGGCAGAAAGTGTACTTAAATTTGTAAAGTCTACATACCAATGAGGAAAGCTCATTCGAACAATTACCATGAAAGTATTTATAGAAAAGGCAGAGGGAAGTTACATTACAGCAGATAAAAAAGCCTGCCAAAAGATGAAACTGGGTGGGGGTGGGGGGCAACAAAAGAAACTAAGGAAAAAAAAAAATAAAACAATCATATAAACAGATTAGAGGAAATAAACCACTAAAAGAAAGACAGGCACCTACACAAAAACATAAGTTAAGTGCCATACATGATACACGCTTGGGTGATCATGTCTTGAAAGACATGACTGACTGGGCAGAATATTTTCCAACAGTAGATTTCCATTACATTTTGTGATAGACTAGTTGCCAACCAAGGCTATAGAACCCAATCTGTCTTGCTATTTAACCCATAGCTAGTGGGGAAAGACAACCTTTTCCCAAGAGTATCTGTACATTCATTATTGAATGCAATGAGTTCAACTGGAATTGACGAAAGCATAAATAGTCTAATTTCTAGTAGCTTTGTGCAACCCAATCACACTCTTGGGACTCAAATCCAAATTGTTACCCAATTTCGTGTTCAGCAATCATCAAATGGCAAGAAATAAGAAATAGTAAAGTTCAATAATTATCAACGTCAACTTTGGGTTTGTTAATTTCTCACTTGTCAAAACTTTTATGTGTATATATTTAAATTTGTTTTTTAATATTATTTTTAATAGATACTTGTTTTTAAGTGGATAGTCTGCGTGTGTTTTTTTTTTTTTTTTTTTTTTTTTTTATAACTAAACAGTACATTTTAATTATCCACTGGCCTAGATGTTGTCTGAGAAATCTTGTTTAGGAAATATCTATCTTCTGGTAGGATTTGAACCTGCATACTCCCATATACCGGGGAAAATGCCACTATTAGATTCGGTGTGTTTTACCACTCAACCACAGATGATAACATCGTAACCAAAGTCTGAATTCAGCTTTTTAAATATATATTCTGATTTCTTTTAGAACATATATCTCTGCTTGGTTTCATATCCTAATGTAAACAAAGACAATATGGAAATGTATGAAATTGGTATTAACTGGCTTATTTATATTTGTTTTTTGACATTTTTTTTAATGGATCCTCCTATCTGAGTGGATATCAGTTAATATCAATTTTGTAAATTTTTATATAATTTTGTAATATATTTTTTATGCAAAAGAAGGTTAAAAATAATGGAAACATTACTGATAAAAAAAGAGAAATCCTATTAATAATATCAGTTATGGACACGCCACCATTGCGCTTGCTGTATTCAGAATATAGCATATACATGACTCTATATTCATAAACTTTATGCATATTGAGTTATGTGTAAAACAATTCACCCTTGATAATGGCTAAAAGTATTGCCAAAAGCACTCATAAAAACAAAATATTTGAATAATTCTTATATAATTTGAGTTCTGAAAAGAAAAAAATCGTAGTCATAAATCAATGATAGTTTTTTTTTTTTTTTTTTTTTTTTTTTTTTTAAAGTAAATCTCCGGACACATGACATGTAACAAAGGTCATCATTTATTCATGTCACAACTTTGTGTTTCATTAGCTGTTCTATTAATGTGCATTTGTGGCAAACTTATCTCAGCTTAGGAAATATATTAGCAATGCAAAAGATTTCTGACTTTAAAAATTTATCTGAATTTTTGTAAATTCAGATAAATTTTTCTATTTAAAGCAAGTTCCTTTTTAATTTTATTTTTATTAACTTTTTTTTTTTTTAAACTCTTTGATCTTTCATATCAGGTGTGACTTCAAGATTGGATCAATAACTTTGTACTTGAAATATAGTTATTAGCTAGATTTCAGTATCAAATATCTGGAAATGACTGAAAAGATTGTTAAAAAATTGTGTAAAATCAATTCATTTTTCATTATTAGGCTATGGACTTATTGATGTGTCTAGGAACATGTTATAATTTAATACAAAATTTTAGAATCTTAATACAATTTTTGGAAAGAAATTATTTTGGTTTATTTATTTATTTATTTATAGGGTGTTCCCCCCCCCCCCCCAAAAAAAAAAAAAAATTGACATAATTTTGAAACTAATTCTCACTCAAATGATCTAAGTTTTTCTACATTTTTAAACATGATGTCTATTTAATTTTGTTTGTCTGGGATATATAGTGACTCAAGATATTCATATTTTAATTGTATCTTCAAGTCTACCATTTGTCTATGCTTAGAAAATTGCCACCACATATGGGTCTTGATCTCTTTGATAAAATCCAAAGAATTAGCAATATTATTGGTCTTGATCTGGTAGCTCATCTTCAGCCACTTTCCTTGTTGCCGTAAAGTTGCCTTTCTTTGTCTTTCTATAAATAATTTCATGGTAATTGTTCAGAGGAGCTCTTCTCTATGGTACCTAGAATTTTTTTTAATTTAAGCACGGTACTAGACTCATGTCAGTATCTCATCTATGGATTGTGCTGGCTAGATGTAACCATAAACTCTATGCTAACAGTTTTTCTCACACTTCTTGCTTGTGGAACTCCTGGGATATCTAAATCTAAACTTATTTATAAATGGAACTTTGTCTTTATGTGTGTGTCTGTGTGTCCATTACCTATAGACTCTGAAACGGTTGAACTGATTTTCTTGAAAATTTACACAGTTGTACTATAACCGTCTGTGAGTGTTCTTAGCTAGGTTTTGTGTCGAGGTACCCCCAATAAATATTGAAAATTGATAATTGGAAAAATTGGGTTATAGAAGGAGTGGTCCGATTTTAATCAAATTTGATACACTCATAGTCAAAGACATAAGAAACAATATTCAGAAGTTTCAAGGTTGCAGTTCTTACAATAGTGCAGAAAATCGATTTTATATATATATATATATATATATATATATATATAAAAGGCAAGATGTTTGTGTGTGTTTGTTTATCTGCCTGTATGTCTGTATTTTTTTCAGCCCTTTTATTTTAGTTTTTGCTTCGGGTTTGGCTCTAAGTAGGTATAATTGTAGATCTTAGCCATGATACCATTTACTCAAAGGATTTATTTAGCCTTCAAAATTCAGTTTACGACGAAAAAAAACTTATTTGATATCGATACCAGGAAATCAAAATTTAACTTACATCCATTCATTTTTCTTTCAATCTACAACTATTGCTTTTTAGTCTTTCGTGTCAACGCCCAAAGAGTCTGAGCTCCAGGACCATGGATTAGTTTTAAAACTTTCATTACACCCAAGCAACACCAGGCTATACTGATAATTTTATAGTAGATGAAAAATGGTAGTGAGAAAGAGTATATGCACAAAATAAGACCAATGGATTAGCAATGCAAGATAACATTTATTAAAACAAAATTAAGAAAAGGAAAGTTTAAAACAATTTTTTATTTTATGGCATGCACAATGAAATGTTTATAAATATGTTTGAGTGGGATTTACTGTGTTGGTGTGTTTTTAGTGTGAAATATTCACAGCTCTTTTAGCTTCAGTGTGGAAAGGTCATATCACCAGCTCAAAAGAGGAAAATCCAAAAGTGATAGTTACCTTAGGTTTTTTTATATTGTGTTTTTATATTCAAAAGTTGCTACTGATCTTATGTTTAGAGGTTACTACTGATCTTATGTTTAGAGGTTACTACTGATATGAAAGGGCACTACAATATATTTGTACAATTATCTCAAGAAAGAAAATTTTTATTAAGTCAGACAAGAAAATAGTTTTTTAGGCCATCTAACAGGATAACTGCTCTTTGAAGTTCTAGGTTGTGCCTGTTTGGTGGTTTCTAATGAATCGGCACCAATATTTTCTAAATGTACCGGTTTTAGCCAAGTCATGGAAATATTCTCTTGTCTATTATTACAACTGTGAAATGTTTCTCGGTGCATTTTACTACCTTGTAAAGCTCTCTGTAAGCTGGTTGTAAGGGATGTTTGGTTGCATTGTCTCTTACTAGCACAAAGTTGCAGTTTTTGAGTGATTTTTGGCTACATGAGTTGATTGTCTAGGAGATGGGCATGTTACTTGAGACGTCTTCAATCATAATATATCTACAAATGAAGCAGGATCCAAGAGTGGTTCATATGGTTAGATTAACTCTCCTGGTAGATGTAAAGAAGTGCCATATACAAGCTTGGTTGTTCTTAACCCTTAAAGTATTAATGGAATATTCTGAAGCCAAGAAGTATAGTTCAGTACTGTTTTCATGGATTCTTTCAGAGAACAATGAAAACATTTTATCATGCCATTAGCTTCAGGATGGTAAGTGGTTGTACAAATTCTGGCTGTACCAAGCAGGTTGGTTAGTGAATGGAAAAAGTGAGGATTCAAATTGTGGCAATGGTAGTGTAAACAACAAATCTGCTGAGCCAAGTTATAAAACCCTGTGTAACTGATTTTTGCACTGATATCAGTAAGGGGAATTATTTCAGACCATTGGGTGAATCTATCAATGTAGGTGAAGAGATATCAATATTCATGACAGAGAGGGAATAATTTGGTGATTTCAATAGAGACATGGTCAAATCAAGTATCATGAACAAAGGAAAAAAGTAGGATCTGATTTAATGTCTCATTACTTTGGCTTTTTGACATCCCTCGTATCCTTGTTGGTTTTGGGCTAGATATAATTTTTTCTAATTAATCTGCGGGTCACTTTTAAATTTGAGTGATATTGGGAACAGTGTCAAATAGTTTTCTACAGAGAGTTTTCAGAATAAAATATTGCAAAATTCCTGTAGAAATGTCACACCAAATGGAATGTTTCACTTGTGGAATATTTCCTTCACTTGTAATGAAGAATTACTATCTTATAGAAGAGATTTTAGATTTTCGTCTTTTTTGGAATTTGCAAGAGCTTAAAAATCAATGACTAGACTTATTTTAATTGTAGAGATATTCCTGGAGAGCGTGTCTGCTAGAATGTTTGAAGAGCCTTTCATATGTCAAATATCAGTCATAAATTGACTGATGAAATCAAGATGGCTAAGTTCCTGAGAATAGTTATCTAATTATACCTTGATTGTTCTAATTAAAGGTTTATGGTCTGTGAGCACATGAAAAGACCTATCTTCCAAGAAATGCTGGCAGTGTCAGATGGTACAGTTGGAACTACTATTAACTCGCATCCAAAAGTGCTGTAACGAGTAGAAATTTCTGATACCTTCTTTAAGAAAGACTGCTCCAATGGCAAAACTCAAGGTATCTACTGCCAAGGATAACTTTGCATCATGATTGGGAAAAGTTAGGTTACTAATATTGGCTAACTTTTGCTTTGCCAAATTAAATGCTGACAACTCTTTTTAGAAAGATATATATATTTATGTATTATGTATCACATTTCTTTTATTGTCGTTGAAGAACATCTGTCAATGGGAGAATTATTTCCACTAAGTTGGGAATAAATTTTTTGAGAAATGTGTGGAAAGTTCATGGCGGACTCGAAAGAAGACTATTACTGATATTCAAGGGCCCTACAATATTCCCGCAGAAAGCAATGGCAAACTACTGCGGGATAATCTTCTGCCCAGTCAGTCATGTCTCTTTCGAGACATGATTGCCCAAGCGTGTATCACGTATGGCACTTAACTGACTGACTGAATATAATAGTTGAACATACGATTAAGGCCACTACTGGGCATAAAGTGGGGGATCAGTTTTATATTGTTATGAAGTAATAAACTGATCCCCCACTTATTTGCCTTCTAGCTCTATAGTTACTTTTTCCTTTCTCTTTTCTTTCTTTTTTTTTTTTTTTTCTTTTTAAAAATTTTTAGAAATTTTTTTTGATAATCATTACACTTCAAGCAAGGTAGGGCCCCACTGGTGTGCAGGAGGGTTACAGTGAGAGAATAACAAAAATATACAGGGGTGGTTAAATAAAGGATAAGAGATGGATGGAAATCAAGTAGATTGAAGATGGCAGTTGATGTTGGATTTAAACATTTGGAGATTGCAGCTATCAAGGAAGCAAGTAAATAGAAGTGAAGTGTGAGAAAAAACTGTTGGAGTAGAAGAGGTGGTTACATTTAACTATTTTGATAGTAAAATGGTGGGACCTCAATGCCAATCTAGTAGCACGAGTAAATACATGTGGTCAAGAACCAGAGGAAAAAATCTCATCAGAATTTCCATGAAAATACTTGTAGAAAAGACAGAGGGAAACCACATCAGATTGATGAGAAAATGACTTAAGGTGAGCTACCATGACAGGATCAATTATATTGCAGATCCTTCTTTGGATTTTGTTGAGAACCTCAAGATGATTAGCAGGATCACCCAACCATATATGAAGACAATATTCAATGCACGGACGAATGGTATACTTGGATGTGCAAAATAGATTCTGACGAGAAAAACATCCTGGCTCAACACGGTAAAACATCCTTCCTAGCAGTAGATGCAGCTATGGATTCAATGTAGTCCTCTTCCCGCTCATTATTCTCTAAGTCTCCTACAGCCTGTAACCTTCTTGTGTCTTAGTGGCTTTACTGCCTTGTATGGGGCAATACTGATTTTTTAAAAAAAAAAATATTTGTGGGGAACTGTGTATTTATTTTTTCTTTAACCTAAATTAGTCTGGGAGTGAGAAGATTGTATTTTTTCTTTAATTAAGACTCCTGTTATGTACAGGACCTTTGAACTGAAAGGGCAGGCTGTCAGAATCCATGAACCTGCTATGGTTGTCTTATGAGATCCAACTACAAACATTCCAAGTCATGAAATTACAGCAAAATAGTTTGAAATTTTACTTGAAAATTTTAATTATTTCTTTAAAAACACTTTTTACAGGGATTTGATTTAGCTTGATTTGCCAGGATCAAGTCAGCAAAGAAAAATTAGCCAAAATTAATAATAAATAATCATATTGTTTCCTTGAAAATAATTTATCTCCTAGGTCAAGATGACCATACCCTTAGATAAGAAGAAAAATGTTGCTGATTTTTAATTTTTATTTAGCAAGTTTTATTTATTCTTCTAAAGATCCGAGATTTAAAAGAAAAAATTGAAATAGAAACGTATGTCAATTATATTTTTTTGTTGCAGCAAAAAATGTATTTCCTGACTAATATTTTATTGCAGAGAAAAATAACAAAAAATTAAAGAAAAATTGAGTTGAATTAAATGAAAATTTATAGAGAATTAATTAGGTGCCATCATCGTCTATACCTACAGTAGAATTGATTGACTGCAGGAATAATAATAATAATAATAATAGCATAATGTGTTGTGGCAAGACAGTGTGAGTTATGAGTTAGTCCCCAACTACTGGTAACAATGAATTTTAATTGCTAAGAAAAGCGAAGGAGAAAAAAATATTTCCAGTCGCGTGACTCACTTATTTTCTTGTTTGGGATGACAAAAGTTACCTCCCTTGTACTTTTCACCGTATTAGATATTTTCATGAGCTCATTTTTTTTTCTTTCGATATTTTGTGAACAAGAGAATAAAAGAATGAAATTATTTGGCTGCATTTTCTTTTATTTATATATATATATATATATAAAAATTGCTATCACGAATATATATATATATATATATATATATATTAAAATTGTATCACGAATATATATATATATTAAAATTGCTATCACGAATATATATATATATTCGTGATAGCAATTTTAATCTCAATTAAAATATTTACAGAGATTTGAAACTTAGGCTAAAATCAATTCTGAATTTTATCTTCTCAAACTGTGAATTCAGACAGAAATAGTTTAATGGCTTCACACATTAAATCTCTCTCTCCCTCTCAATCTGTCACACACACACACACACACACACACACTCTCTCTCTCTCTTTCTCTCTCTCTCTCACACACACACACTTTCTTCTTTACTACTCTCATTTTTAATGTCTTCCTACATCTGACCCTTTGTTTTAGATTATGATTTGAAACAGTCAAAATATTTTTTCTCTTTAAGTGTTATATTTAATAGGTCAATATCCAAGATCTTTTTGTTTAAACTGTCAAATTAATATCTACTGGCCTAGAGATTAACTGACAGGAATTGAACTTATTTACTTTTCCATCAGGAAAATATTTTAAGCTGACACTGCCTTACCAATTGTGAGCCACAGGAAATTTTTATGACAAGACTCAATTACTCTAAAGATCTTATTGTGCACCTCTTTGAAGTTTTTATCTACTAACTTTATTTTTTGTACCTGAAACAGAAACAAGAAATAATGTTAGATTTAAAAATATTCATTGTATATAAAGGTACCAGGAATGAAAGCTTAGTAGAACTGATACAGATTCCAGGGCCTTATCACTCTTTGGAGGAACCCCCTAATATCTTCAGCTGTATTCACCATGCTTGGCCAATTGCTGGTTGATAAGGCTATTTAACCCAGAGTTATCTTTCTCATAGACTGGTTGACACCCAGCTACATGACTCAGAATATCCTGCTATTTGCCCATAATAAATGCTTTTTCAATGATATTTGCACATAATTGATGAACTTTACTGGAATTTGAACTTGTCTCTGATTCCTCTATCTAAACTGCTAGATATTATACCTTGCCTACACACACACACACACACACACACACACACACACACACACACACACACATATATATATATTATAAATTATATTTTAGAACATGTACAGATTTTTGTTTATATATCCACTACAATTGTACATTTGTTTCGACATTAAAACTACAATGTCTAATCAGGTGGTGTGGACAGAAATGGAAAGCCTCTTTTCTTATATTTGGTCAGTTGTGTGTGGGATGTTGGTGGGGGTTAGTGATAATGGAATAATTCTTGTGGATTGACCGTTAGAGTTTTGAAGAAACTCTGTATTCACTTGGAGATATATATATATATATATATATATATATATATATATATATATGATAATGTTAGTTGTTTCTTTATAAGGAAACATTTGGCATTCATCAATTGAGCTGCTAGTACTGCTTTCTGTTAGAACTGATATAATCTTTCTTTGGAAACAATTTTTCTGGAAAATAGGTTTATCAAGTACAGTAGCTGTTATTGCTCTTTCTAGTATTGATGGGGGTTTTCCTTCCTAACCTTTTAATTGAAGTAATGTGGAAAGTCAACATCGTGATTGTCTTTTTCTTTTTAAGTTACAAGTGATATCTATTTTAGTTGTTGTGTTGCTACAAAACCAAAAAATTAGCAATGTCTTGTGACTGGCCACTTGTATTTGAGGATGCCTGTTCACGAGGGCAGCTATAGAAAATGCCTGCTCAGGCACATTTCTGTTTAACACCCACAGAGCCCACCTGTGGTTTATACCACAACTAATGCTGAACAGACCTTAGTTAGAGTTTCTGGGAGAGTGTGCATTGTCTGGTGTGATCAACAAAGCCAGTACACTCAAACCCTCATTCACGATGACTGCAATTTTGTGCTAGCTTAACCTGTGATATGGTTTTCAGGCATTTTCCAAAGGTGCCACATGGTGTGATTGCCTTCTCCAGACTGATAACATCAAGAAATCACCTTTCTGACAAATTGATTACCATCATTATGATGAGACATTGTTCTTTCAATGTTGAAACAAAATGTATAATTTTGTAGTAGTTTGCACATGTTCTAAAGTAATAATATACATATATATTGATGCATGTTTCATTAAATAATATAGACAAGTTTTGTCTATTTATTTTATGTAAAACAGACTGTCATTATTATTTGTCTATGAATTGTTAATGGAATTGACATCTTTGAAAATGGTTTATGTAAGCCAAAAGCTTAGATTGAAGTATAAAATAAGTAATGTATCAATATTGTGATTTTCTTTCTTCATTTAATAATAATGCTATTAAACTTATCAGACAATAATGAAAAAAAATTTACATAAAATAGGCAAAACTTGTCTATATTATTTACTGAAACATGCATTAATGAAAAAATGCTGCCTAAATACACAATATATACATATCAAGAAACAAAAGTTGGATATTTTTACAAATCCATTAGTAATAAATATTTTGCAGCTCCCACCGCTCATCAGACCAAATTCATATGAAATATTTATTACCAATGAATTTGTAAAAATATCCAATTTTTGTTTCTTGATTATAATACTCTGTTAAATTTAACAATAAATTTTAACATTGTGTTCTCTTTGGAGTTTGTCCCTATTGGAATTTACCTTACCAAATTTCAAGGATTCGACTTTTTATATAAAATGGTTTACATTTTTCGCACATTTTGAACAGAAGTAAAAGTTTATCCCTGTTTAGGATTGCATTTCTAGTTCCTTCTAAAGTCTTTTCCTTCTCTTTCACTTTCAGTAGCTCCTTGCACCTTTATGACATTACTGCCTTGTTTGGGGTGAATTGATTAATATATATATATATACACACACACACACACAGTAGCAGCCTTAATATAAGGAATGGAAACAAAGAAGACATAAATATGTGTATTACTTAAAAAGTAATGCATGATTAGCAATGAAATTTTTACCAAATAAAGATTTGGGTGTAATGCATAAATATTATACAAAGTTACAAAAATTTAATAGTTTTTTTTTAAATGAAGATTATATGGAACAAAGGAAATAAGCTACTAGACAAAAGTTAAGGACTGATAATAATTTGCATAAACTTTTAATTTACATTGTTAAAAAAAACTTGGAGCTTTTCAACAATAAGTAAAAGTTCATTTATCATTAAAAAAAAAAAAATAAATGTTTCTGTTACAGCCAATGGTGTGTAGGGCAGCGTTTTTGCTGTTTCTGTAACAAGCTGTTTTTTATGGGGGCAGGGTTGTTAGCCCTGCGCTTAACCCCTAAACCTGGAGGAAGGTGATTTTCTAAGCATAGCTTAGACATGACATACGGCCGAAAGTAGGGGGTACCCAGTGAGGATCAAACTCACTACTCAGTTATGATTCTAGCAAGATGAGTTTGCTAACCATTACACCATGCTGAGGTGCCGTATTATATATTTAATATATATAATATATTTATAATATATTTAAGGTATGCTAAATTTATAGGTAAAAGTGATCAATATCAGAGATAGAGTTCATGATACAAGATACAAGTGAGCTCAGTACCTTGAAGATTGCGTTCAAGCATAAAACAGAATGTCACCGCATGGTGCTAAGTCCAGTGTGTGTGTGTATTCTACAAAGTATATATACATTTAAGAAAACCACAATTTAGTTCCTTTGGCTATTGCTGCAGACATCAAGAATTCCCAAGATGGATACTCACTGCAATATCAAGTTACAGCACGGAGTATAAATATTCTGTTCCCATGCTTCAATTCATTTGGCTATATATATATATATTTGTTGTTTCCATTCTTTATATTGTTGCTGCTATTTGTGTGTGTGTGTGTGTGTATATATATATATATATATATATATATATATATATATAAAATAAATGCTGATTTCTCTGAGGAATAAATAAGATGGTCATAATAGCCTTTTTGAAACTTGGAGGAGTTATTTTCAGATAGAAACACTCAGTGAATATTATTTTCTTAGATTAATATTTATTTTTTTATCCAACTGTCTGAAGGTAATTGGTGATTGTGTGTATTTAAATTCCTGTCTTCCTACAGTTGGTGTATGTTGAATGTTTATTGCTGAGGGTATAAACACTGGCTGCCAAGTCATTCCCCATACCTCAGTTTAACAGATGACAGACAGGAGGTGGATGACTCAAGTCCATGCATGTGACAAACAAGCTGGCTGCCTGGATTGCTGGGGTAGGGATGACACATTTGCTGGTGACCGAGCCTTCTTGAGCATCGGATTTGATTTGCAAGGAGCAAGTTGATCAACAAAAATGCTTATTGTTGTCGGGTAGTGTTTTGTTTGTGCTTTCACAGTTCAGCAAAGTTCTTCTTTGTGAAATAGAAAAGATGTTCTATGGGTAAAAGTAGCAAGTTTAGCAGTCAAAGGTTGAACCTGAGGTACAATGATTGCATTGATTAAACATTTGGATGTGGGGGTCTTCATGATCGAATATGGTCATATTAACCTTTTAAGGTCCATTGTTTTGTTAGTGAAATGTATATTAAGACATTTTTTTTAATACAAGAAGAGCATTAATTTTATTTTATTGATTATGCAACTGAATGCAACATGTGCTTACACTTTGTGTTAAAATATCATTTATAACTTATTGATTTATACAGATTTTTCTTTAAATTTTGGAACTATTTCCAGGCACCAAAAGATTAATGAATTCAGGAAACGTTAATAGGCACTGTTTGTTGGATCCAGTGTGTTTATATAGTAATGTGTTCATGAGATTTTGATAAACACGATTCTTTAAATGAAATGTGTTCATTAAAATTTTAGTATTTATTGTTCCACTAGTGAAACATATTTTAAAATTTTTTTTTTTTTTTTTTTTTTTTTTTTTTTTTTATATACATATACTTCTGAGATGAGGTAGTATTTATATTATTTACATTACTTGGACTGTTTTCCTTATCTTTATTGGCATGTTTTGGCCATTGTACACACTGGCTTTCAAGTGCTAGGAACATGTATGTGCATGTATATGTACGAGTATATGTATGTATGTGGGTATCTGTATATTTGTATATATGTGTGCCTATCTCTCTCTCACCTGTTTCATATTTAAATAACTTTATAATAATTTAAAACTAATGCTTAGTTAAACTTAGTATTTAAAATTCGTAGTCTCTAACATTAATTTGTAAAAAAAAAATTTTTGAAAATAAATTTTTATTTTTATTTTAAAGTGAAACTAATAGGTAATTAGTCATACTAATCACTATTTTAATCAAATATTAACATCAATGCCCAATAAATTGTTTTTAGAGTCTGTTCTTATGTTCTTTAAATTAGAAATTACTTGTATATTGATTGGTCATTATAGACTATGTAACAATGCCTCCCTGATTTGAGGGGGTTTGCATAATTTTGAACTTTTTAAAACTCTTCAGCTTGAAATCAGCACCATCATTTGATAAGACACAAGAAGTGTCAAAACAAAATAGCTACTTTTGTAGAGATAACATATTCATTTTATCTATATATATATATATATATATATATATATACATACACACATACACACACACATTTTATATATATATATATATATATATATATATATATATATATATATGCACATATAATCTTCTAATTTTCAATGAACTAAGTTCTTTGAAGTACCTTTTTATTAATATCCTAACAAACATGGCTTCTCATGGTTGTCTTTTCCTAGGCTACATTTATTTTCAGCTCACTGATTAATGCAGGGATCAGTTGTTTGTTTGACTAATCATTTCACTGATTTTGAAAAGGGACACCAACAAACCAAAATGCCACTATTCATGCAAGAATATCTTTACTTGATTGACTATTTTTATTTCTTCATAGACATATACATAAACTATAAAAAAAAAAATTTATATTGGCGACACTTTTTTTTTTTTAAATCCATGCTGAGTACACAAGAATGTACACTTATCTAAGATGTACAAATAAAGCAAATTTTATGTATGATTTTAACAATTCTGTAAAAAAAAAAAATCAATATTTTAAAAATATTTTTTCCAATTATTGCTGTATACTGATCTTTCATCTTTTCACCTCCTGGCATTATAGACATCTGAATAGAGTGCAATTGTCTGGTTCGCACTCCTCACTGGTCTTTTGAACAGAAGTAGAGGTTTATCCTTTTTCTGTTTAGGATTGGGTTTCTGGTTCCTCCTAGAATATTCTCATTCTCTTCAACTCCCAGTAGCCCCTTGCATCTTAGTAGCATTATTACCTTGCTTGGGGTGAATTGATTTAAAAAAAAAATCTTTTAACAATGTCACCTAGCATCACTGTTAAGAGAGATGTCTCATAATAGCAAAAGGAAAATTTCATTAGAATCAAAGAAAAAAGTGCTGAACTGCTATTCAATATTAATCCTTATTTTTGTTAGTGAATACTAGACAGGATACTAGAGGGATACTGAGAATACCGTGGATGGAACATCTAAGTAATGACAAATTCTTTAGTAAAATAGAAACAAAAAGGAAGCTTATTCTTAGAATAAATATATATATATATTGTGTGTGTGTGTAGTTGGGCAACAAGCCATCATTTATACTAGTTTCATTAAAAACAACTGACAAGGTACTGTGGTTAAGTTTTTTTTTATTTACAAGAAAATTATGAGAACACAAAATAAATTTAAATAAAAGATCTTTACCTCAGTATCTTGTCAGTCGTTTTTCATGAAACTTGTGATATTGAGATAGAAATGAATTGACAAGGAAAGAGAAGGAAAAAAATCTGGAAATGGACAGGATGAGAGAGAGAGATATGGACATGGAAATTGATGGACAAGAATGAAGAAAGAAAATGATGTGAAATTAAACAGACAGGAGAGAGCAGCATTTGAACAAATTCAATAAACAGAAAGAAATGAATTTCCCAGCATGCTTTTCATATTTTCAGTAGACAACATCAAATATAAACAAAAACCATAGTTTATCACCATAGAAACCACAAATGAAGGCTGTTCTGGTTTTCATCTTGATGCAAAAATAATCTTTTTCAGATTTTTTTTTTTTTGTCACAACCCCCTACCCCACCCTTCACTCTGTCTTCATGAAAAAAAAAAAAGCCTTTATTTAAAAAAAAAATGTTTACAATGTCACAACAATATGGATTGAGTTCAGCTTTAGACCACACAATGAACATAAAACAAGCATTACAGCAAAAGAATAGAATTATGATATCCATGGAATTAATTTGCTATTATTATTTGCAATTGCACATGTTCAATATTTTTTGCTTCTGTTCTCTTAATGAGGTCTGTGATTGTCCCTGCTAAAAAAAAAAAAGATTTCCTTCATGCAAAAGGACATCTAGAATCACTTCTGTCAGTTTGATGCTTTTTAACCTTTATCATGCTGTGCAAAAAGTTTATCCTGCCACAGAAATTGACTCTGATTCTTGAATTAAAAATTCATAGTTTTTTTTTTGTCATATCCTGCTATGGCAACAAAAAACACATTTTAGTGAAAGTAACAATAAGTTTACTGCAATTGAAAAGCCTTAAGAAAAAGCATGAAGTGTAAAAGGAACTAATATTGATAATGCAGGGGTTAAATAAAATTGAAATGTGTCTTCTAAGAAGTAGCAGTAAAATTAAGTTTCTCTTAATTTTACTGTGCAGAAGTTATTTTGATTTTTGTGTCATATAAAATTACATTAAGGACAAGTAGGTAAATATTAATGAATTTCACGTGTTTTTCAATTTAGCTTCAGAAAACACTTTAAAAGTGAAATAATGTAGTTATATAATTTTAAAATTCTATGTTTTAAGGCAACAGTTTTGTTTTTTTTTTTTTTTTTTTTTTAAATCAGTCAGAGAGCTGAGTTCGAATTCCAGTTAAATTCATTGCATTTACTTACGTGTAAATACCCTTGGGAAAGGTACTAATTCGTTTCTTCCTTTCAGTTAGAGGTCAAATAACAGGACAGATTGGGTTCTATAGTCTTGGCTGGCAACCAGTCTACTGCAGAAAGCAATGGCAACCTACTACGGGATAATCTTCTGCCCAGTCAGTCATGTCTCTTTTGAGACATGATCGCCCAAGCGTGTTTCACGTATGGCACTTAACTAACTGATCATCCCATGCAAGGTAGTAAAGATACAAGGGTTACAGGATGTGGATGCATTAGAAACAGAAACATTAATACCGAGGGAAAATAGTAATCAGGAGGACAGTAGATATTGATTGATATTGCATTTAAACTTTTGCAGATTAAATTTGGCTGGAAAGCATGGAGCCGGAAGAGAGTTCCACAAGCAAGAAGTGCAATAAAAAGAAACTGTTAGTATAGAACTTACAGCTACATCTAGCCATCTCAACTGTAAATTGATGAGATCATGACACCAGTCTAGTACTGTGCTTAAATTCATAAAGTCTACGTGCCATAGCAAAAACGTCAAACAATTAATTACCATGAAAGTATTTATAGAAAAGACAGAGAGAGGCAACTTTACAATGGTAGGAAATTAACTGAAGCTGAGCTGCCAGATTTTTTTTTCACTTGGGTGTAGTGAAAGCTTTAAAACTAATCCTTGATCCTGGAGCTCAAACTCAGCTTAAAGAATATTTGAAATAAAATAATTGCGACAATTTACCAATCGCACACACACATATATATATATATATATATACTAGCAGTATAGCCCGGCGTTGCTCGGGTGTAATGAAAGCTTTAAAACTAATCCATGGTCCTGGAGCTCAGACACTTTGGACGTTGGTACGAAAGACTAAAAAGCAATAGTTGTTTCCAGTTAAAGTGAAACCATAGACTGAAAGAAAAATGAATGGCTGTAAGTCAAATTTTCATTTTCTTGTATCGATATCAAATTTTCTGCACTACTGTAAGAACTACAACCTTGAAACTTCTGAATATCATTTCTTATGTCTTTGTCTATGAGTGTATCAAATTTGATTAAAATCGGACCACTCCTTCTATTACCTGATTTTTCATTGATTTTTGATATTAATCGGGGGTACCTCGACACAAAACCTAGCTAAGAACACTCACAGACCCTTATAGTACAACTGTGTAAATTTTCAAGAAAATCGGTTCAGCCGTTTCGGAGTCTATAGGTAACGGACAGACATACACACACACACACACACAAAGTTCCATTTATAAATAAGTTTAAATAATTCTGCATTATTTTAATTCCCAAAATTTCCGCTGAAATTTACAAGATTTTAAAAATATGTGAACCAAGTACAATGCGATATTTATTATTTACTATTTGATAAAGAAATAAATTTGAAAAATGTTTTTATTAAAAAATTTATTTTAAAAAATTACAAAATTATCAAAATATGGAAGTCGACTGCAATGAAATATTAATATTTACTATTTTATAAATAACTATGAAGAATGTTTTGAAATTTAATAAAAACTGTGCTTGCTCTTTAATTTAATCATTCTGTCGGATTTAATCTGTATCGTCAACTCCCATTTATGTAGCTATATATGATCTTAATAGTTCTGCATATATTCGTTAGTCATAATATTGAAGCTTATGATGCTCTCTGGGACTTTATTAATTTCTCCTAAGCTTTCAATTTGGTTTGTAATGTATAGAATATCATAAGTCAAAGGATTGAAAAGTTGATATGACGTCAAACATATTGAGATGAATTGTGAAGCATACTTTTGTCTCTGGTTTCTTCCCCCTTAAAATGATTACCAATGGAATTGAAAGCCAAGGCAAAATGAACCTGAGTTTCAGAGAGCATCATTATTTCCGATATATATACACTACCAGCCATAATTAATAGGCCACCCAAGTTTTAAAAAAAAAATGAAGTATTTCATACTATTTTTAGTATTTATTGTCAAGTGGATAATTCTAAATGAAAATAGTATGGTTCTTTTGTTAATACTGCACAATAACATATGCATCAAATGAACTGTTCTAGTATCCAGTTTTTGTGCTCTCTTCCCAATGCTAGTCCCTTCTAATTTGCTGGCCAAAGCAAAATCTTCCTGGCTGCCTTGTTAAATTTTGCAAAGTAATAATAACAAAAAAAAAACATTCTATTTTCATTTAGAATTGTCCACTTGCAAATAAATACTAAAAATAGTATTTAAAAAAACGGGTGGCCTAATAATTATTGCCAATAGAGTGTGTGTGTGTGTGTGTGTGCACACACACACACACACACATACACACACACACACATATATATATATATATATATATATATATATAGTTTTAAGGTATGCTGTATTTATGGATAAAAGTACTCGATATCAGGGACAGAGCATATGTTAAATTAAAAGTGGACACTGAGGTCAGTACCAAGTGATGACAGCCTGTTTCATGCTTCAATGCAATCTCAGGCTTGAAACAATAAAACAAGCTGTCACTGTTTGTTGATGACATCATTGTCCCCTATATATATATATATATAAATATATATATATAGCCTGTGTGTAGCTGTTAAAAAATTCTCTGCTAAATAAGCAACTTTCTCAAAAGCATTCTGTAGTATATGTAAATTAGTAGACAAGTATAAATAGAGAAGAACTGGAGAAGTAAGGGGGAGGAAAGAACCCTGTTGTCACAAGGGATATGGAGAGCTGTGCTACAACTACTGCTGCTACTACACACAAAGAAATGCAAAACATAACACATTCAATATTTTGGTCATTTTGTCAGAATTTTGGAATTGGTTCTGGCTGGTCAAACAGTCATTTGTTAATAACAGGATCTAATATCATCATTTGGCTATAGAGGTGTATATGCTATTGAATCACTTTAGATGCTATGGCAGCTTCTTTATTGTGGTGACATGCTTCAAAATTAGTCATTGATTTTGTGATATTTTTTTTCATTGGTAAATGATCAATTTTAATACCATGCGTATCAGACATAGACTTAAGGGGTTTTCAGGTCATTCTTGACTCTGACAATTGGTTTTTAGCTTCAGCATAATTCTAATAAAATATGGTAAAAAAGAGTAAACTTGTGTTGATCACTCACAAATTGAATTCCAATCTAGGTTAAGTTAAAACAGGTAAGATTTAGAAATTTAGACTGAAAAGAGAGGAAGCAGATTGAATATTTCAAGATGGAGATTTTAAATCAGAATTTTGTTAATATATGTCTGGCTGCATAGTTATTCATCTATCATATAACAGTAGCAACACCTTTTAAAAATTCAGAGGAAAAAAAATCAATTTTTTTTTTTTTTTTTTGCAGCAATTTTTGCTATGCTTTTTGAAAATATAAATTTACTAGCAGTATAGCCCGGTGTTGCTCGGGTGTAATGAAAACTTTTATATATATATTATCAATTTTCTGCACTATTGTAAGAACTGCAACCTTGAAACTTCTGAATATCATTTATGTCTTTGTCTATGAGTGTATCAAATTTTATTAAAATTGGACCACTCCTTCTATAACCTGATTTTTTTTTTCAATTATCAGTTTTTGATATTTATCGAGGATACCTAGACACAAAACCTAGCTAAGAACACTCGGAGATGCTTATGGTAGAACTGTGTAAATTTTCAAGAAAATTGGTTCAGCCATTTTGGAGTCTATAGGTAATGGATACGCACACACACAGAGACAAAGTTCCATTTATAAATAAGTTTCGATTTTCTGATCATTTATGATAGATTTTGTTGGAATTACCTCCAGAGTTATACACTGATTTACTGGGGAGTCCTCAATTTGAATGTTGTCATTACATGGTTTTATACAACCAACTTTCTTCAGGTATCTGTCATAGCTGTTATAATAACAACCAAGATGAAGACACTAGTCCAAACAAATCCATATATAATAACAATAATTCCTATTCTCAAAAACTTATCTCCAAAAATTAACAAATCTCACTTGCTTGGTGAAAGACTTTAGAGCATTAACTTCATGCCCACACAGAAAATGGGTGTGTTAAAAAGGACAGTTTTTCCCTTGACACCACTATTATTTTGTAGTACCTTCACTACCCTGGCAATGTTTATTTACAAGATTTTAAAAATTTGTGAACCAAGTCAGTCAGTCAGTTAAGTGCCATACACGATACATGCTTGAGCGATCATGTCTTGAAAGAGACATGACTGACTAGGCAGAAGATTATCCCGCAGTAGTTTGCCATTGCTTTCTGCGGTAGACTGGTTGCCGACCAAGGCTATAGAACCCAATCTGTCCTGTTATTTAACCCATAACTGGAAGGAAGAGACGGATTAATACCTTTCCCAAGGGTATTTGCACGTAAGTGAATACAATGGATTCAACTGGAATTTGAACTCGGCTACCAGGTTTCTCGTTCCGAGCCGATATCCACTGTACCACAACGCACATCCCTGCAATATTTATTATTTACCATTTTATAAAGAAATAAATTTGAAAAATCTTTTTATTCAAACATTTATAAAAAAAATTTACAAAATTATCAAAATGTGGCTGTCAACTACAATGAAATATTAATATTTACCATTTTATAAATAACTATGAAAAATCTTTTTTTTATTCAATTTAATAAATAGTATTTAATCTTTTTGTCAATTCTCAAGAATAATAAAAATGCATAAATCCATTTTTATGTTTCAGTTTTGTTAAAATTCTAATCCTTGCTTTTTAAAAACATTTCTGAGGGAGTCAAAAGTGCATACAGTAATAGTGTTGTCAAGTGATGATCTTCTTTTGACACATTATTTCTTGGACACAAAGGTTAAACATTGTAACTGTAGTTTAAGGCTCATGACCTTTTTATTTTTGTTTAAATTGAAATTGACAATGAAGCCTCCAGAATTCTGCACCAATTTACTGAGATGAATCCTCAGTGTGGATGCTATCATTTAGAGTTTTTGGGCTATTGTACCTTCTAACTTTCTTCAGGTATCCAGTGGATCAGCATTCCACAGAAAGCATTAAATAGAGGTACGTTACATTGTATTGTGAATATCCTTAAAAGGTTTTTAATTGAGAAGCCTGCTATGTTCAAAGATGATAAAGCCCCAAGTTGGATGCTGCAGGTGAATGTTGGTGGAAAATTTGTCTGTCCTAAAGTGCCATCACAAGAGCAATGACCTGAAACTACCCTCTTCCTGCTAACATCCAAGCCTGACCCTCTCTACTTAAACCCAACCCACCCACAACAGCTACTCTCACACTTACTGCACAGCTTGTGGCATCCATTGCCCTCATACTGAGAAATGTAATCAGTTGTACGATCTGAAATATAAGCTGCCGCTATTAATCAATACATTAGAACTGACATCTGCAAAGACTACTATTTCAGTTCGATTTTTCTGCACTTTTCACAAGGTATCAAGAAAAATCTGGGATATTTCGAAGCAAAGTTCCAGAGTTGATAATACTCATTAGTTTCTTTGTTGTTGTTTTTACTTTAGTCAAGGCCCAAAGCTTGGCAAGTCTGTCTCAAAAGGCTTAAATAATTATTCAGCTATTCTTGCATCTTGTTATATATAAAAAAAAAATCTTCAGTAAATATTCAGGATTTTTATTACTATTTACTACACCAGCATTGGACATTTTTCTTTCCCTGCTGTTATAAGATATTGGTATGATTTCTAAAAACCAAGAGACTCTACAATTTCTTGGTACGTTTCAAATAAAAACCTAGATTGTTTGCAAAAAAAAAAAAAAATTTACACTGCTCATCTTATATAGTAAGTGTCGTCACATGTCTTATAATCAAAGCTTTTTTGTATCAACAATAACCTAACTTGAGTATTAATTTTGTCAGCTAATTTTAACTTACATTTACTTTATATCAGTTCTCTCATTAGCTACTAAACTGAACAGCATAAAATCAAAATAAAAAAAAATGAACTTCCGATCCGATTTGAGCTCATTTCCCATATTTCAGGAGCTCATTTTACATGGACCATGCTATAACTAGCTACGGAAACTTCACACTCAACCAGGCTCGAATTTATCGTCATTGTTTTTTATTTTTTCTTCCTTCTAATTTTTTATGCTGTCTTATTTGTTTACTAGTTATGACTAGTCCTTAAAAATTTTTTATTCTGAGATCATGTATTTTTATGTTAACTTTTTATAAGTTTTCATCTTATAGATACTTTAATAATAAAAAGAATACAGATTTCTGATGAAATTTGAACTTCAATACTATATCTCAGGTGCTCATCTTACATGGATGGTACTCTAAACAACTCCCTTGCAGAAGTCTCGTGTTTTTGTCAGGTTTAAATTTTAGTCATATTGCAACTACTCTTCAAAATTCTTTTGATGCCATATTGTTTGTTTACTCCAAGTCAGTGAAAACTTAAAAATGATTAATTTCATTAATCATTAAGACATTTGAGCATCCTGAATTCGACAGACTTCAACTTAATTTCTGACTCTAACCATATTTACTCAGTGCGAGTATAAGTCAATTACTTTTTAAGTGCTTACATGAAGCAGGTTAATTTTGATGCTAATGGCAACCAGTCCCTGTCTATCGGGGCAAGGATAGCTGCCATCATCCAAACTGACATGGAGGGAAATATCATTGTTGGTAGCCCCAGTGTTACTCCCACTTCTTCACGGCCATTAGCATCATGGTCAGAAGAACAGAGATCAAATGTGCAAGTCCAGATGGGAACTGCTTCTCTACAACATAGTAGTTGGGTAAAGGACCTTCGGTGGGCAATACCTTCTGAAAATAAGGATACCTTCAGGAGATTTGAAAAAGTGGCACCAACAAAACAAAATACATTTACATCAAAGATGCTGGCTATTTATGGACATAATAATACTATGGAACAGGTAGATATTGTCTTTTTTTTAGCTATTTGCTTAGTTTGATGTCAGATGTTCTCTTTTGTGTGTATGTATGTGTGTGTGTGTGTGTGTGTGTGTGTATTTCATTGAACAAAACTAGTAATATGCTTTTATTTTTATTTTTTGTATGTATATGAAGATGGCTTCAATGGATTGATTGTATTTTGAAATTAAGAGTACTTCTACCCTCAACAATGCTCATACCGTCTACAATCGGCACTGACGTATCATTTATTATAATAGTAGATTAAAAAAATAATCCTTGAAAATGAGTAACAGTTTTAGCTGAAAGTGCTCAGAACTAACAAACATTTGGACTCTCCTTACATTAATTAATTCTAGGAAACGAAACAACTGTATACATACTGGACGAAACATAATAAAAACAAAGCTAAACAAGAGTAACTTGTCAGACTTGTTCAATGAAGTATGTATTTAAGAAGGATTGCTACCCAAATATATATAATAATGTGTGTATAGCATGCATAATAGTATCTGAATGGAAAAGCTATAAATGATGCTTCACCAAAAGAACGTCCAAATTCGGTGAAACACATTGTTTATGGTTTTCTATTTTGTCTCATTATCTTCATTTTTGTTTTGGATACTATCATACATACTATACACACACGTATGCAATATATATATATATATATATGCTATCGCCCAGTTCACACTCCACCCACGTCTATTGAACAGGTAACGAGGCTCATCCCTTGTTTCCTGTTTAGGATGTGGTTTCCAGTTTTCACTTTTCCAATCTTTTCACTCTTTTCGTTTTTTTTTTTTTTTTTTTTTTTTTTTTTCAATTGGAGTAGATAGACTAAACTATCGCCCGGTTCACACTCCACCCACATCTATTGAACAGGTCAAGAGGCGCATCCCTTGTTTCCTGTTTAGGATGTGGTTTCTGGCGTTCTCTTTTCCAATCTTTTTACTGTTACGTAACCCGCTGCGCATCAGTGGCGTTATCGCCTTACTCGGGGTGATATGAATAAAAAAAAAAAATATATATATATATATATATATATACACACACACACACACACACACACACACAGAGGGTGCAGCAGCAGAAATACTTACATGATTGACAGCTATTTTTGAGAAGACTTTCTGCTACAACTCTTGACGAGTCTAGATAATTAAACAAAGGGTCATCTGCAAAACTCTTTAGTAGAAGTGGTAAATATGACATCAATCAGTTAGGTGATAAATTTTATATATAAACCAAATTTTGAAACTTTGTCAGGATTTTAATATCTGATTTAAATTTTTTATATATATAGTCATCTGCAGACAGATCTGTTTCGCTGTATCAGAATTCATCAGTATGGTTAGACATCTGATTGTTTTTAACTTAGGATTGAAAACCGACCGAATTGGCATCAGTCGGTAATTCTACCTTTGAGCCACGGGCGCTCGGTAGAAGGTAGCAGACTTTTAGCATATGATGTATCATACGCTAGTAGCCAGAGTGCTCTAATTCATTACTGAATGAGCAATGCGTAGATGCGAGAGTAGCTACTGTTTTTTCAAAGTCTACCATTCTTCCAGAGTGCTCAATATAAAATTTGTCGGAAAGTTTCTCTGTAAAAAGAGTGTATGAAAACTTAGATGACACCTTTTGTCCTCTGTGCGAGTTTATCAAATCAATAAAGATAATTTTTCCTTTTGTCATTATATATATATATATATATGTATATATATAGAGAGAGAGAGAGAAAGAGGTAATGAATCCAAGGAAAAGATTTGGTAAGTAATAGATCCAAGTAATATTAGATTAAATATCAAAACTGATCCAACATAGAGCTTGATGTAAATTTAATTTACAGAGCAAGTATTTATTCCACATGAAATAAACTGAATTTATATGTGGAATATATATACTACAAATAAATTCAATTTATTTTATATGTCTATATTCTACAAATAAATTCAATTTATTTTATATGTCTATATTCTACAAATAAATTCAATTTATTTTATATGTCTATATTCTACAAATAAATTCAATTTATTTTATATGTCTATATTCTACAAATAAATTCAATTTATTTTAAATAAATGTTCTAATTTATTCTTTTACAAATAAATTCAATTTATTTTATATTCTATATTCTACAAATAAATTCAATTTATTTTATATGTCTATATTCTACAAATAAATTCAATTTATTTTATATGTCTATATTCTACAAATAAATTCAATTTATTTTATATGTCTATATTCTACAAATAAATTCAATTTATTTTATATGTCTATATTCTACAAATAAATTCAATTTATTTTATATGTCTATATTCTACAAATAAATTCAATTTATTTTATATGTCTATATTCTACAAATAAATTCAATTTATTTTATATGTCTATATTCTACAAATAAATTCAATTTATTTTATATGTCTATATTCTACAAATAAATTCAATTTATTTTATATGTCTATATTCTACAAATAAATTCAATTTATTTTATATGTCTATATTCTACAAATAAATTCAATTTATTTTATATGTCTATATTCTACAAATAAATTCAATTTATTTTATATGTCTATATTCTACAAATAAATTCAATTTATTTTATATGTCTATATTCTACAAATAAATTCAATTTATTTTATATGTCTATATATATATATATATATATATATATGTGTGCATGCACAGTGCTCATTGTAAAATAACAGAGCTAATAATTACACTGCTAGTATGAAATGTACATTTTGTCCCTTCTTGTTTGCTACAACTCTTTTGTGTCAATTGTCTGGGATGGATAAATATATCTATTGATATGTTATATGGAAATTTCTATCTGAATTTATAGGATGAGGGGCTATTATTTACAGTTGAACTAATATCTTTATCATTGGAGGCCACAATGACCAAAACAATATGACAATAACAAGTCTTTTACAGGAGTCTGTCAATCCAAGTAACCTTTAGTTAATTTCAGACTTAATCTAGTATTTAATCTCTCTTGAGTGGGAATAAACCATTCTTATTCTACAGTCCATGTTTAGGGAAAACCTTGTCTTGTTCTTTTTTAGGGCTGCTCAGCTTTTGCTAATTCTATTTCCACTTAAAGAAGGCTGCAGAGCACAACAGCTGAAATGTTATGAGAATAACAACAACGAGGCCATTAGTCTGACAATAAATAATGTAAATTTATGAAAATTGGCCTCAAATATGGTAAAAAAATATAATCATACATATGGATAAATCCTATGACCTAATCTCATGCTTAGCTTTCAATGGGTGATGTTTATCATTCATGCATTACACTAGATGCACTTTATAGGAGCAAGCCATGTTGTTGAATAACCGTACATATTGTTTAAAAGGAATGAATTAATGGTTACATGTCGACATGAAAACAAATATTGAACTGGATTGACTTTGGTGACTACTACTACTTATATATATATATATATATATATATATATATATACACACACACATACATAATGTCTTTTTGTATATATATATTTATATACATATATGTCTTTTTGTATATTCATATAGATAGATGTGAGTTTGTAACCCTGGGTTTCACGCTTTTGCGATCGTCAGACAAACTGATTGTTTTTTAAAAATTGGTTATATTCATGTATTTTTGTGGAAGTGGGGGAAAAAATCTGTCGTCACGACAGACGCAGATATATATATATATATATATATATATATATCCGCACACACACACACACACATTTGTACACCCATCAACGTGTGCAAGGACACACACTTTTTATATTTATATATAACTTTTGCCCTTATTTTTATTTCATTTGAAGTTTTTACTCCTTTGTTTTTCCTTCATAAAACTGAACTACACTGTTATCTTGATGGCAACAAATGAAAAAGTGTCAGTTCAGATAATTTTGATTTGTGTCTGACAAATGATATAATCATGAAACCCCAGATAACAGAGCAATGAGGAACAAATGTATAATAATTACTATTAGTATAAATTTAGCTCTGTTATTTTATATTAACCAGTTTTATTATTACCATAACTCAACTAAACCAGCACTAATATATATATATATATATATATATATATACACACACACACAGGTTAGTAGATATAATATACTGTTTAATAGATAAAAATGGGGCAGCTATTCCAAATACTGTTTAAAGTAATAAAGAAAATTGGATTGAAGATCGATCTATTAACTCTTTAAAATATTTATATATAAATATATATACACAAACACAAGAAAAGTGCTTAAGGCACTATCAGAAAAACTGAATATACAGAGCTAACAATATTTTAAAGAACGAAATGTTCACCACTGATACACTACTCATGCATATATATATATATATATATATGATTAAATAAAGAAGTCAGGAGAAATTTTTTTTTTTTTTTTTTTTTTTTTTTCACCCATGTATTTTGCCTTGTGATGGACTTTATCAAGGTAAAGACTTAAAATGAGTTTTATTTTAAATAAAGTATCTACAAACAAAAAATTGTTGGTTGCTAGAAAAATGTGTTCATAATTTTTTTTTTTTTTTTTAATCATTTCACCCTGAGCAAGGCAGTAACACCACTGATGTGCAGGGGGCTACGTAAGAGTGAAAAGATTGGAAAAGAGAAAGCCAAAAACCACATCCTAAACAGGAACAAGAGATGAGCCTCTTCACCTGTTCAATAGACGTGGGTGGAGTGTGAACATCAATAAGATTAACAGGCGTTATTAAACATTTTAAAAAATGTCATAGTTCATATTTGAAGAGAATTTTTTTTCTTTTCATGCACAGTTTGTCATGTTATGAGATGTTAAAATGATAGAAATTAAGTTTTTAGATTTTTTTGTTTTATATATTGGCTTGTGAATATATTGTTTCTATTAGGAAAGGTGAGATTAAGAAAAAAACTAGGGTGTAGATTGATATTTTGGTAATATTTGATGGCTGCACTTGCAAGAATTTTCCTTCTGAATAAATTATTTTCTCTTTTGATGAATATAGCATTATTTAGATTGACATTTTGGTCAAATTTATTTTTGTATATGACCTCTGTGTGTGTGAATATATATATATATATATATATATATATATATTAGTCATCCACATACAAGCCTGTTTTGCTATATCACAGCTCATCAGTGTGGCTAGACATATCCACTTGCTTCTGGCCGGGATTGAAAACTCGACCGATTTGGTGTCAGTCGGAGTCTCTACTCCCTAAGCCATCGGCGCATGGGGTCAGAGAAGGGAGATTTTAACGTCTTGTATGTAAGCAGTGTATACAGACGCCAGTGACCAAGAGAATTCAATTCATTTCTGAAGAGTCACACACACACACACATATATATATATATATATATATATATATACTTGTGTGGATAGTTCACAAATTAAACTGAATTTGTATTAGCTTAAAACTTTATTTTATTTATATTGTTAGTTCACTCAAATGTAGAGTGCTACTAAGCGAGATTGTTGTGAGGAAATGGGAAGGAGGGAATAAGTACACATTATGAGGATGTATAGGATAGATATTGGTTGTCCCAAGGGACCAATAATGTAGCTCTCAAGGAAGCATCCTCTTGGGAGTTTCATTCACAAAGTAACAGTTGTGTAGAAGAAGCTGTCTCAGTGGAACTTACTTATAAAAGGAATTGGGATTTTGTTGCTGTCAACATGGTATGGTGTGTTCCTAGCTGTGAAAGTCTGAGCTGGGGGAATGTAACTTCTTAAAAACTAGTAAAATTAAGAAATAAATATTGTATACATTTTAAGTAGGTCAGTCTGGACTAACTTATTCTATTGTTTTATTTTTTTTTTTTTTTTTTAACAATATTTCCAGCCTTGTGCACGCAAGGTTTTCTCAGATGTTTACTGTTGCTCAGCAGATATTTTGGCAGGTGAGAATCTTTGTACAAAGGTCATGAAAAATAAAACAGTCCCTCAAGAACTCGCGTGCATGTAGTGAGCATTACATATGTGAGAGAAGCACCCTGTATATACATACATATATAAAATAAATTACATATGACATACTTTTAATTTATTTGTTTAAATGTATTTTTTTTTATTATTCCTAATGGATACTTATGTATATATGTCTGCGTCTGTCATGACGACAGATTTTCCTCCCACTTCCACAAAAATACACGAATATACGCAGCCCTACATATAGCCAAATTTTAAAAATATTTAATCAGTTTGTCTAACGATCACAAGAGTGTGCAACTGAATAAATATATATATATTTATATATATATATATATATATATATTGTCATCTGTAGACAGATCTGTTTCGCTGTATCACAGCTCATCAGTACGGTTAGACTCCAATTGCTTTTTAACCCAGGATTGAAACCCAACCGATATGTTTAACAAACATATTTAATTTGTTTGTTTGGACATTATTTTTAATTGATACTCATAAGAACAATATCTACTCAAATTTCGGCCTATTTACTTCCTTTACTGAAATTTCTGCCTATTTAATTCCTGCAATGAAAGTAATAACGCGTAGAAAAAAATCTCGCATTACTTTCATTACAGGAAGTAAATAGGCCGAAATTCGTTGCCTACACCAAAAGTCATTCAGCAGTTAATTACACGACTATGTTAGAGTTACGGGAGACAAAATGAGCAAGATGTAGTCCGATTTTTTTTCTGGGCATTCAGATCAATAAAGGTAGGTTTCTTCAATAACTAATTGTTGATTTGAGTTCAGCATATACATTTGCACAGAAATAATGCTATTTTGGATAAATTTGAAGGGGGGAAAGCTTTCGGGACCTAAAACAAAAATTTACCAAAGAAAAAGGTCATTGGTGATTTTAATATAATGTATTGGGGAACATTCAGTTGAGTCTGTTTTTGTGGCCAACGTACCTGTAATGTAATTTTCCTGATGGATAATTAATCTCTCCATGCTGAACATAACTATGTTTTCTTTTTTTTTCTTACCTGTTTCACTTATTTGTGAAAATCTAAACAACCCACCTACCTCAGCTTTCATCTTGTCTAGTCATAAACTGATGATAGCTAGTGTGTTGAATTTTATAAACAAAACCCGTCCCAAAGTGAGTGGTATTCCTTGCATTTACAATCTCATTTCAAGCTAACTTTTTGAATCCGTATTTTTGGTCAGTTGTACTAGAAATCATTAGCTTTCTGATGATTAGCTAATGAAATTGGAACTGTGCCATTTGGCTTATTTCCCTTGGAGTTTTCTTGGTAATTTATTCATGACTCAGGTTGGCCATCAGATGGAATGCATTATTAGGGATGCTGAAAAGTTCTCGGCTTGATCAAGAAATGGAAGTGTTCTTGTTTGTCATATTTTAGGGAATGGGTCAGTCTTAGATCAAATTTTATAGTTTTATATTTGCAGTAAATATTATCAATAGCTAATGTTTTTATATATCTATATATATATATATATAATCCTCAAAATGCTATATAAAATGCTTAGATTTAGGTTTCAGAAATGTATTGCGCTGTTAAATATAAAAAGATAATTTTTTATTATATTTCCAACATACAAGGTGCGATGGGTAAAATTGTTACTATTCTAGGTGTTTAATTTAGTGTATATGTGTTTATTTTGTCAACTGCACAGTATAGTCATGTCAGTTGGACATCATCTGTAAGAAAAATAGCAATATGAAGCAATTCACTCTGCCAGAAATTTGAAAACCTCATACTGTACTACTTGGAATTCACACTGGAAACTCCAATATGACTATTTCAGTGTTTGAGTGCCAATCTGAGGAGAGTGCAGTGGATTCAGAAAAGGTTGGATGAGTTTAATGGTGATTATGAAGGTTTTTAAAGGGATCACTAATGATGGTAATACTATGCCTCCAATTCATCTTCCCACAGACTCTCACACTCAACATGGAAGCTTACATCAAGTTCCTTGGGGAGGTAGTGTTGACTTGAATTAAGAGGATGGCTGTTGGAAGACCCTATAACTCCCCAGACTGCAACCTCCTTGATTATTATCTGTGGGGTGCAATTGAGGAAGAGAGATCAACAAAACTCCTTGTAACACAAAAGATGAAGTGAAAGCAAGGATTATGAAAGCAAGGATTATGAAAGCATTCACCAACTTAAACAAGGAGACAATCCAGAAAAGATTCTGAAGTCCTCTGGAGGCCATGGCTGACGCCAATGAAGATTTTGTTGAATAAATTTACTCTTTTGTATTTCAAGATATTTTTGTGTAATTTTGGTAAATATATCTGTCGAAATGAGAATATTGACAGTGTCTTCTATAAAAGCTCAAGTTAATTCTTTGTGCCTTTTTAGAAACAGCCTTAGAAAAAAGAAATGCAAAACACCTCAACAAGCATTGACACAGTTTCTCATACTGGAACACAATCTTTTGTACTAACCCTGATATTGATATTGAGCACTTTTACCTATGAATATAGCATGCCTTAAAAACCATATTTTATATATATTCAAAGATTTTACAAGTATTTTCATCTGATGATTGCTAACTACAGGAAATTTAGAATTGTGAAATTGGTATAAATCAGTATATTGTTTTAATTTTCTTTTAGTTACTTAATCTAAAAATATTCACAGCGAAGTTGGTTAAGACTTAGTTAAATTTTGGTAAATCTGTCTATATGAAAATAGTAGGTTATAAATTGTGACTTATTATTTCTGTTATAGGGAGTCCTCTTCAAAAAGTTACCAAAAGTTGTGACTATGTGTGTTTGTCTTTACTTCTGAGATGAGGTAGTATTTACATTATTCAAACTGTTGGCCTCATCTTTATTGCCATGTTGACGACGTTTCGACCGTTGTACGCTCCGGTCTTCTTCTGAACCATTATATTTTATCACTAGGGTATATCATTCGTATTCCATGTGCTATGTAGTTATCTCTCTTTAACTCAATTCTCAAGTTGTTTGTTCACTGCTTTTGTAGCCAGGTATTGAACTCACAACTTTTCAAGGAGACATGGCTAAGTGGATAAAAGCATTAGTTAGATCCAGTGACATGACCCAATGTTCAATACCGGTAGGGGTCAAAGGTATTTCTGGAATAAATTTGCTGAATTAATGTTTTCTTTGTTTTGTTTTTTAATGGTTTCAGATATATCGAAAGAATTAAGATGCATTTATAAAACTTGCTTCCATTAAAAAGACTTTTACAAAATGTTTAATTTTTAATTTTTAATTTGTCTTTGCTTGCTTTATTTTTAGAGATAATGATTATTTTTGTCAAATAATAGTTTTTTTTAATAATAAAATAATTAGACAATTATTTCAAGTTATTGAACTATTTTTAAGAAAATTCAAAAAAATTCATGTCTTTGTTTTAATAATGCCACTAATATTCACCAAATTTATCAAAAAAAAAAAAAAAATTAAAAAGTTTACCCATACCATAAAAAAAGCAGAATTTTAAAGATTATTTTTTTCCAGTTATTATAGTTATGAATTGTTCTTTAACAATTATGTTTCCCTTACCATCTTTGTCAACATCTGTGAATAGTTGGATATTTTCATCCATGACAGACAAACTATACCATACTGGCTATATGCAACCCATTTAGCTTACTGAATATCAAGTATAATTTAATGAAGAAAGTAATTTTTAAAATTTTTTGTTTCATTCTCACTTGTTCACTCACGCATTCTCTCACACAGTGTTCTCAAAGGGAGATAATTATTAAATGTTTGAGTAACCTCCCCTAATCATTAATGCTTGTTTTGGGTACAGTTTGACAAAACAATATGCACTGATTAAATATAGTGTTTTTTGTTTTTTTTATTATTTTGTAACTTTTTATTGAAGGTAACATTCTCAGGCTTTTAAGCCATTGGCGATTTTCATTAATGGACGTTGTGTGTAAAAATGTTTTGCTTTAGAAATGTGAAATGTTCATATTTATTTTTAGTTCTAGAGAAGAAATATATATTTTTCTTTTAGGAATATTAGAAACAAATCTCACGCAGACCTCCCTGATAAATTGATTGACACTTTGTGGCCTTAGATCCAATTTAAGTCTATGAATAAAAAATTTTAAAAAAGACTTTATATTAACAAGACATCAACCATTTATCTTATAAAAAAAGAAAACAAAAAAACACTTTTATGACTCTGCCCTTTCTAAGGAATATTGATCACTAATTAAACAGTTGCTATCATATAGCAATACAAATACAAACCTCTTCTCAAAAGTGGATAGAAATCCTGATATAAATTTGTTAGGTTTTTGATTGTGCTTATCAAATTAAACTTTAAAATGCTTGACTTTCCATTGAAGAAATAAAAGAGAAATTGCTTTAAAATTAGGTCACTCTTTGTCTTCATTAATTTCACACAGAACCAGCAAAGAAAGTGAATATTGTGTGCCTAGAGAGCAAGACACACACACACACACACACACACACACACACACACACACACACACACACACAACTTGTTAATTATTTTTGAGCAATTTAATTGGTTTCTGTTTAGAAAATATCAATGGTCGCTCACCCATCAAATTTGAATGAAAAATAACATGCTGAAAAGTGGTGGGGGGCACAAAGAAAAATTCCAAACTATATACAAACTTTTTATGTCACCGAAAACATGGGGAGGATGTCTGAAATAAATACATCCAAGCTTGAATGTGCTCTCTTGATTAGATAGTCTTACACAACGAATTCTGGGAGTCGAGGTTGGGAAATAATAATCATGTGACCTTAATATCAATGTCAAACATCAGCAACAATAATAATGATAATCATCTGGTGACCATAATATCAAAATTCAAAAACAATATTACTGATGTCTGTTTCTGAAATTACAAACACTGACACAAACAAACTACAATAATCCTTGCACCAAAATAACACATTCTTATTACAGCCACTACAATACCTCAGTGTCTCTATAAAGTCCTAACTAGTCTCTATATGTACAGTTTGTATGTTTGGTGTGGGATGGGAGAGAAAAGATAAATTCATCAGAACAATTACCATGAAAATATTAAAAGGCACAAGGAAGCTATTTAACAGTGGTGGGAAATTGACTGGAGTTGAGATGCCAAGTCAGGACCAATAACATTACAGATTTTTTTAAGTATTATATCAAGAATCTTTAAATATATAGCAAATACATAGATTGTCAGCAAATTGTGAAGATTTTTGTTAATTTTTCTTTTGTATTTGTTTTTTATTTTGTATTTTAATCAGTGACTAGTGAGTACATTTGTTTTTCTTTTCAATTTTTACTACTTTATTCATTTTTTTTTCCATTTAATTCCATTCATATTTTGCAAAATCCTTTTCATTCCAAGATTTATTCACTCTTGAACTTATTCTTTTGTTGGGGGCCTACAACATTTTGGCAGATTTTTTTCTACATTTTGGAAAAATGTTTACTTATTCCCCCCTCCCTCCAAGTAGACCATGATGATCTAAATAGTTTGCTTTACCCAAGAAAACTAGAAATCACACTACCTCTTCCCATACAGAATAGAAATCTGTAGAAAGGATAAACAAAAACATACATTCTTCCCAAATGACAAATTCTTGTTCTATAAATATTTCTTAATAAGAAATTTAAAATCATTCAACTGATGTTATTTTATTTAATTCTAATTTGATTTTTAATGATGGCCTTACTAGGTTTCTGTTATTTGATACTGTGTGTCTGAGAAATGTTGTGTTTATCATGGTTGCTATTGATTTTCACCCTTTTGGCTCGGATCAAAGTATGTGTTCTTATCTGCCTTATCTGATTTTCTCTCTCTCTCATTTTCCCACTGAAACCAAGTAGTGTCTTTTCTCTTTTAACAGTCAAAACAGAATAGTCCACTATTTATGAGGTATAGGCGGCAGGGTTTAACAGTTGCGTGAATTAAGAAAAGACGGAAAAAGTACAATTATAAGAGGATTCTGCCTTTATCTAGCTAATGTCTTACCATCATCATTATTATTATTATTGGTTATCTAAATATTTTTTTTAAATCATATCACTCCAAGCTAAGCAGGACTGCCACTAGTGTGTAGTGGGTTACAGTAAGAGAAATGACCAAGTACAGTGGGTATTGAAGAAAGGATAAAAGATGAATGGATTCAAGTAGAAATAAAATGGTAATTAACATTGCATTTCAATTGTAGCTATCAGGGAAGCAACTAAATGGAAGGGAGTTCCATAGGTGGGAAATGAGAGGGAAAACTGTTAGAGTAGAAGAGGTGGTTACATTTAACTATTTCAACAGTAAAAGGGTGGAACCTAAATGATAATCTAGTAACGTGTGTAAATTCATGTGGTTAGGACACCAGGAAAAAGAACTTGTCATTACGCGGGTTGTATACGTGGGAGGTATTTTTGCCACTCCCTGTATTAAAAGTAATTTAATTATTCAAATAATTTTTTCATTTATTGTTTCTTTTAATTTATTACTTGTTTATTTTGTTGTTCTTTTTTTATTAATGTCTTTAATTTTATTTTTGTTTTTGTAATTTAATTACGAGAATAACATTTATTTTCATTATTTGATTTGTTTATTTTTTTTGAGTAAATTCTTTTTTTTGTTTTTTTGTTTTTTGTTATCATACATAGCAAAAAAATTGCTTTTCCTGATTAATTTCATGTGTGACGTAAAAATATGTGCGTCAACAATTGCAGGCCTCGTACACATCTACCAAATATCTGGTGCTGTGCAAAAAACACAGACGGAACAACGTTAATTTAATTGCTCAAAAGTCCGGCCCCTACAAAAGGTCTTCTCCTCCAAAAATATCAACTGCTGCTTCTGCGACTGTGAACACTTGCAGTAAATGTGCACTTCTTCAGAAAGGTGTACATAGTGTGAGTATTTCAGAGTGCACCAGACCCCCAACACCAAGTGTCTCCTGCCCTTTGTCTAATCATTACATGTTTACCTTTGCAAGTTCACACTCACACCCTTTTGTTAAATGAGGTAGGAGGAGGTTCTGAAAAGTTCTCAGCTCAACCTACTTCCCAAAATTTAACCAAACAATTTTTTTAAAAAATGTCTTATCTTTTCTTGGTTAGGCTGGGAACATTTTAGTAGCCTATCATATCTCTGTTGTTCCAAAATTCACTTGGTTCATTCACTTTCGCCTCGTATGTTGAATTTTTAAAATAGCTAATTACTTTTTAGATTATTTATTTCTAAAAAAATAAGCAAATTGCATCTATCCTTCTAACCTTTAATTTGCTGTATTTTCACTTTTCTCCTCAAATAAATAAAAACATTGTAGAAATTCTGAAATTGTCACGGCGGAGGTGGGGGGGGGCGGGGATATAAATATTGTTTGCTTCTCTGCTTCAATAATGTAAAATACTGCTTTTGTTAATCTTACTGAAATAATTTTTAAAATTATCCATAATACAGCTTTTTCAGTAATGTCTTTTTACGTCTCTTCCTTCCAGTTATGGGTTAAATAGCAGGGCAGATTGGGTCCTATAGCCTTGGTTGGCAACCAGTCTACCACAGAAAGCAATGGCAACCTACTGCGGGATAATCTTCTGCCCAGTCAGTTATGTCTTTTAAGACATGATTGCCCAAGCCTGTATCATCTATGGCACTTAACTGACTGACTTTTTACTCTATAAGAGTTATCTCCCTTGCATTGGTGATGTCCCGTTTTAATTTTGTTATGAAAATGGTGCACTTATCCAAGATGTGTGTAGTATACACACACAAAAAAAATGTATCTTAATTTTAAGCACAATGATATCTATGTATGTCATGTAGCAGAAAAGTAGACCCCCAAAATATTAAAACAGACTGAAAACTTTTTTTAATCACTAAACACTATATTTTAACATGAATCTTAGAAACATAATGAATCCTATTTTAGACATGAAGAAAGACTTATTTTATTTTTAATGCAACTTTATTTTAAAGTCAAAATTTTACAATAAATATTTATTTATTTTTATAATCGTGTCACCCTAAGCAAGGCATTTTACTGCCACTGTTGTGCAGGGGGTTGCATAGGAGGAATATTATGAGGAGTGAGAAGTTGCAGGGGCTGTCAGGAAGAGAGTAGGAGAAGGAAGAGAATACTGATGGGAGTGGGGTGGACGAAGAAAAAAGCATGAGAGAGAGGATGTATGTAAGTTAGACAAGATATGACTATTGACTTTACATTTAAATTCTTAGAGATTGTAACTGTCGGGAAATCAAGTATGTGGAAGAGAATTCCACAGGCGGGAAGTGTAAGAAAAGAAGCTGCTGGAGTAGAATTTGCATTTGCAATTTATTGGTTTCACAGTGAAAGGGTGGGACCTAGTTGCTAATCTTGTGGCTTGAGGAAATTCATATATAGGGGGCACCACTGAGCTAAGTTCATCAGAGCAAAAGCCGTGAAAGTATTTGTAGAAGAGAGACAGGGAAGCCACACTGCGTTGGTGAGAAAGCGACTGTATCCTAGCTGCCAAGTCGGGATTGATCACATTACAAATTCTCTGTTGGATTCAGTCGAGGACACCTAAGTTGATAACAGTAGCACCTGACCAGATATGGCAGCAGTATTCAATGTACGGGTGGATGGTAGGCTTGTATATATGCAGGATTGTTTCGGACGGGAAAAAACTTCCTGGCCCTACACAGAGAACTGACTTTCTTAGCAGCGGATTTAGCTATGGGTTCTATATAGTTATTTCACTTGAGGTCTGATGTGAGAGTTAATCCAAGGAGACGCAGTGTTTTACTTTCATGGAGAGAAGCCTGATCCATGTTAATGGGTGGGAGAAATGATTGTCTGTGATGGTTATTAGATAGCAGCTTCCTTTTGGAAGCATTAAAATTTACGAGCCATTTCTTACCCCAGTACACCATGAATTGGAGGTCCTTTTCAAGCTCGGCGGTGAGGTTTGCCTTTTCAGCCTCGGTAGATTTTTGATCAAGACAAGAGTAAACCATAGTGTCATCAGCATATATGCCCACTTGGGATCTTATTACACCTGGGAGATTGTTAATGTAGATAAGGAAAAGTGTAAGACCTAGAATAGAGCCTTGAGAGAAGCCCGCATTCATGTGATAGTATTGGGAGGCTTGTCTGTTCAATATTACTCTCATTGTACAGCTTGAAAGGAAGGACTGGATTAGGTCAAACAATTGTCCATTTATACCATAACCTTGCATCTTGCATAGAAGACCAGCATGCCAGACTGTCAAACACTTTGGAGATGTCAAGGGCAACAGTTTTCATTAATTGAAATGATTGGTAATTCTATTGTTGTATGAATCTCTTGCTTCCTTCATTTTTATAAGAGTCAGGTTAGACCAAAAATGGTGTATTGCTGCTAGATCTACCCCAAAATATTTACACAATCTGATGAGAGGTCTTACTATCTACTGTGCAATCTTTTTTCTACAGACACAACATAACAAATCATTCACCACTCTAGTGCTATTTCCATGGCAAATGTTCAAATCTCCTTTTTTTTATGCTATCAGTTTCAACCTTTCTAGTCAATATCTGCCTTGCTATGTCCACAGTGTTGAATCACCCTCATTCCCTGATATTTTTCTTTGATAAGAACAGCATTCCATCAGTTTAGACCTTTACAGCTAAAACACAACAACACTTCCAAGGAGTTGAATTGCATACATTCCCTCTGTATTCCAAATGTAAGGAGAAAGTTCCATTCGGTTAGCTTTTCGCATCCAAGAAATGCCACTTTATGGAACAGATTCCAGTATAGATGCTTCGCTTATCACTAATCTTTTCAAGTTAAAGGTCAGTCATTGTCTATCTCCCTTATCCTTCTAATAAGAAGCAGACATTGACAAAAACAATAAAATGTCTGCAGATTCTATTTAATTTTGAAAATGAGACATATTTTAATAATCACTCACTTTACAATTATTTAAAGTGCGTATATATTTTTGAGGAACACCCTGTACATTGTTTTGTTAGCAACCCACTAATTTTCATCTAAAGGCCGTTTGTACAACTGGGGATATCAAGTATAGGAAGAGATGCAGCGAAGATATGCTGAATTTCACTTGAATGTTTTCAAATCAGATTTTTATTAATTCAGATTTTGTGGAAGCCAGACAAATGGTCTGGTGACTGTATGTCTCAGATTCGTTAATCATGCATGGCTGTCTTTTAAAGAATTAGGAGTGCTATTTCCTATATTAAATTGTTTAATAAATGTCTCAACAGGCTTACCAGGAATTATGATATCTAACATAAGCTTTATGAAAACGATACCTTGCCTTCAATATTTGAAGAGCATTTAATGCCAAGTACATGGTCTATGCATCTTTCTTTGAGTCATCTCTAGAATGGGCTCAACAGTTGTTCAGAATACACATTTTGCAGTCTTTTGGTAGGCCTTCCAGACAAAGAGGGTAGTCAGCCATTATCTGGAAGGCCTACCAAAAGATTGCAGATTGAAGGGTTATCGTTTGAAGTTTTTGAATGAGGTGTGTGATGTGAAAGAGAAAGTAGGAAATGCAGATAGATAATGATAGACTTTTGACTTAAAGAGGTTAAGATAGATGTCTTCAGGGAAGCATCCACACAGGAGTCTGTTCTACAAAATGGTAGCTCTTGTGATAAAAAAAGAAAAATGTCTAAATGAAAGTTTGTTTTATATTTGCTAATTAGATGAAATGGAACATGGGGTAATTAGGATAATTCAAATCTGTGGCATGGCATGTCTGAGCTGGGAATTTTTGAACTGGTAGAACTAAAGAATGTGAATAATTGCCATGGAAATAGCAATGTTACATCTGTGAGTTAAGCAGCTGCAGTCATTCAGAATAAATTTCTCTCCTGTTAACTAATTCATCATCATCATCATTCTGCGGCCTCAGCCGAGATTCAAAATCTTGTCAGTGGCTGAATACTTGATGCTTCGCCAGAGCTACCAAGGGTGTTTTTTTTCGTGACACCATCACTAGATGGGTTGCCTACCACGGCTTAAGAGAGGCCCATTCACCCTCATTAAGAGAAGGATATCCCGCGCCAGTTTCCCAACCTGGTGTTTTTTACAACCTCGTGGTAAAAAAAAAGATATTATACATAAACTACTGCTTGTAGAAAACAGTAATTTTCGAAAGGATTTTTTTTTCTTTTTATAATTTAACTTCTATAACAAGAAGTTAACTATAAATAATATATAATTTAACTTCTATAACAAGAAGTTAACTTAATAAATAAATATATAATATATAATTTAACTTCTATAACAAGAAGTTAACTATAAATAATATATAATATATAATTTAACTTCTATAACAAGAAGTTAACTATAAATAATATATAATATAACTTCTATAACAAGAAGTTAACTAATTAACCAACTGATAGGTCATGCATTCATAATTTTGTTCAAGTTAAAATACAATGCCTGACCATTATTTTCTGTAAAACTTGGTTTGTATGTTTTTTCTTTGCCTAGTTTTTTCTAAGCATGTTTCTTTTATAGTTATTGTCATTTATGGTCTGTCAAAAAATAAATACGCAATTTCATGAGAAAACACTTGTGAATAGAAAGTTACAGTCATTGTGTTTAATAAGTAACATCAAAGCTATGCAACTTGTTCTTGAGATATTCAAAATAGCTGAGTATATTATGGATATACATTGTATAGAATTTTTGCAACCTCTTTGTCTTTGTGGGCCAGGTTAACATTTTAATGAGTAGATGAAGAGACAAATGAATATCGTAAAAAAAGTTTGAGAACAATCTACTTAAATTTATCTTGTTTTAGGCTTCCCCCCCCCCCCCATCATTTCATCTCAAGCATGATAATAAAACCACTAAGGGTCCTGGGTATTATGGTAAACTTAATCTGGCAGCAAGGTCTCTGATTTTGAGGTTGCTGTTGTTCCCAGGTTCCCCCTGACCTGGGATGATAGCACCTGTTAGAGTCCCAGCTATGGGCAAAATAGTTAACCCTCTAAACAGGGGTCAAAACACTATGAAAGTATAAAAACAGACTTTTATGAAATATATACATAAAAATTTTTGAAGAAAAAATATTACCAACAAAACTTCTTGAATGAAAAACGTTATCAAATAAACATTTTTGAAGGAAAAATGTTACCAACAAAAATACATCTTTGAAGAAACTAACACTCCGGCATTAAATGACCCCAAGGAGTTATGTTGTAAACCAAACCAAAAACCACTAAGGCACAAGGGGTTACTGAGTGTTAGAGAATATGACAAAAATATACTATCAAGGAGTAAGGATGATAAAAGAACAAGAATTAAGAAAACAGTTTACATTTCTGGTTTACATTTCTGAAGATCAAAGTTGATTCGAAAGCAAAAAGCCAGAAGAGTTCCGCAAGTCAGAAGTGCGATAGAAGAAACTGTTAGTATGGAACTTATGGTTACATCTAGCCAATTCAACTGTAAGATGATGAGATCTTTCATCTAATCTCATCAGTCAGACAATTAATTGCTGTACGTGATACATGCTTGGGCAATCATTTTCTGACTGGAATGAAGATTTTCTTCGCAGTATGTTTTCATTACTTTCTGCAGTAGACTCGTTGCCAACCAAGGCTATAGAACCCAATTTGTTCTGCTATTTAACTTATAACTGGAGGGAGAAGTGATGGATCAATAATTTTTCCAAGAGTATTTGGGCATAAGTGAATGCAAACTTGGCTCTCCGATTTCTTGTTCCCAGCTGATATCAACTGAATCACAATGTATATCCATCTAATCTCATACTGCTCTTAAATTCATAAAGTATAGGTACCATAGTGGAAAGTTCATCAGAACACTTATCATCAAAGTATTTGGTTGTGCTAGAAAATAATGTTTAGCCAAGGAGGCCAATTAGTAATCAAATAACTCTGTGTTTGTTTGTTTTTTTTGTTTTTTGTTTTATTTCTTCCAAATACTAATGAAGGTTTTCCTCCTTTTACTCTTCACTTTTAACAATTTCCTGTCTGTCCCTTTAAGGAAATTATTAACAAACATTAAGAAGGATGTGCATTGTGGTGCAGTTGATATCGACTCAAACGACAAATCGGGGAGCCAAGTTCGAATTCCAGTTGAATTCCTTGCATTCACTTATGCTCAAATACTCTTGGGAAAGGTATTAATCCGTCTCGTCCCTCTAGTTATGGGTTAAATAACAAGACAGATTGGGTTTTATAGCCTTGACTGGCAACCAGTCTACCACAGAAAGCAATGGCATCCTACTGTGGGATAATCTTCTGCCCAGTCAGTCATGTCCATTTCAAGACATGATTGCCCAAGCAGGTATCATATATGACACTTAACTGACTAAGGAAAGAGGGTTTGGAGAATTTGACCTTCACATGACATATTAAAGATAAGAGAGGAAAAAATCAGCAAGTAATTTATCTAATGAGCTTAAGGAATGAGAAAATTCTTGGACACATAAAGAGGAAAGAGAGCTTAAAGAATTCAACACTCTCAAGACATATTAAAGAATAGAGAAGTAGCGGGAAACATCAGTTAACAGACTTAACAAGTTTATGTGAATGGATGGCAGAAAAGATACAGAAAATGATGTTGAATGCGAAAGAATTACTAATCACTACAAAAGATGACAGATTGGAGAGAGCCTTGATCGCTCACGTCATAAAATGACTTGTCATACGAGAGAAACCTCTTTAAAGAATAAAATAGGTAACCCAGTTGATTTTTTAATAGTTTGTTGATCTGAGGCTCAAAAGTGAAGAGTTTTATATTGAGGACCAATCCAAGGGTGAGCAGCTGGTGAATTTCTGATTTAAAATGTTTTACTTCTCAATCAATAACTTTGCACGCTATCCTAAATTTCGGCTGATGATTCCTCAGTCCAGACTCCATGTTGCTACTTTGTATATTTATTTTGGCTCAGTTTCCCTCGTTTCCTTTAGCCAAGAATGTATGAGTATGATGTGTGGTTAGTAAAAAAATTATTGTTGCAGAAAATGTAATTGTCGAGTCAAGTTCAAATGCCAGCCTTGTATTCCTGCCCTTTAGAAAGGCAGGAATATATCTGTTGCCAGTACAGTAGACTGGTCACTATGACTTTGGGTAGCAGCTAATCTCAGAGTAGGAAATTCTGAATTCAAAAGAGTGGATAAATTTTGGCCCAAATTCTAAAATCCTCTTTAGCAGAAGTATGCCCAGAGGTGTCTATTCTTCTGAAGAACTAGGATAATTCCTAGTGTGCCATATTGGCTGGTCTCTGTTAGTACCAAATTCTTGGGTTTATTAATATATATATACATATATATATATATATATATATATATATATATATATATATATATATATATATATATATGTTTTGTTGCAAAGAATTTGTCACTCTGAGCAGGTTCATGCCAACTTTGAAATTTCATGGCAAGAAACCCAGCCCCAGTGAGTGAAGGCATCATAATGGTGACCATCCAGAAGAGTTGCAGAAGATTCTGAAGTTGTCTAAGGGCCATGCTTGATGCCAATGGCGTTTTTCTTTTTTTAGTATTTCAAGACATTCTTATGTAATTTTGGTAAATATATCTGCTAAAATAAATACAAGATGTCAGTGCTGTTTACATTTTTCATAATTTAGATGATAATTTATCCATTGCACTCTGTTTGTATACACACACACACACATATATATATATGAGAAAGCAAGAGAGGTGATTGCAGCCATATGTTGAAACATTGGTTGTTGTCATATCACTGAAGTTAAGCAACACCAAGTATGGTTAGTACCTATATGGAGTGAATAAATATATATATATATATATATATATATATATATATATATATCTTTCATCCAGGTAATTTAATTTACTCATAAAATCCACGTTACACAAATTGATTCTCCCATGATATTTTATTAAAACTTACAAAGTTAATTCTGTTATGACTGACTGTTGATTTTATTTACTTGTAAAAGTTCAATTAGTCATTGGGTTATGCTTGCTACTTTTTTAGTTTTTTTTCTTTACTTTATTTATTTTTTTGTGAAACACATTCTAAAAATAGAAATAATCTTAGCTATTGTATTTACTCAAAAAGCTGTAGTCTGTGTGTTTATATTACTAATTAATAAAGGAATAAAATTAACATTTGACTCAACAGAGACCAATATCCACTGAAATCCTGTGAAACCAAATCTGTCTTGAACATTTCATTCTTTTGTTTATCTTTTGGCCAACTCTACTAACCTCAACTTATCTCAACCTTTGACTAGTTTAAATATACACCCAATTCTCGCTGATCTACAGTTTCAGAAGCTTTTTATGATCATGTGATTGTCGTAAAGCACTTGACCATATTTCTTGACAACACTCCAAAATCTATTCTACCTTTGCTGATAAGCGATTGGGTTAGATTCACTTTTTAATGAGAGTTGTTTACAACTAAAGTGTCTTAATCTCACAATGTCTTTGGTATCTTCGTTAATTAACAAATACTCTCAGGTCAGTAATATCTTTATTTATTCATCAATTGTTATAAATGACCAATTACCTATTTAACTGGTAATGATTTTTATTTATTATATATAAAATATTATCGCTATTATTATTATTATTAATATGAAGTAGTAGTTTTAAAAAGTGTGTTCTATACTTCTCAGATCTTATATCTTATCTGTATACTAGCAGTATAGCCCAGCGTTGCTCGGGTGTAATGAAAACTTTAAAACTATTCCATGGTCCTGGATCTCAGACTCAGCCTAAAGAACATTTGTGTGAAGTTTGGTGAGAATCGGATAAAAATTGTGGATTGTATAAAGGACATACAGACAGATAAACACACACACAAACATCTTGCCTTTTTTATATATATATATATATATATATATTATCGATTTTCTGCACTATTGTAAGAACTGCAACCTTGAAACTTCTGAATATCGTTTCTTATGTCTTTGTCTATGAGTGTATCAAATTTGATTAAAATCGGATCACTCCTTCTATAACCCAATTTTTTCGATTATCGATTTTCGATATTTATTCGGAGGTACCTCAACACAAAACCTAGCTAAGAACACTTATAGTACAACTGTGTAGATTTTCAAGAAAATCTGTTCAGCCGTTTTGGAGTCTATAGGTAACGCACACACACACACACATAAAGTTCCATTTATAAATAAGTTTAAATTCATATCATACTAAAAGGTTTTTTTTTCTTTTGATGTCTGTATATAACCTCTAAGTAGTTGAAATGGTTCATTTTAAACCAGAGATATTGAAATAAAGCATATCTATAATGTGTTGACTTAATATAAAACAAAAAAAAATACCTGGGTGATTTCCTGCTATATGCTCATGAAAGACAAACAGCAACAAAAAGATTTTTCAAGGGAGACAATTATTAAACTATTATAGCATACTAAATAAAAAAAATCTTGTTTTCAACATGGCATAATCTGCAGGGGGCATATTTAATGATTTTTCTATCTTAATTTTTCTTTTGCATGTTAACTCAAGTCATAAGTTATCTTTTCTTTCCTTTATTTATTTTATTTTTTTTTAATTTTTAATTTTTTTTTAACAAAATTGTGATTAAAATTATTCCTGTATATAATTAATGCATTGTGTAATCTTTATTTTGTATTCATAAATATGTGCTTTTTTTATTTTAATTTCTGCAAGTTTCATGAATATATTGTAAGGAATAGATGCTAAAATTTGTTTTATATATATATATCTGCTACAGGATTATCATTTTTGACATTTTTTTTTGTTCTGTTAATATCCATAATACTTTTGTAGGTGGTGATAATTATTTTAATATGACTAAGATTAGATTATTGTTTTGAATAGTAGATATTAAGGAGTTTTTTATTAGTATAATTATTGGTGTATTTGTTAAAAGAGAAAATTACTTAGATGAAAAGTTCTTGAAAGTGCAACTATCGTTTCTTGCCAAATTATTAACTTAAAACTTGAATTTGTTTAAATGTTTCTTTAAAAATCATACTGTTTTTATTATCACCATACTTATGCATAATTTTTTTTAAAATTAAAAGAACACTAACACATGACTTTTTTTTATTTAAGAAAATAAATATATAAGCAAAATAAAAATACATAATAAAAATAAACTAATATCAATAACATTTATTCACTTTATAAGTGAGGGGAAAAAAATTTCACTTAGCGTTTTCCATAGTTTACCTTTCTTTATACAGTCAATTTTTAGAATATTTGAGAGCATTCTCTAATTCAAGCTTTGAAAAATTTAATGTTATTTTACTTTTTCTATACATTGTTTCTTTGTATAAGTACAGGGTTGCTAATAAAATGTCAATGCGTGTTGTGATAAAGTTCTTCAAGGAATTGAACACATTGGCATAAAAGGTTTCCCTCTTGTCTGTCTTGTCTATATTGCTTTTATAAATATTCTATAAATATATATTAACTTTTACACACACACACACACACATATAGCCATCTACAGACAGTCCTATTTCGCTGTATCACAGCTCATCAGTAGGGTTAAACATTCAACTGCTTCTAGCCACGATTGAAACCCAACCAAATTGACATCAGTTGGCGATTCTACCTCTAAGCTCTAGGTAGACGGTGGTGGAAGGTAGATTTTACATATATGTATGTATGTATATATATATATATATATAGTTAGTTCCATGTCATACACGCTTGGGTGATCATGTCTCTTTTGATTCATTACTGACTAGGCAGAAGATTTTTTTTTTTGCAGTAGGTTGCCATTTCTTTGTGGTAGACTGGCTGCCAACCAAAGCTGTAGAACGCAATCTGTCCTACTATTTAACCCACAGCTGAAGGGAGAAGATTGATTAGTATCTTTCCCAAGAGTATTTGCACGTAAGTGAATACAACGAATTCAACTGGAATTTGAACTTGGCTCTCTGATTTTTCATTGAGCCAGAATATATATATATATATATATATTTTACACAAACAATAAAATATATATATATATATATATATATATATATATATATATATTTTATTGTTTGTGTAAAAAATATATATCCGACAAAATGGTAAAACATTAGTCATCTACCAAATATCTTACCATTATATGGGTGGTATATCTACCACACTGTGTGTGTGTATGTATATCTCAAAGGACAGTTTGATTTATTACTCAAGTTTCACACTCTTGCAATCTTCAGATGACTGAGGCTGCCTTTTGTTAGGTATTGACATTGTGAAGCACTTTGTGTTCTCTCCTGAGTAGATAGATGTTCGTCTTTTGTTTTTTCTTTCCTTTTTCAGGATTTTTACTTGTTATGTCTCTTGGCAAGTTGTCTGTTGGTGACATTAACATAGGTTTTTTTTTTCTTCCTCCTTTTAATATTTTTTACACGCTCACTAGGGACCCCCCCTCTCTCTCTTTTTATAGTAATTTATAAAGTTTCAAAAATGTCATTTTAAGACATGCATTCTCAACCCCATATAAACAAAGAATGAGGAAAAATTCTAAGCCCAGAGGTTTGCTCTATTAAAGGAAGTGGTTGGGAGATATTGGTTTATATAGGGTTGAGCTAGCGAACTTTTAGTAGTAATGTATGTGGGTGATAGATATCTTGTTAATTCAGAAATGTATTTTAAAAGATGTTTTGTAATTGAAAAGTTTACATGTATATCAAAAAAGTTACCTCTTATGATTGTTAAATATTTTGGGTTGTAGCTACAACTTAATCTTGTGCCAATTTTTCTTTGTATAATCCACATGTTTGGACGTGTTAGCAGCTATTTACAAAAATCTAGGTGAAGCAACATACTAAAGAATTCATCCACTTTTATTGAAGATTTTCATATTTTATATATATGCTAGAAAAGAAAATCAACCTTTATTATGAATAGGCTGTTAATAATTATGACAAATTCATATAAATTAATTCTGTCTTTAATTTTTTTTAAATAGAAGAAAGAAATGGCAAAAAGACACACTCTTCTGCCTTTCACTATCATGGCTGATGCTAACACCAGGAAAGTGCCTCATTGCATCTTCTTGAACTAATGATTTCCCACTAATATGAAGAAGAAAGCTGATATCTAAACTTATTTATAAATGGAACTTTGTGTGTGTCCGTTACCTATAGACTCTGAAATGGCTGAACTGATTTTCTTGAAAATTTACACAGTTGTACTATTAGCGTCTGCGAGTGTTCTGAGCTAGGTTTTGTGTCAAGGTACCCCCAAATAAATATCGATAATCAAAAAAATTGGGTTATAGAAGGAGTGGTCCGGTTTTAATTAAATTTGATACACTCATAGACAAAGACATAAATGATATTCAGAAGTTTTTCTTACAATAGTGCAGAAAATTGATTATATATAAAAGGCAATATGTTTGTGTGTGTCTATCTGTCTGTATGTCCTTTATACAATTCCACAATTTTTATCCGATTCTCACCAAACTTCACACAAATATTCTTTAGGCTGAGTCTGAGCTCCTGGACCATGGATTAGTTTGAAAGTTTTCATTACACCCGAGCAACGCCGGGCTATACTGCTAGTTGTATATAATGCAAGTTCTGCTGCTAGAAAAATTAGTTCACTGTACAAAACTAGTCATTTTTTCCTCACCAAAATCTGTCTTGCATATGTCTATCATTTGTCCTTGCTTTCAATATTGCTGCTACATATGATCTGGTGCTCCTGCTATATATTTAGAGATTTTTTTTAAAAATCCAAAGAATCTTCTATGTTATTGGTCCTGACCTGGCATCTTGCCTTCAGTCACTTTCCCGCCTCCAAAATATAACTTTCCTATGCCTTTTCTATAAATACTTTCATGGTAATTATTCTGATGAACTTTGTTCATTGTTATTTTATTTTCCCCCACTTTAACATGCACACAAATTGTACAGAGGGGCACTAGTTAGTATAGAGACTTTGAGGTGTTATGGTGGCTTTAGTAAGAATGGTAAGTAAGGATGTGGGGTTTTGGTGTAAGGAATACTGTGGTATGTTTGGGTCAGTGATTGTGGCTAGCTAAGTTTAAGATAAGACAAATTGAACAGCAGCCTTTCTCCATCCCCCTTTTTTGGCCTTGTACCACATTTTTTTATATTAAGACAAAATAAACAGTACTTTTCTTGACGGTACCTAGACTTTATGAATCTAACTGCAGTAATCAATTGGCAGCAAATTCTTATCACTTTACAGTTGAAATGACTGAATATAACTGTAAATTCTATGCTAATAGTTTCTTCTGTACCCCTTTTCACTTGTGGAACTCTCTTCTGGCTTCTTGCTTCCCAGTTAAAGTCGATCTTCAAATATTTAAATGCAATATCAGTTGCATCTGTTATTTTATTGTTCTCTCTCTCCTTAATAGTGTTTTTTCTTCTTATATTCTTTTCCACTCAGTAACACTTTGCATCTTAGTGGTTTTAAATGGCGCTAAAATCTTTTTGTTGTCAGTAACCCAGGTTGCCATCAAACAAAATTGGTAAACACTTAAACTGAGCCATTTTTTAATATCTTGGCTGCCTAGAATCAGAAAGTCAGTTAAAATTTCTAAGACAAATAATAAGGAAATAAGTCTTGAAGAACTTGACATCCAAAGAACATACGACTAACAAGAGGGACAGAGGGGAAACAATGAATAGCCTAATGACTAAATCTTGTCTAACTGAATGGCAAAACAGGAACTTGGAGGGATATTGAAAAGACAAAAGAGTGGTAAAGGATAGGAAGTTGTGGAAAACCATGATCACCTACCTAATAAGCATGTGTAAATGGATAGTAAAACAGGGATTAGGAGGGATAGTGAAAATACAAGCATTACTAAGAGCTACAAAGTATAGGAAGTTGTTGAGAGCCACGATCATCTATCTAGTGAGTCTATGTAAATGATTAGCAAAATGGATTGGGTCGGATGGTTAAAAGACAAACCTTACAAAAAGATGACAAGTTGTGGAGAACCATGGTCAATTACACCCTAAAGGAACATGGTACACAGAAGGAGGGTTTTTCAGCAAACTATCACATTATGGGTATGTCCGGTTTCTTTAAGTTCCGATTTGGCTCTCTGTCTTCTCGTTTCACTGTAAAGGACCAAGATGTCATTGCCCTACTTTTGGATTAAGATGTCATTGGCTACTTTTTTTTGCTGATATTAAATAGCTAGTCCTCATCTCTTAAAAATGCATTTGCATGTATTTTTTTTTTTTTTTTTTTTTTTTGAAAACCATAAAGACGATATGGTAAAGAGATTCCCTCATGCAGAGCTTTGTTTTGTCAAAAGCTGCATACAATTTCTAAAGATGGACTTTATTTTTTCATCTGACATATTTTTATTGTTTCAAACCTTATGTTAAAAAACTATTTATTTTGCCTACTTGGTTTGTGTATTTGAGAAAATGTGACCCTCCCTCCAAGCAGTATTCAAGCCTCTGTCCCCCTCAATAGAATCTTGCTTAACTGTGAAGCTTCCTGTAGCTGAGCAACCAAAAAGGGGGACACAACACATAGATTGCACCATGCCAATACCTCATAAATAATACACCCTGTTAGCTGTGACTTCAGAATATGCTAGCTGTCCCTCTGCAGAGGTGGGGAGGAGGGATAGTCTCCTCCCCTCCAAGGCATCCTGGTTTTGACAATAAACTGCATCTTGCAGCAAGGTCTCTAACTAGTAAATTTTGAGGAGCACAGAACCACTTATTAATTGCTGTTGTTCCCAGGTTCACCCTGACCCGGAGTGGTAACATCTGTTAGGGTTCCAGCTATGGGTAGATAGTTAATCTCTGAACTGGGGTCAAAACACTATGAATGTATGAAATAGATTTTTAAACTAAAAGTTCCAGCAATACATTTGTGAAAAAAAAATATTACCAACAGTATATTTTGAAGGAAAAATATATAAGTAATACATGACTCTCAAAAAACCTTTACAAAAATATGTTATTGAAAGCTGATGTACAAACTTATTTCTTACAAAGAATACCTATTCTATTCGTACAAATCTACTGTAAAAATTTTGTCAGCATTGAATAACACATTGAGGTGTTTATATTCTATATTCTGTAAACCAAAATGAACCAAACCATCATAAATAATAAACTATTGCATTTTTTAGTGGAAAGTATATCAGACGTGTTTTTTTTTGTTTTTTTTTTTAGTGAGAAAATGAAAAGTTAAAGGATACAATAACACTTAAGTTTGCCTGCTTCAGTGAAATGATAAAACTTTTTATTTGTACCCTCTTACTTCTTTAAATAATGACATGTATTCATATATTCTGATTTTTTTCCAGTTAAGCACAAATATTCAATGAGCAATTTAGAAATTTCCACAGATATTTTATACTTGTGATGTACAATTGTGTTGCAGTGGATATCGACTCTGAACAAGAAATCAGAGTTCACATTCCATTTGAATCCCTTTCATTCACTTGCGCACAAATACCCTTGGGAAAGGTAATAATTTGCCAATTCTCTCTCCAGCTTGGACAAATTGGGTTCTATAATCTTGGTTGGCAAGCAGTCTACCACAGAAAGTAATGGCAACCTACTGTGGGAAAATCTTCTTACCCAGGCATGTATCATGTATGGCACTTGACTGATTTTATACTTGTGGAACTTTCTAGAAGCTAATTCAATCATTAATTATGATTTATCGGAAAAATTCAAATAGTAAAACTGAAATTTTCATGGATACTTTCCTGATTATTCTTGGCAATGATAAAAAAGAAAATTTCTGAAACTAATTTTCTTCCTTGTTGGAAAAATTTTTTGTTCTGAATGAAGATTTTCAAAATTTAAACCAAAACTCTGGCTCTTTACATGGATGATCATGGCTCTCTTCAACTTCATGTCCTTTGTCGCTCTTAGTAAAGCTTATCTTTTTGCCATCTCTGCTAATCATTTATACGAGCTCATTAGATAAGTTATTCATTGCTTTCCTCTGACCCTCTTGCCTTCAATATCCTGTAATTGTCAAATCCTCCAAACTTTTGTTCCTCGTTGTGTGCCCTAGAAATTTCAACTATCTATAATTGTAAATATCTTTTTTGTTTCCTTATTTTTATTAAAATTTTCACATTACTCATGTGTTTGGTCCCTAGTGTTCTCATCATCCTTCTGTAGAGCCACATATCTATTGCCTCAAGTATGATGATAAACTACATCTGGCAACAAAGGGAGATTGTAGGGTTTCTTAATTGCTGTTGTTGCCAGGTCCACCCTGACCCAGGGTAGTAGCACCTGTTAGGGTCCCGGCTATAGGTAAATAGCAAATTGCCCAATTAAAATAAGCAGTACATTTTACTCTTGTTTTCAGGTTTTTAGATATGATTTCTCCCCCACATACATGTTTTTGCACTGTAGATACTTTAGCTGGGCTTATGGCCTATCACATTGAATACACCGGTTCTCGCTCGATCAACGAAGTTAAGCAACGTTGAGCCTGGTCAGTACTTAGATGGGTGACCGCTTGGGAATACCAGGTGCTGTAAGCATATAGTGACGGATGTGCATTGGGGTGCAGTGGACATCGGCTTGGAAAGAGAAATCGGTGAGCCGAGTTCAAATTCCAGTTGAATACCCTGCATTCACTTAAGCACTGGTACCCTTGGGAAAGGTATTAATAAGTCCATTCGCTCCAGTTATGGGTTAAATAAGGGTAGGACTTGGGGACCCTGCTCTTAAAAAACAAAAAAAAAAAATCCCAATGAATAGTGAAAAGAAAAATGTTGTAAAAATAAAATAACCCTACCCAAAAATCATTGGTTATGACCTTAAAATGATCCCATTAGGATTGATAGGTCGTTAAGCCTAAAAAAACAAACAAAAACACTTTATCTGATAAATTTCAGCATTTCAAATGGTGTTTGGTTTATTTTTTTTATTGATTATATCACCAATTGTCTCAAAGGCGGTGGTAACTATCCCAGTATTAAGGATGATGGCTAATTTGTTTGCAGGTTGAATTCAAAAGTTTTTGCTTAGCAGGATTATGAAATTTGTATAATTTTTGTTTAAAATATCCGCATTTTTTATTTATTCATTTATTTGTTGCTCTGTGGATTTTGTAAGCTCATTTTTTAGTGTTGAGGATAAAATCATATGTGTAGTGGAGGACTAAGTATATTTCTCTTTTTAATTTAGATATTCAGGGTTGCACATTCTAAGGGCTCTGAAGTGAAATCCTATGATTAGTCCCGGTTTTATTCTTTGATTGTAAGTGGAAATCAAAATTGATTAGGTCAATTTTTTGTTTATACACACACACACACACACGCCCTTATAGGGTACAATGGCTAAATTGTCTCTATTTTATATTTTTAATTTTGCAAATTTTTTTTTTTTAACTGCTCAATATAGTAGGGTCAGTTGGGACACCTATGAAGCAGTCTGTATTATGAAATAATATCATAAGTTTTATAAAATAAAATAAAAAAACGGAAATTATTGAGTTGCTAGAGATTAAGTGTATTCAAGTTACTTCCCTTTAATCGCTTATTTTGGTGTGTAATTTTCATTTTGACTTGGAATGAATTTGGTAGCCAAATTTCTTCCGTGAGGGATGATTTAACCCCCAATTTGATCGTAAAGTAAAATTTAAATATGCGTGCAAATTAGATAAAAGTAAAAGCTGTATTTTTCAAAACGTAGAAGAAAATATGACGTTTTCGATTTTTTCGTATGTAGTCTTTCACAAAAAAAGCAAACAGATGCCCGACTCGCCAAGCATGGAATTGTTACAATGCAATTTTTCAGCTTGCTTAAATTACTTTAAACTGATGTTCATGTATAGTGTGATCGTGAATTTTTTTAGCATTAATTTCAACGCTCTCACAAACACCTGTGGCTGCAAAAAACGTGTAAAAACATGACTTTTTATTTTTAACCTCTTCAAAAAGATTACCTTTAACCACTATTTTTTTCTGAAAACAAAACAAAACAATTGATGATAAACTCGCATTATACTCAGAGTATGTACGGTACAATAACATTGGTTTTGTTAATACGAAATTGTTAATACATGTGTATTTATTTTAAAAACGTTTAGAGAATTTTCTGCCTAATTTGTTAGTTACTTCCCTTGTATCACCAGACTTGCTTTAGTTTAAAGGTAAATTTTCAAGAAAATTTTTTTTCTTGGTACGCAGTGAATTTTTTCTTTTTAAATTGTAAAAAAAATTCTTGGTTTTTAAATAATATAAAAGCTGACTTAGAATCTTGTCTATATCTTTAACAAAAGTAATTAACATTTCAAATTTTGTTAAAATAATTGAACTCCTTGATGCTAGACCCTGTCAAAAGCATTGTTTTAAGAATAACATGAATTAGAATATGACGAGGGACTAAAAAGATATTAATAATTCTCGGTTATAGGCCAGAATACATCTTTTAAAATGAGCATTTTCCTTTCTGTTTTTATTTTTGCCACAAAAAAATTAATATCTATGTATAATTTGTAAATATAAATGAAATAGTTGAACAAATAAAGCCTGACTTGCATTGTCTAATAAAATATGTAATGTTAGTGTTTGGCATTATTATGTATCCTGTTTAATATCATTGGTAAGGAATAATTATTGGTAAATATGTAATAAACCTTTCTATATGGCAGTGAATGCTGGACAATCTCTTCACAGATAAAAAAGAGACTTAAACCAACAAATAGATTGAATGTGTGAACAACAACAGTTTTAGTGAAAACACAAGCAAAAAGGGTGGTCATATTTAGCATCAGGAAGTGTTGAAATTTCTGGTGTACATAAGGAGAAAAGAGGGGTTGGAAAATTTGATAATCACAGGACAGATTAAAAGCAAGAGGGACAGAAAAAACAATGCATAACCTACCTATCAATAATGAGTAAATGGATGGTGTAGATAGACTGAACTATCGCCCGGTTCACACTCCACCCACGTCTATTGAACAGGTGTAGAGGCTCATCCCTTGTTCCCTGTTTAGGATGTGGTTTCCGGCTTTCTCTTTTCCAATCTATTCTCTTTTCCAATCTATTCACTCTTTTACGTAACCCCCTGCACACCAGTGGCCTTACCGCCTTGCTCAGGGTGATATGATTAAAAAAAAGAAAAAAAGGGGGGTTTAGGAAAGATAACAAAAAGACAAAATTTGAATGGACATTACCTAAAATAAGAATAAAAGGTTGGATTTTTATTATATGTAAAATAAACTTACCTGCTACTGTGCATCCTATGAAAACAGGTCTAGCTGTATAAATGTCTGTCATTACAATGTTTGTGTCTCTGTCAGATTTTGGGAAGTAACTAAGATTGTTGTTGAGGATCAAGTCAAAGTGTAAAAATTAATATAATTTGACTTTGTCTTTGAGTTCGTTCTTTACTGTTTTTCTTTCATTTTTGTTTTGAAGTGACAAATGTAATGACTCCATTACTCACGAGAAGAATAAGTTATCTTCAGAAAGCAAGTTCATTAAAATAGTCTCTTAAGATGCAGTCTACCTTGAAGACTAAATATAAGATAACTTCCTCCTGCTTCTCTAAATGTTCTGCCAAATATGTCCTTAAGAATCGTCCAGCAGTTAAAGGATTCTGCTTTAGTACCCAAAAGCAAGATAAGGTTTACAACTCAGATCGGTGATGTAAACAAAAATAAATTTTACTTAAATTTATCAGGTTATTATTTGGGAAACAAGTTATATTCAACTATGAGTTTATTAGCAATGGTTTGATTATTTTCCCACAAATTAGTCAAAGTAATATCTGTATATCTGGAAGTGAGGGTTTGACAAATTAAGTTATAATTGCATGAAAACTGAAATAAATGAAGAGCTAAAATCCTGGTTGTAAAAGACATTTTTCTTTTTGTATTAATATTTTTGTAAGCAAAAAATAGTAAATAAATGTATTTTAGCAGTATATTCTTTGCATAATTACTGTTCAGGTAAAGTCGCCAAGGATCTTTCATTTATTATTAGTAATAATAATTTCTGAAAAAGACAGCAAAACAGGTCCAAAAGAATGAATGTGTAATAGTAACAATGCTTTGTCTCAGAAATTCAGATAGGCCAGAGAATGTAAAGATTGATTGTTTCATTCATTTTTTTACAGTTTATCAACCCTTGGCAGTTTACTTAAAGCCAGAAAATGTTTTTAGATTGTAATAATTTTTTTTTCTCTTGATAATAGTGATTTATTGATACAAGTTTTGCTAATTGACCCATAGCTGGGTAGAGATGTGGTGGATTCATACCTAAATATATTGATATAATGAGGGAAGAGGTCAGACCTATATTACACTCAATGTATAAACTGATCCCTCACTTTGTGACCACGGTAGTTTCTATACATCTATATTCCAGAGAATGTAAATAAATATAAAAGACATGCATGTATAGCTAATTAGTATTTCATTGATTGATTGATTCATTTTCTATGACTTGTCAACCCTTTCCAGGTTATTTAAAGCCAGAAAATATTTTTAGGATTTTTTTTTTTTAAAATAATAATAATGATTTATGGTTACAAGTCTTACTAATTAACCCATAGCTAGGAGAAGAATAGGTGAACACATATTTTTTTCAAAGTTATTTATGCATAAATGAATTTATGGTATTAGACTCTGTTCTTCAATGAATTATTCTGAAACATTATCCATTATATCACATGCTCGTCCAACTTTACAATACATGGTATTCCCAAGTGGTCACCCATCTAGGTACTGACCAGACTCAGCATTGCTTAACTTTGGTGATCGTATGGAAACCAGTGTTTCAATATAAGCCAGGATATAAAAGGAAACAGGTTAGAAAGAATTAGTATATAATGATGTTCTTGTCATTTCATTATATTTTATCTCTTATTGCCAAAGTAAAATGTATTTTATTTTTTTTATTGAATCTGTACAATTTTTTTTTATTTGTATATCTTGTAAGCATGTTTTTTTTTTTTTTTTTTTTTTTTTCTCGGCTGCATTCATGGCAACTAACTTAACCTTTACATGTGTGTTATTTCACCTTTGACTTTTCATCATTGCGAGAATGTAAGATGTCTTTGAAAAAAAAAATTCTAAAACTGATTTTTAGAGAATCCAAACAAATATCTTTTTTCATGTTGTTAATTATTTTTTCTATTTTCTTTGTTTTCTCCCTTGATAAGCACCTCCCGTTTTATTATCCCAGTCACCCCCTGAGTCAAGACTTTTCATTTGCCAAAACCATGATGTGCAATTTCTATTCCATTTCTTATTTTATTGAAAATTCATGACTCATTTGTAATATACATCTTTTTCTTTCCTTATTCTAGTCTCTTTCCTATTTCATCCTCTTCTTTCTGCCTCACTTATGCATATATATATATATATATATATATATATATATATATATATAATTTGTCTACCCTATCCTGACATTTTCATATCACTTTCTCTCTCCAAACCATCACTTGATTTTTGTTTACAGTTCTCTCTCTCTCTGGCTAATATATAATTTATATACACGCACTCTAGTTGTATACACACACTTTCTTTATTTATATATATATATATATATATATACACACACTCACACACACTCACTATATAAATACACACACACACACACACATTCACTCTTTCTAGCTTTACATACTCTTCTCTGTCTATGCACACTCACTATATATATATATATATATATATATATACACACACACACACACTCTCTCTCTTTCTAGATGCACACACACACACACACACACACTCACACTCTCTCTCTCTCTCCCCCCATACCCATTGGGCTGCTGTCTAAACCTCTGAATTTTGTGAGTGAGGAGAAGGCTGTTAACAGGAAGTTTTGTTACCAAGTTTAGGTAGAAGAGTCAGGTAATCTGATCCTGACAATGAATCCTCATCCATTTTGCCCATACATCTCTCTTCTACCAACATCACAGAACTGTCTGCTTCCTATACCACATGGTTCATTCTTTCTTTGAAATTCTACAGACATCAGGTACCGCCTACTTCTGCACCTACCAATGAAATGGCTTTGTACTGCTAATCACTGAGAGTGGGTTATAAACTTGAGAAATTTATAAATAACTCTTTAAAATTTTTTTCTAATTATTTGTTGCTCTGTACATTTTTATTTAATTTTGTGGGGTGGGTGGGGTGCTTCAAAATGATGTACCAACATTTACCTTTACACACCCAACAAAACTAATTTTTATCAACTGTTTATTTTCACCTTATCACTTCCAAGATCTCTGAAAATCTTATCTACATCTGTACAGGACTGTTCCTCTCACAAGCCTGTGCATGCCTGCTTGTCCCTCTGTTGGCCCACGCATGCCAGCCTGACTTTTCTTCTATGAGCCCCTCTTTCAGCCCATGCTTGCGTGCCTACCTGTCCTCTCTCAGCCCACATGTGTCTGTCCCTAACCTGTCTTGTGTACCTGTACATAACTATCTATTAGGTACCACCACTGATTTGCTAAAAAGAAAAAAAAAATGAACATACCATGATAAAAAATGCCCCAAACTTAATAAAAACAAAGTTTTTTTGTCAAAATCTTTATTAAGAGAAAAAACTGCCAGATTTTTTATATCTTTTGATCCCTTTGGGAATGTTTGAAATCGTGTTATTTATATACACATATATATATATATATATATATATTTGTAGGTGTTAGCATAGAAATTTTTGGTGTCTTTTTTGTAGTAAAAACACATTGATTAGGAAATTCTTGCAAAAATCAAATAATTGTTAAATTTTAATTAAATATTCAGGACTATTCACAAATGAATGAAATTATTTTAGATAGATTTTTTTAACATCTGTTACCCCCTGTTTATATTAGTTAAAAACAGAACTCCTAGGAGAATTTAAATCCCCAATATAAAAAAAAAACCCAAAAAACCTGTAAAACAAGACCCTCAGTTAATAAAAATCTGTTCTTTTAATAAGTTTTTAATTGCTTTTATGAATATGATGTATTAAAGACACTATTATCTTCAGAAAAAATAATTTTGATGAATAATGAATTTTTACCAGAATTGTTTTAAATTTGAATTATAATAATAATTTTTAAATCTTAAAATTCTATCATAATTTGTTCCAGTTCATTGATATTGTTAACTAAAATCTATATTTACTAATCCTAAATGGAAAAGTTTATTACAATTTAAAAAGAATTAAAAAATTTTTTGAATGTGTATAAATGTGGCAATTTTTGTAAATATGGACATCCATAAATGGAATTATCAGAAAATATGATCAGTAACTATATTAAATTTAAAACCAAAATACTTAAAATTCAATAAAACATTAAATATTTTCCTAATTATTTAAGATTACTAGGTAGTTAAAAATTAAAAAAGGTGATCACGTTATATTCCTCAAGTAATTTTTACAGATATACAGAAATATATCACTATAGAAAAAAATTAGATAAACATCTGTCAAGCAGTCAACACTTTAAACAACTACTGCTGTATTGAAAAATACATTTCCGTTTTTTTTTTTTTTTTTAAACTTGAGTAACGTGTATCTAATCAGATTAATTAACTTCAAATGAGATAATATTCTTCAAAGAAAGTTTCAGAAAAGTATATTATCTTTTTGAAAGATTATTTTTAATAAAGATATTTGCATCAGGAAGACAGATGGCTAAAATGGCACTAAAATCTGTTATTGTAGGAATTTCAAAACAAAAAATTCCTTCCAGTCAATTTTTAACTCAGTCTGTACGTATATCTATCTCAGCCTGTACATATCTATCTTGGGTCCTGGGTATGATGGTAAATTACATCCGGCAGCAAGGCTTCTGATTGGGAGGTTGTAAGGAGCATGGAACCACCTCTTAATTACTCTTGTTCCCAGGTCCACCCTAACCCAAAGTGGTAGCTATTGGCAAATAATTAACCCTCGAACTGGGGTCAAAACACTATAAAAGTATTAAAATATACTTATAGAAATATGTACATGAAAATAGACTTTTATGGAAAAATATACATTTTTGAAGGAAAAAAAATTATTGCCATAATAAATTTTGTAGGAAAAAAAAATTATTACTAGCATTATTTGAATACAAAACTAGAAGACATCTTCAGTTTTCTAAAATAAAAAAAATTAAATAAATATTTTCATCAAAATCTAACCTCAACTAACCGAACATTTAAAAAGATACCTTAAAACCTCACCTTTTTGGCATTAACTCACAGAAGTTGATATGCCCCTAAACAAAAAACTCAAACTATCTATCTCAGCCTGTACATTATCTATCTATCTATCTATCTATCCGATATTACCGATGATCTTGATTTTGGTACTACTACTACTACTACTATTAACAAATCCCCCACCATCACCGCCACGTCCCTCTTTTCCAAGTATTTGAATGACGCGACACATCATGGCCTGCAGTATTCTCTCCATCTATCCATCTGTTCTGTGACTAACCAACAAACTGTCAGACACAACAGAAAGCGAGACTTGACTTTTTTAGCAGGCAACTTAATTTCTCGTGTGTTGTTTACTACTTCATTACTTCCTTTGCAAACTTTGTGAAAAGAAAGGCAGAAAAACTGAGATAAAAAAAAGAAACAAGAAAAACGGAAATATCCAGGAAAATAAAACAAACACGTGCTTCAGCTCACCTGTAAAAACTTTTTTTCCGGCTGTCTTTGTTGTATTCGTTGTGATTTTGTAGTGACTACGAAATTGACACCAGTGTGTAATTGTCATTGATTTATTGGTCACTCGTGTGTGTATGTGTGTTTTTTCTTTTGTTATTCTTTTGTAAGAAAAGAAAAATATGCCTGTGGTCACGCCAAGGGTTATCAGTGAGACTGTTTCTTATAATATTTCACAGGAAGAAGAAATTATCAAGAATGGTGAAACTGTTTCCATAAGCCGGGAAAATGCGGTCTTTACAGGTAAGGTTCATATTTTCTTTAAAAGGCTTTCGTTTAAAAATATGTTGTTTCCTTCCCCCCCCCCCTTTTTTTTTTTCGTTAATACGGGACAGCTACTTTATGCATGATTTTTTGCAAACCAGCTCTACAAGTACACGAAGACCCTAAACATTCCTTAAGGTCTGGTACCCAAATAATCGGGATCTAAGGTCAATAAGTCCTGTTCGAGTAGAGCTCCATTTCTCTCTCTTTCTCCTTATTTCTATTTCCTTTATTTCACCGGCCTCCTTTCTTTCTATTTCCTTTTCCATTTTTCTATCACTCTCTTTCTATCACCCTCTCGTCCTTTCCTTTTCTCTATCAGTCTTTCTCTCTATATCCAGTGTCAATCATCAAAAATTGACAGCATGTCTCCTCTTGCATGTTTTTTGGCAAGTTTCTAAATGAGCCTGTCAATTAGGCATGACTCTAACTCTTTGAGTTTTGTTCCCCAATTTTTCACTTTCTTTGTTTTTTTATCATGTTATTTCCTAGATTCGCTAACAACAGGTAGATAAGCTTTGAATGGAATTATTAGTATGAATTTCTGAATTTTTTTTTTTTTTTGGCTTCATTTCATATTGAAGATAAAGTGACAGCAGGTCACATCCCTATTCCAGTAAATTTTTTAGTGTTTCAGCATTTTCTTTTTTTGTTATCTTGGGTGCCATGACAATTTAACTGAGTGTTTTCATTATATTATTTCCTTTTTATATGAATTTCGTATTATATATTTGACTTGCCCCCCCCCCCCCCCCCCAAAAAAAAAAAAAAAAAAATTCTGACCAATGTGTGCCCAGTGCAAAATGTTTTGGAAATCTAGTTTTTGTGATATTATTTTCAGTGCTTTGATGGCGAGTGGCATATCTGTATTTGGCACTATTCCACATCTAATCTCCCTTTTCTTGAATAATGCTTTCATCTGGGTAGTTTAATTTTTTCCTCAAATTTTTCATATTTAATTATTATTATTGTATTAATATTTACACAAAAGTAAAAATAAGTATTACTTACTTCTCAGCAGCCATTTTAATATATTTATTATGATAACTATTATTATTATTATTATTATTGTAATTATGTTTGCACATAAATATACAGTCAAATAAAATGTATTCAAAGTTTGAATTATGATAAATCTTATTTAGTTAGCTCAATTTAGTCTGGCACAAGGCCTAAAATATCGGGCACTCAAAGCAGATAGCTTAGTACAGTAGTAATGAGTCATATTATTTTTCTAACTTGTTCCATGCCATAATGCCTAAAATATTTACTTATTTGAACTTAGTATACTACAATGGAGCACCTATTCAGTTAAGTTCTATATATAATACACACTTGAGTGATCATGTCTCAAAAGAGACATGACTGAATAAAAAGAATATTTTTCTGCTGTAGGCTTCCATTACTTTCTGTGGTAGACTGATTGCCAAAGGCTATAGAACCCAGTCTGTCCTGCCATTTACCCCATAGCTGGAGAGAGAAAAGATGGATTAATACCTTTCTCAAGGGTATTTGCGCATAAGTGAATGCAAGGAATTCAGTGGAGTGCCCATTAAGCAATGCTATGGAACTGCAAAACTAGCTTGTTAACCACTACACAGTTGTGAGTTTTTCTTTGATGTTTTCTTGAATTGCCTTGATGACCAAAGAGTCTTTAGGATAGGCATAACTCAAATTCTTTTTGCAGATTTTTTTCTTTGTCTTTTCTTGATTTTTTAATCAATTCACCCTAAGTAAGGTGATAATCCCACAAAGACATAAGGGGAGCTACTGGAAGTGAGAGAGAAAGAAAAAACTTTCGAAAGAACCAGAAACTCAATAATAACATAAATTTCAGTTTAGGTGGAGATGTTAGAAGGATAAAGTTGAAGTGGAATTTAGAAGGAACAGGAAACAAGGGGATAAACCTTTGCTCCTGTTCAAAATAGGATGGAGGAGTTTGAACTAGATGATAAATCTATTTACTAATGCTCTTGGGAAAGACATGAATTTCTTTTCTCTAGATCTAATTGTTAAATATTTTAGTAGACTGATCTCTTTTTTCCTTGAGGGGTAACTAAACAAAAACAAAGCTCTGAATTCAGAAGAAAGCAATGGATAAACCTCTTCTCAAGAAGGCAAAATGATTTACAGATGAAGAAAAATCTGTGGAGAGGCATGATTGTATATGTCCTGAAGAAACATGGAATTTAAGAAAAACATTAGAAAGATGATTTATATTATTTACATGTGGACTTTCTTTAACAATGTTTTGGCTACTGGGCACTCCAAGTCTTCATCGGGTGTTTATTGATCTGAATAACTTTCAGGAAATTTTGAACTGAACTCTCTATTTAAATTGTGGGAGTAGATTGTTCTTGGGTTGCTTATTATTTCTAGGGACTATACGAAATTAGATGTCTGGTAGTTTAAAATTTCACAAAGGTTATCTATGTTGACAAGCACCTGCTTAAATGTGACGACAAAGATATTAGTCTGCATGTAAATGAGGAATTCAAACAGAAGGTGAAAATAACAAAAACAAGAATATTAATCTGAGTGTAAATAACTACAGCAAGGAATTAGGGAAACTTAAGAGAGTAAATTGCAAATTATTAAATTATTATTTTTAAAAATATTTTAGAATGTTGATTTAAAAAAAATTGCATTATGGTTTACTTTATTAAAAATAATTAAAAATAAGTGTGTTTTGTTGAATTATTTTTATACATTAATTTACTTTATTAAAAAAAATTTCTTCATGATTTCCTTCATTTACTTATGAATTGGATGTGTGTTGTGGTACAGTGGATATCGGCTCGGAACGAGAAATCGGGGAGCCGAGTTCGAATTCCAGTTGAATCCATTGTATTCACTTACGCGCAAATACCCCTGGGAAAGGTATTAATCCGTCTCTTCCTTCCAGTTATGGGTTAAATAGCAGGACAGATTGGGTTCTATAGCCTTGGTCGGCAACCAGTCTACCGCAGAAAGCAATGGCAACCTACTGCGGGATAACCTTCTGCCCAGTCAGTCGTGTCTCTTTCGAGACATGATCGCCCAAGCGTGTATCACGTATGGCACTTTAACTGACTGACTTATGAATTGCCTTATTTGAAGAAAAATCTAAATCTAAACTTATTTATAAATGGAACTTTGTGTGTCTGTCTGTTACCTATAGACTCCGAAACAGCTGAACTGATTTTCTTGAAAATTTACACAGATGTACTATAAGCGTCTGCGAGTGTTCTTAGCTAGGTTTTGTGTCGAGGTACCCCCGATAAATATCGATAATCGAAAAAATCGGTTTATAGAAGGAGTGGTCTGATTTTAACCAAATTTGATACACTCATAGACAAATACATAAGAAATGATATCCAGAAGTTTCAAGGTTGCAGTTCTTACAATAGTGCAGAAAATCGATAATATATATATGTATAAATCGATACCAGGAAATCAAAGCTTGACTTACATCCATTCATTTTTCTTTCAGTTTACAGTTTCGCTTTAACTGGAAACAACTATTGCTTTTTAGTCTTTCGTGCCAACGTCCAAAGAGTCTGAACTCCAGGACCATGGATTAGTTTTAAAGCTTTCATTACACCCGAGCAATGCCGGGCTATACTGCTAGTATTTACTAATTAAGGTCTATAATTATTTATTCAGTTATAAAAAAAAAAAAATGTTTTTCTGGTGCTGAGTTGTATCTTCCTTTTATTCTTCAGAAGTAGATTGTTCTCATTCTGCTTTCCATGCTTTTTCTGGTGTTGAGTTGCCCCAGCAGGCTAATTGAACCTTGCTTTCATTATATATATATATATATATATATATATATATATATATATAAGAAAAATTAAGACAGACATGTTATTTCATGGTGAATCGGAAGTATAGGCCTATTTCAGGCGAACCATCGTCAGCTTCCGTCTTTATTTTACAAAAGATTTTACAAGAAATGTTTGCCATATTTTCATGTAAAATCTTTTGTAAAATAAAGATGGAAGCTGATGATGGTTCACCTGAAATAGGCCTATATTTCCAATATACCATGAAATAACATGTCTGTCTTAATTTTTCTTTTTCTTATTTCTTATTTATATGCATATATGTTTAGAGCTCTCTTAGAGAGTTATCCTACCATTGTATGTACAGGATACTCCTTTGGATTCTTCTATACCCACACTGCATGCTGATATATATATGTATATATAATCCAGATATCCTGTGACTCATTAGAGTTGTAGGAGCACTGTAGAAGTGGTGTTGTTTTTGGCAGGGACACAACAGTCTGGTGGAGCCAAGTCCTCTCCATGTTAGTTTGAATTCAGTTTTCCTTCTCCTAGACTGGTTGCCACCCAAGGCTATAGAACCCAGTCTATCCTGCTATTTTACTTATAACTTTGGAAAGAGATGAATTCATCTCTTTTCCAAGGGTATTAGTGCATAAGTGAATGTAATGAATCTGACTAGAATTCCACTCTCCAATTCCTCAATCCAACTCTCTATTCATTACTCCACCATGCCTCAATATATAATGATAAAAATATTGTTTTATAGAATGATATATTTATGAATTAAAGTGCTTGGGGAATTAGCATGTGTAAATAAATAAAGTAGATACTGAGGTCAACTCTGAGTAGCAACAGTCTGTTCCATGCTTCAATTCTATCTTCAGGCCATGTGTGTTGGCCTTCAGACTTGTCCCTCATTGCAGGAGGAACCACCATCTGATCCAGCTTACTTTTACTACTCATTTATGAAGAGCTTCATAAAGCAGATTTGAATCCTGGTGAAAGGAACATAATTAAAAAAAAAAACATTATGTACGCAAATTAGTAAACAAAATAAATATTGTTTAAAATAGATAAAGCATCTACTAAAATACAGATATCCACTAAAAATTACATTTGAGGCCTTCAGTACAGGAAGGTACTTTCTGCCATGTATGTGAAAATCAGTTAAGTGTAAGTTTTTGTATGTTAAAGTAGATGCTTTCCTAAAAAAAATTGAATCATTTATCTCAAATAGATAAAAAGTTATGGTATTTTGAAAGTCAACAAAATTTAAACACAATTTTTTCTTTTTTCTTTTTCTTTTTTCTTTTTTTTTAAATTTTGTGTCAGAAAGTACCTTCTAATTCCAAACACCTCATTTGAAGTAATAAAAATGTCCAATCCATTAATTCTTTACAAATTGCTTTGTTTACATTTCAAATAAGAAACTGAGCAGACAGGCATTTTGAGAAAAAAATATGAATGGAAAAAATATATATGAAAAATATATTTATATATAATACTTGTTCCAATAACTATCTCCAATCAGTTACAAGATTCTTTTTGTTTTAAGTGCCATTTCTATAACCTTCCTGCCAATGAGTGCTGCAATCAGTTTGATATTCCTTGAAAGTTACATGGATCAAGGCTGATGACGGCCGGAGGGCACAATGACCGAAACATGATATCAGCAACAGAGATTGGGACAAAAATCTGCATGTAAATAATGAAAATAACTCCTCATCTCAGAAATGTGGACTGAAAAAGCAGGCATAGCATCAAATGTGTTGCTGACTTATAGTTTTTCAATATCCTAGCCTCCTTTTCTTTGCTATTATTTCATCTTTTGTTGGTTAACAGTTCTTGTTTTGTGTGTATATAGAATGAGCCTGTTTTGGATAGAGTAGGGGACTTTATGTATATTTGATTTTAGTCCATTTATCAATTTGACAGATTGCTTATTTACTCCTTTCAACTGAATGACTTTTAGCACTGGTCTTTGCTGCCTCTGGGCATGCCTGAAGGTTGATGTATTAAAATACACATGAGAAGGTGTCTACTAAAAGCTGGGTTATATTACGTCCCAAGAGAAGATTTCTGGTGACATAACTGATTTGTCCTTCCCACCCTGTAAAATGATAACCTAAGCAAATTCTTTTATTAGATATTACAAAAGTGGGGCATTCAAAGATTTTAGAAAATGAATGTGTAGCAATTCATAAATAAGAAGCAGTAGTTGCGTCCCCTGATATGTTAGGTTATAGTAAAGAAGGGGAAGTTGAATTCACATAAGGCACTAAAAGAACTGTTTTTGTGCAAAAATGCAGTCTCCCTTCCTCTCATTCCCCTGCCCTAAGTCTCTTGCCCTTTCTCCTCTGCCTTTACCCTCTCTCTCAGAAAGACATGTTCTGTAAATAATATGAATCAATTATGTAAGCAGGTATACTTGATTTAAAAAAAGAAACAACAATCATTTAATAAATGCTATGTCTTGTTGCATGCACACCAAAAAAAAAACAACTTTATATTTTATTTCAGGTTTTCGTGTAATATTGTTCATAAATATTAATTTAATTTGTTGTGGACTAATGGCAATGCCATATAGAAGTATCAAAACCTAGAACAAGGCCTTGTATCATTTATATTCTTACAAATGCATTTAAGAGAAAGTGGGTTATTGATATTTATTCATATTTACAAGTCCTCCTCTAGCTCCTGAGGATCATCAGTACTGCAACTGAAGCAGCAGCAGTTGTTGTATTTAGAACATATTAACTTGTCAAAGTTCATCCCTCTTCAGGATGTTTTTGATTTTCTTTTTTTTTCTTTTTCTTTATTGTTAATTTTTAATGTGGTTCATATTCTACTTGGGGTACACTGACAAGAATTAGTTATGTAATATTGTAGATTATCTTGCCAATTTATATGTATGAGAGTTCAGCAGTTCAGTCTTAGAATTAAACTGTTAGACTAGCTACACAGATGATGAATGCTTGTGGAGAACCAGCCATAATTTTTACAGAACTGATAATAGAGAAATGGCGCACACTGTGCCATGAAATTTTCAGAAAACTTTTCCAATATTAGTGCTGAGTTTACACCCCTTTTCACAATACTGTCAAAACCTAGAAACGGTCAGTTAAGTGCCATACGTGATACACGCTTGGTCGATCATGTCTCGAAACAGACATGACTGACTGGGCAGAAGATTATCCTGCAGTAGGTTGCCATTGCTTTCTGCGGTAGACTGGTTGCTGACCAAGGCTATAGAACCCAAACTGTCCTATTATTTGACTCATAGCTAGAGGGAGAAGTGATGTATTATATTATTAAGTAGTAATTTGTGGGGGATCAGTTTATTACTTCATAACAATATAAAACTGATCCCTCACTTTATGACCAGTAGAAGCCTTAATCATGATTCCAACTATTATATTCAGTCAGTCAGTTAAGTGCCATACGTGATACACGCTTGGGCGATAATGTCTCGAAAGAGACATGACTGGGCAGAAGATTATCCTGCAGTGGGTTGCCATTGCTTTCTGCAGTAGACTGGTTGCCAACCAAGGCTATAGAACCCAATCTGTCCTGTTATTTAACCCATAACTGGAAGGAATAGACAAATTAATACCTTTCCCGAGGGTATTTGTGTGTAAGTGAATGCAAGGAATTCAACAGGAATTTGAACTCGGTTCTCCGATTTCTCGTTCCGAGCCGATATCCACTGTGCCACAACGCATATCACTAGAAACAGTACATGTACATAAATATAGCTCTTTTTGGAAAGACATGGTTTGAATTAAGTTTTCCTTCTCGTAGACTGATTGTTACCCAAGGCAATAGTTCAGTTTTCTCAGCTATTCTGAATTCAGTTTAGCCCAACCAGAGTTAAAGTGCCCAGTTTGCTCTCTAATTTATAAAAGTGTGAATTCAGATTTTTTCCTTTTGAGTTGGTTGTCATATCAAGGCTAAAGAGCCCTGTATTGGTGGGGAAAAATGGATTCATGCCTTTCTCAAGAGTATTAGTCTAAAATGAACACAAGTCAATCAGTTAAATGCCATAAGTGATACACTCTTGGGTGATCATGTCTCTTTCAAGACATGACTGACTGAGCAAAAGATTTTTCCCTCAGTAGATTGCTATTACAATCTGTGGTAGACTGGTTGATTAAAGAGTTCAATCCTCACTGGGCGCTCAATACTTTCAGCTTTGTGCAACTTCTAAGCCATGCTTAGTAATTCTCTAAATGACCCTCTTTGTGTAAACACAAAAGAATAGTTGTTTGGTTTCAATGAGATCAGCTTACTATAGTACCTTCCTTGATGTATTTCAACTTCCGCATCAAGAAGAGAATTAGAGAACCAGAATGGGTTATTATAAAAATAATGTCTATATTATTTAATGAAACATGCATGAATGAATATATGCTGATTAAATATACATATTTTAAATTACATGATTCAGCAGCTTATCATGATAACTACACATGGCAATTTAAACATAACCTTGTTTCATATAGGAATAAAGTGTCGCTGCCGATACTTGGTTTTGAACACGGATTACCAGAGAGCAAACACAGTCGATCTCGTCTTGAAGTAATTCGAAGTATCATGCTGCTGGGATTATGTGACATGTAAAAAACAATATATGGGTATATAATAAGCATTTGGGGATTAGCATTCAGAAGAATAAGTGTCTGACATAGTATTATTCAAGGCATTATTATTCGTGTATTTGTGATTTTACAAATGTGACTTTGCAAAACCTTGTGAAAAGGTAAATCATAATCCCAAATGGCAGCCTAAAACTCTCTACAGAAAAGCTTGGGATATCCGCAACAAACTAAAACACTTAACAACTCCTGAACAGTTTTAAAAAATTCTATATAGACTTTCAGAAATTGCCAATAAATCTGAAATTAAACACCATTTGAACATTTAAAAAAAAAAAAAATTCTTAGCACACTATATAAAGGATCTAATCATCTTCTAAATAATGCAGATAAATTCATTAACATTTCTAACTAGGAATTAACAGAACACCAAAAGGATTTGCTCGGCCTTGGACTTAACTGTCATCTTTATAAACAGTACAATAGATTGAAATAAAAAAACTGAAGCTGAAATGTTATCAAAATATGCAAGAACCTAAAGAACAACTAATTATAGCACATCCAAAAATTTGTGATCTGCTTACCAAAGCAATAAAAAAACAAACACGACATGAGGAAAAACTCTTCCACCCTCTTAACAAAACAATTTAAAATTGCTGCCAAGGAACTATGTAACAAATTATAATTTGAAATTACAGAAAATACTCAACAGTCAAACCGAATGTAAAATCGTTACCAAAATTCCTACTAACCAACCAAAATTAATAAAACTGATCAGTCAACAATGTAGAACAGGACAACTTGAAACTTCCCAAAATAACTGGAGACTACATACATGTATGGAACTATAAAAATAGACATGCCTAACTTCTCTCTCCATCCCATGTTGTTGTTATAAACAGTATTTTGACCAAGTCATCATCAGGTGTCCATTGATTGGCTTATATGGATTATCTGTTGCTTGCTGTTATATATCCTGTGAAATAAATTGTCCTTTATTGTTGGAATTGATCTGTTACTATCAGATCCAAAGATTGAACTCATGACCACTAGATGATAGTAACACATGTATAATATCCACTACACCACTGTCCTGAAGGACATTAGTGGTGTATTTTTTAAGCCTTTTATATTTGATATCAGATGGTTTTGGCGACTGGTTATGTTAGTGGGTACTTGGTTAAAACTTTGTATCTATAATGACATTTATATCAACCAAGATGAGAAGAATAGTTTGAAATAATACCAAGATATTGAAAATTACTCATCTTAGAATTAAATATTAAAATTATATAAAAAGAACTAGCATAAACCCGTTCACTCTAAATGATAAAAGTAAATGTTCTGATTATCAAAAAATAACTATTATAAAAAAATTTAATAAATTGCGCAAAAGTTAACTCTTCCCCAAAAAGTTTTTACACTGAATTAAAAAAAACTGAAACAAATTTTCATTAATAATGACTTTCCTATTTACACCATTGATGAACAAATTAAATAGGCCATTAGAAATATTAACATAAACTAAAAAGAACATAATGCTTCCTTAAATAACCATAAGCATATCAACCTCCTATACTGTAATCAAATGCATTATAACTATAAACAAGATGAAAAAATCCTTTAAAAAAATCTCATAAGTAATAATATATTCCCCACTGATCCCATTAAAAAAATAAGATTAATTATATACTATACTAAATTTAACACAACCAACTTAATCATGTGCAATAACTCTACTCCATCAATTAGTGTTTTGCAAAATACCAACATTGTATACTAGTTTAAATGTCCTTTAAGAGATTGTATCTCTAACAAAAAAGTGTACATATTGGCTTGATGATAACAAGAAGTTGCCATCTACTCCATTTGTCAGATACAAGTTCTATTGCACAATATTTAAAACCATATTTCCTTCCCACCTTCACAATACAGAAAGATATTTGTTGATAACACCAATATACTACACCATAAAAATAAATAACAAAAACTTCAAATTCTTGAAGCCCTCTATATCAAAAGCAACCAACACTGAACAAGATTTATTGCAAATATTGTAGCAATGTTTTAAAAAGGGTTGATTAGCATTTAACACCATGTTGAAATTCATCATCTTTGGCTACCCATCTTGCAATGGGAGTGCTTGTTTAAAAAATGTTATGACGACAATGATTAATTTTAAAATCATTATAACAGAGCATGTTTACGAAAAGTCATCATCAACAGGATTACAATTACATTAATATTGTCTTCACAGTTTACCCCCTGGGGATGATTTTTTTATATCCATTTCACCCTAAGCAAGACAGGACTGTCACAGTGATTGAAAAAAACAGTCAAAAAAAAGATGAAAGATGGATGGAGATCAAGTAAATAGAAGATGGCAATTGATGTTGCATTTAAACTTTTGGAGATTGTAGCTATCAGGGAAGCAAGTGAATGGGAGGGAGTTACACAAATGAGAAGTGTGAGAAAAGAAACTATTAGAGTGGAAGAGGAAATTACATTTGACTATTTTGATGGTAAAAGGGTTGCCAGTTTAGTAGTACTAGTAAATAGATGTGGTCGGGGAACCAAGGGAATAAAAAAACTTTTTCAGAGCAGTTGCCATCAAAATACTTGTAGAAAAGAAAGAGGAAAGCCACATCATGTCGCTGAGAAAGTGACTGAAGATGAGCTGCCAAGTCAGGATCGATTATATTGCAGATCCTCCTTTGGATTTTGTTGAGAACCTCAAGAAGTGTAGCAAGAGAACTTGACCAGATATAGCAACAGTATTCAATGCATGGACAAATGGTAGATTTATAAATGTGTAAAATGGATTCTGATGAGAAAAACTTTCTAGCCTGACACAGTGACCCAACCTTCTTAACAGTAGATGCAGCTATGTTCTCAGAGGAAATTGAAAGTACTTGGGTTAAAAAGAACTATGGCACCTTCCTTGATGAATTTCAACTTAACATCAATAAGATAATTAGAAAACTAGAACGGATTATTGTAAAAAGTATATATCTATATTATTTAATGAAACCTGCTTGACTGAAAATATGCTGCCTAAACAGACTTTTTTCTTTGATTTTTTTTTTCTCACAAAATTTCTCAAATATTCAGGCCAGTAGGTGTAAATAAATAAATATACCGTTTAATAAATAATTAAAATCAGAACATCTACTCAGATATGAGTATCTATTAAAAAATATAATGTTTAAACAAATATTTGTGTATTTTTATCTCCAGTGTGGAAATTTGTTTCTTGCTTTTTTTAGCCCTGGTGCACAGCTGTTTTTTCTTTTTATTGAGCTCTGAAGGGTGAGGAATAAAAATGTTATAGGGAAACACACCTATTCCTTAGATAATGGACTCTCCCTCCTATATTAATAAGAGTTAACAAAAAGTACTTGGGAAGTACATAGTTCTTTAGAGTTCTATTGAAGTTCAATAGAACTAATAGTTCCAGTTTGGACTAAGGCAGTTGATATTAGTCAGCAGTTAGCCGAATACTAAGGAGTCAGCTTTCAGTGGAAGATTACCAAGTTCTTAACATTTTGGGTACGTGAAGTCGATTAGCAACCAACACAGCACGATTATAACCTTCAGTGCAAAAAAATTACTCCACAACAAACAACCAGTTAGCTTTTTCTATTTCCTCCCCATTTTTTTTTTTTTTTTAAATCGGCCTTAATCTTAATTATATCTTTCATCCTTTCAGTCTGTTTCAGTCACATTTTGATGAGTCTACCTTTCTCTGCTTTAAAAAATTGGTATATATTATATAAATATTTTTTTTTAATCGTATCACCCCGAGCAAGGCGGTAACGCCACTGATGTGCAGGGGGGCTATGTAAGAGTGAAAAGATTGGAAAAGAGAAAGCCTGAAACCACATCCTAAACAGGGAACAAGGGATAGCACAATGTCAACATTTGAGAGGTCATGGAGTATACTTTTAAAATGTCCGGGGTTTTGTTTTTTGTTTTTTTTAATTGGAATATGTATGTTTTTTTTCATTTGTTTGTTTTTTTATGGTATTAATTAAATTTTATAGCCACAAGATCATTATAGATATTTTTTTTTTTTTACTTGAAGGGAAAAAAAAAAGGACAGCCCAGATTTATTTTTAAGATTTGCACTGAATCCATTGCAAAATGATATAGGATTTTTCTCAAATCTCTTTGAAAAAAAATATTTGGTATTATATTTCTACAGAAATAATTTCAAGATATGCATGAACTATATCACAAAGTAACTAAGTTCCAAGCTTTATTTTTCATTGTTTTTTTTTTTTATTTCAATATAACCTACAAGAAATTAGAAATTTCTAAGTGAAGCCTGAGACATTTGTCCATATTATGTAATTTTTGAAGTTGATAGTTGACTTTATCATTCTCTATTTTATAGATGTAGGTGTTGTTTGATTGTTCCTCCTCTATCTCCCCCCGCCACACCCTGCAAACTAGACATCTCAATTGAGTTGAGATTGTTGCATTTCTCTGATATGCAATCCTGAAAGATAAATCTTTATCCAGATTCAATTGATGCTATTGAACCAAGTTTGGTTGGTGGATCAAAACCTGTCACTCCTCCTACTTCCTTTGGTATTGATCAAATGCTGAACTGTCATTTGAATCACTTTATTCTGATCTTTTGTCTACTATATCAAAGAATCAATCAATTCTGATACATGATTACATGCTAAATAAATAAAAAAAATCTATTTTCTGTGTTAGTACTTGTTAATGCTTCCCTGTTCTTCCTTCATCTTAGTTTTGTTTCAAAGGTGGGGAAAAAGACTTTAAGCAACAAAAATGTGGTCCTACTGACAAGTGTTATGAATACCACAGAGGGGACATGTGACAACTGAGGAAGTTCTAAAGAGAATAAGAATTACAAAGAAATTGTTGCCAACAATCAGAAAAAGAATATTATTCTCTTTATTAAGAAATCTATCAAAAATATAAAATTTCAGAAACTTTATTTGGGGAAAATTAACTGATTTAAAGTTTTAATTTGCTTTGAAACAAATATTATTTTTTGTTTAAAATATTGCAGAAAAGCATTCTTTTAATGCAGTGGTGGGTGTTTGCATGAGATGTTGACAACTCTCTCAATAGACTCATGTATGGTCATTTTTTTCTACGAAGAATATAGCTGTGACGATTACTTGACAAATATAGGAGAACACCTTTTTTATGTCATTTTTAACTATACAGTAAGTAATCTAATATTTTATTGAATTTTAGGTACTTTGACCTTATACTTACAAAGACACTTACTGGAAAAACATAGAATTACAAATTTAATACAGTTACCACTCATTTTCTGAGAATATTGTGTATGGGTGTCCATATTAACAAAAATCAGTATGTTTATACGCGCAGAAAAAAAAAAAAAATGCTTTTTAAAATATGGGCAGTCACTGAATTGTTGTAAGCTTTTCCATTTATGATTAGTAAATATAGTTTTTACTAAATAACAATATAGCCTAATGGCTACAGATTAATACAGAATTTTAATATTTAAAACTTTATAAATTATTATAATGGAAATATTAAAAAAGTTATTGTAAAAATTTATTATTCATTGAAGTTGTTTTTTGTTTTTTTCCTTAAGATTATAGTGTCAACATCTTAATCTCTTATTTATAAAAGCAACTAAAAGCTTTTCTAATTAAATATTATCTTAGTTTTTATTGCATTTTTTATTTTACAATTTAGAGATTTTCTGTAACTGTAGGTATTGTTTTACAAAAAAAAAATGATTTATGTTCTCCAAAGACTTGTGCTTATAACTAATATAAGCATTCAAAATATGTAGCAAGTATTGTATACATGTTTCAAGCAATGGAACAATTTTCCTTTTTAAATAAAATGAGAGAATCATGTATGAATGTATATTTGAGAGAAATCATGTGTGCATTTGGTGAGTCAGTAATTGCTACATATTTTGAAAAGAAATGCATTTCGTTGCTGTCATTCACACATACTAATGTTACCAACATAGACACACACTTAATTCATCTATAGTTTAAATATGGTTGATATGCATTATTTTGCTTACACATACTTACATTCATAATAAACGTCTAATGTTTTTATTACACGTGACACATACACTTAAACAGACATAAGTTTTTCCTCTACATTTAATATTCATTCATTGCTTTATTATATGTGACACGTATCTGACCAATGAAATACTTTGACATCCTGTCTGGATTTTTAAAAAGATTTTTTAAAGATTTTTCAAAATCATTCATCTTTAAAAAAAAAAAATCTCTGAAGAAGGTTGTTGAAGTGAAACATGTTAAGTTAGACACTTTTTTTTTTCCTACCTGTTCTTTCTTCTTCTATGTACCCTGTCCCTTCAGGATGTAGGAGATCATGGTTCTCCACGTCTCCCTGTCCATTGTGGCTCTTAGTATGTTTGCTCCTGTTACTCCTGGCAACCCCCGTTCCGTCATCCACCTGATCACTATTTATCTTGTCAAGTTTCGATCCATGTATTCAACTATATATAATAATGCTAGCTATTAATTCTAGCAATTAATATACATAAAATTCTATAATTCAGTGTCTTGATGGGGCATTGAGAAAACTACAAAACTATGAATTCATGTCGATAAGTATTGAACTTTATTGTATCTAATTCAATAATTAATACACACATATTGAATGATAAGAGAAAATGTAATGAATCAATTATTATTGAATACAGAATTTTTATCTCTATTCCAATAATCTATTCATTTAACTTTTAGAATTAAATCTCTTAAGCCTTAAAAAAATCTTTACTGATCAAAAATTAGTTATCCTTTGTAGATATTTTGAATTCCCTTACATGGTTCATGAAAAGCTTGAACCCTTCCTCCAAACGGTATCAGTTTACACCTTATGACAACATTCCCCTTATATATCCAACCATATGGATGTCTTTGTGGCTGCTGGCTTGCTACCCTCAATCCACAGTATCTCCCTTCTCATTTTCTGCCCCCTTTGTTTCTCTTATTTAAACTTTGTCCCTTTCATTACTGTTTGTCCTGCAAATGGAAAAAGCTCCTTCAAAAATATTTTGGCTTTCTCAGTTAAAAATTTTTTTTCTACTAGGAATCCGAACCAAACCATAATTTTGTCAGTCATCACTTTTTTTGCATCTTCCTTGCACCTGTTTCTCTCATATATGTTACCTGTTTAAGTGTATAGAACAAAAATGAACAAACCCAGTTGGCTAGATAGATGAGCAGACAGACTGGGGTGGATAAATGAAATATATTTTTGAAGCTTATCTTATTCCAGCACAGGGTGACTCAGTGGTGGGAGTGGTACAAATAGTCAGTCAGTTAAGTGCCATACTTGAAACACCCTTGGGCGATCATGTCTCGAAAGAGACATGACTGACTGGGCAGAAGATTATCCTGCAGTAGGTTGCCATTGCTTTCTACGGTAGACTGGTTGCCAGCCAAGGCTATAGAACCCAATCTGCCCTGTTATTTAACCCATAACTGGAAGGAAGAGGCAGATTAATACCTTTCCCGAGAGTATTTGCATGGAAATGAATGCAATGAATTCAACTTGAAGTAGAGAGGCATTAAAAGTCAGTATTTACAATTTGGGATTTTATCTGAGCTTGACCACTGAAACAAATGTCAGTCAGTTAAGTGCCATACATGATACACGCTTTGGGCAGTCATGTCTCAAAAGAGACATGACTGACTGGGCAGAAGATCATCCCGCAGTAGGTTGCTGTTGCTTTCTGCGGTAGACTGGTTGCCAGCCAAGACTATAAAACCCAATTTGTCCTATTATTTAACCCATAACTGGTGGGGAGAGATGGATTAATACCTTTCCCAAAGGTATTTGTGCATAAGTGAGTGCAAGGAATTCAACTGGAATTCGAACTCGGCTCCCCGATTTGTCATTTCGAGTCGATATCTACTGCACCAGAAAACGAATGTATATGACCCTTAATCAAACTCAGTGAGATGTCCACAAGTACATCAATAATGCCTAGACAGCTTTTCTCAGATACCCTAAGGTCCCGCAAGAACAAGTGAGATATGCTAATGCACTTTTGACTTTTTATTTAATTTTGTATAGATAATATTATCAAACACGTGCAATATATTCTTGGTTATTGTAATATTGTAAAATATACATCATCCCTTTTAACCTATTATGTTATTTAAAAATATAACAATCATTGTGAATATATTTAGTGATGTCTGTATGATAACAATGTATACATGTTCACTTAGGTACCTCCACAATTCGCTGATATAACAGCTTGATGTTAAAAGGCCCCAAACTTATTAAAAACCAAGTTTTATTGTCAAAATGTTTATTATTAAGAAGAAAGATTAAAGTATTTTTTAATTATTTTTTTTTCAATTTTTAATGCTTTCTAACACATTCAAAATTTTTGATAAAAATCTTTCTCTCCTCCCCCCCCCATCAGTGACTGACTTGATTTTTACAGGACATTTTTGCATTGCCAGTAAAAATAAATAAATAAACTGATGCTATAATTATTTGTTTTTGTTCTGATTATTTATATTGAAGGTATATGTTATTGGTTTATGTGTATTTTTTATGTTTGGGTTTAGAATTTTTTTTGTGTGAATGAAAAATCCCTGATGAAATATTATAAATGAACAGTATTAATTTTATTTAGCATTATTGAACAATTTAATGAAGAAGTGTTAATTCTTTCTTAAACCAATTATTAAAATGTATATATTTTAACATCTACCATGTGAATACGATGAAAATGAATTTTGTTATTGTGAAGGGATGCCTAGACACATTTAATTTATTATAAGAGTTACACAAGAGTAAAAAGGTTGAGAAATGCTGGCCTAAGGATTACTCTTCATTTTACATAGATATTTATTTTACAACATGATCTCATCAATATCATATATTTATTGCTTAAAAGAGTGAATAGAATTGATTTCAATTTGATTTGATTTCAATGGGAAACTTTCAGATTTTAGTTGACATATTTTGGGCTATGCTAACCTAAAATGATCTATCAGGGTTGGCACACAAAATCTAACCAAACCAATACACTAACCTAGAAACAAAAGTACTTCCTTCTTAATAAACACCTTCCCTAAGAAAAAATAATGGTGTTTTGATGTAAAATAAATTCTGACTATTAAAAAAAAAAAAATTATCTAAAATTTTTATTCTACCAACTGTCAAGATCACATATTTGTTCCCAAAATTAGAATAAATAACATTTTTAATCTTTAGACTTGATTACCATAGGAAGCTTTAGTAATGATAGCAAATTCCAAGATTTTGTTGCTACCAAAAAATTTTTATATTCTGTTACTACTTTTGTATGGCTTTCTTTTAGAAGTATACAATTTCTGTTTTGTATCTCAATCCTCATTCATTCATACCTGCCAAACTCATTCAACATTCCACTGGTCTTTCATTCTTATGCCATGTCAACAGAATAGACACTCCTGACATTCTTTTAATTATCAGAAAATGCATCCACTTTTAATGCATTGTTATCTCACACAAGTATTTTTAACCTGTTTTACATGGCAAATTCCCAAGTAACATTTATATATATGCTATATTGAATACAAAGATAACATATTTGATGATAAGGATTAATGATTAAGTGAATTCAAATAAAGCTGTCTTTCACAATTCAAACTATTTGACTTGTACCTAATAAGATTTACTATGTCTTCAAATTTCTTTGTTTTTTGTAGGAGTAAAAAAAATAAAAATAAATTGGTGTCAGAGAAAGCAAATGAACGCAAAGAATAAAAGATTCAAAATTAGATATAATTAATTTTTTTTTTTGTTTTGAAATTATATTTTGACTTGTATATTTAAATAGCTCCCCCTCAGAAAATAAAAAACAAAACAAAAGATGACTGTTTTGATGTAAAATAAATTTTTACTATGAAAAAAGAATGTCTGTATAGTAATTTCATGACAATTGTTCTGTTTTGTTTTTTACTTTGGTAACTTGACTTAATAAATTTAAGTGTACTACTAGTTTAGCGGCTAGAAGTGATGACTTTTCTTGTATAAAGTGTGAGCAAGTTTAGAGAATCTTTTCTTTAAAAAATGTTTTTTTTTGTGTGTGTGTGTATTTCGCCTTGTTTTCTAAAGAGTTCTGGAAACACATATAAAAAAAAACTTTATAGGATTGTAATTTTTTTTTTTAATTGTATCACCCCGAGCAAGGCGATAATGCCACTGATGTGCAGGGGGCTACGTAAGAGTGAAAAGATTGGAAAAGAGAAAGCCGAAAACCACATCCTAAACAGGGAACAAGGGATGAGCCTCTTAACCTGTTCAATAGACGTGGATGGAGTGTGAACCGGGTGATCGGGTTTCACTTATACTTTAATACCTTCATCCCATAACAGTTGTTAAATTTCATGTATGAAATATGTATGTAAATGTTGCAACTGTTATAGGACAGGAGTAATCCAAATCTAAGTCCTACTCTTGTGGTTGGAAGCACTTCTCAATTGACCATATTTTCAAGAGAGTAGTCATACTGATCATGCTTGGTTAATTGTAGATTGGTGTGCCTATTTAACCCATGGTTGGAGTTTGAAGGCTATTGACTTTGAGGAGCTCATCCACCCTTAACAGCTTTGTGCATGTGTGTGGCTGCAATTTCGTTACCCTTCTCACCAGACCAGAGTTTGGCAAAGGAGCCAGTTTTGTCATTGAACACTCGGGTTTTGAATTCAGGGTTGTTGTTCTCTTAGATCGGTTGCCAACCAAGGCTATAGGACCCAGTCTGTTCTGCTATTTACCTATACCTAGGGGAAGAAGAGATGGATTCACACCTTTCTCAAGAATATCTTTACTTAAAGGTGAATGTAAGAACTCAACTAAAATTCTTTGTGGTTGTGGGGGGAAGTACATCAATTATTACATTTCATATATAGAATATGTATGCAAATGTATCAACTATTATGGGACAGAGGAGGTATCTGTCTTTTTTTATTCAAATTTTGAGATTTTGAAGCTAGAAATGTGAACTTATTCCAACAGATTTATCTTGTTAGTGAGTTTGACTCTAAAATGTATGTTTCTTGTGTTTTCTCTTTGGCTTAAAAACAGATCCTGTTTCTCTTTTATATTGGTTGATGACTTAAGAAGAATTCTTTTCCTTACTCTGTTTTGCTTTAAGGTTTTCTGTTTTGTTTTTTATTAATTGAAATGATGCTGGAATATTGCCTTTGTTTTCTGTCAAGATGCCAAGTAGGAATAAAGTCAGTCCTGATAACAGTGAAGGTGGTGTTGATGGTAGCTGGCGCTGGGAATTGGTGAAGCGGATATAAAGAATAGTTGTTGGAATAATGATTTTTATTAGTTGAATTTTTCAAGAAAGATAAATTTTAGTGCGAGAGACACTTATTGGTTAATTACTTTCTAGATGAGGAACAAAATTTGTTTGAATTTCTGGGATGAGGCATTAACCCGGACAGCACGTAAACAGTCTGCATCATAGATTAAATGTGGAATTTAGTTTGAAATTACCTGAAGGTGACCTGGATTGAAAGACACTTGAAGAAGGTTGGAGAACACACTAACCAAAACTTTGTTAGGCACTACTTAAATGATTGGTCCACTCATATAAACAAGGAAAGATTTTGGGTGGTGGGGATAATTTTTGTAAATTAGCATTCATCAGAACTTCCATATGCCATAAAATTTATCAGAATACAAATTTAAAAAAATTTATCAGTTATAAAATGTTTGACCACACCATTTTTATATATATTACTGTGGAGAGGTTTTCCACTTAGGAGCATTGTTTCAGTCATGCTGACTTAGAAGTTTTTGTGTAAGCATTATTATGATGTATTCACTCTTCAGGGATTTTGTTTATTCTTCATAATAATGCCTTCACGAAAGTTGGCATAACTGAAACAACACTGCTCAGTTAAGTGAAAAACCTCTGTACATCAATTCTATAAATGCTCTATATTGATATTGAGCATTTTATGACAAAAAACCTGCTTGCCAAAAATGCCTCCTTATTAGTGAACTACTGAAAAAAAAAGTAATTTTTGGCACTAAGCCCAATTACAATTCAATAATATATATACACTACCGACCATCAGTTTGAGACCACTTAGATTTATTCTCTAAGAGAAAGAAATAACAAATTTTATGTCTTAGAAGAATAAATATAGATATATTTCATTGTTGCTCACAATTGTACAATAATTAAAACCAAAATTAACAGAGTAATTTCAAATTTAATTAAAGTTAATTCATATTTTCTTTTTATCAAAGAAACCACCACAAGCCTTTATTACTGCGGAGCAAATCCTTGGCATTCTTTCTAATAACTTATAAAAATAAGTTGGTAAAAGTGATTTCCAAGCATCCTGCAAGCATTTAAACAACATTTGTTCATTTTTAGAAAGTTCATTTCGAACTGTACGATCAATTTCATCCCTTATTCTCCTTCTTTAATAGTGGTTTCTTAACTGCTACACAGCCTTTAAGCCCAGCAGAATGAAGTTGTTTCGTAACAGTAGTAACAGATACTGGATGTTGCCAAGTAGAATTCATTTCAGTTGTTAATTCCTGAGCAGAGCGGTTTTTCTTCTATTCCTCTTTCTAGATATGATCAACTGCCTATCCTCTACAATAGATGTTACTCTTGGCCTACCAGATCTTTTTCTGTCAATATTTAACTCAGTTTCCTGAAGTTGTTGAAGGCAATAAGGCATACCATTTTTTGATAGGCTTAATTTTTTTAGCAATAACATGTTCAGAATATACTTCTTTCGAAAGAATTTCAACCTGAGCTCTTTTTTCAATGCTAATCTGTTTCTTCTTTGCCATTTAAACCGTAGAAATATGGTTTACAAAAATAAATTATACTGTCGTTATAATATCTGAATAAATCTGAATTTTCAGCAAAAACTTGATCACAATAAGAGGAGTCAAGTAGCAAACTAAGTAAATGTTTACTTTAAAGTTGAAAAGAATACTTTTTTTTACTTGACATCTGCATAAGAATAACAAAAAATACAAACTCAGCAAATTTGATTCTGCTAAAAATGAAATTTTATAAACTTTGTGAAAAAAAAAAAATTGGGTGGTCCCAAACTTATGGTCAGTAGTGTGTGTGTGTGTATATATATATATATAAATGCAGCAATCCTTCTTTTATGCAAGTTTTATCAAAAATGACTGACAAGGCACTATGGTTAAGATTTCCATAGAATTCCTTATGTGGTCTGATAAACCTTTTCTTTTCAAAACATAAATTACATAAAAATTGTCTGAATGTTTCCTTTATCTAATTGTGATGTATTATAATCGTTTCACCCCCAAACAATGCAGTACTGCCACTTATGTGCATGGGGAGTTACAGTAAGAGAAAAGGAAAGAAAAAGAAACAGGGAACAAGTTACTAGGGATGTCAAAGAAAGATGAAGAGAAAGTTGGAAATCAAGAAGATAGAAGATAGCAATTGATGTTGTACTTAAATTTTTGGAGTTTAGCAGTGTAGCTATCTGGAAAGCAAGTATATGGAAGGAAGTTCCACAGTCAAGTTTCGATGAAACTTGCTATATATATATATATATATATATATATATATATATATATGTGTGTGTGTGTGTATGTTGGTGTTTTTTTAATCATATCACCCCAAGCAAGGTGATAACGCCACTGATGCTCAGAGGGCTACGTAAGAGTGAAAAGATTGGAAAAGAGAAAACTGGAAACCACAACCTAAACAGGAAACAAGGGATGAGCCTCTTCACCTGTTCAATAGACGAGGGTGGAGTGTGAACCGGGCAATAGTTTAGTCTATCTGCTCCAATATTTAGTCTATCAAGTTTATTAATTTTTACACTAAATCTTTCAAATTTCTGAATAAATTGTGTTATCAGTAAATTTTCTAAAATTCTTAACTTTTATTTTATCACCCATTTACTTAGAAAACAAATGTAGTAACAATTATCACTCAACAGCACCTACAGTATTTGAAATAACCATTAGAATAATTTAATAGTTTACCCACAATGCTATACAGTAGACTTATCCGTATATATAGTCAAGTAAAAACACACAGCACATGTCCTGACGGTTGTGTTTAGAATGAAACACCTTTGGTTGTTGACTTCAATGTCCACTTTTATAATTACATATGTTCTATCTCTGGTATTGATCGTTTTAACCCATAAACATAGCATATTTTTAAACTGTATTTTATCATGAGGATGTTTGCTCTGGTGCAGTGGATATCGGCTCAGAACGAAAAATTAGAGAGTCAAGTTCAAATTCCAGTTAAATTCGTTGCATTCCCTTATGCACAAATAACCTTGGAAAAGGTATGAATCCATCACTGTTTCCTCCAGCTATGTGTTAAATAGCACAACAAATTGGGTTCTATAGCCTTATTTGGCAACTAGTAAACTGCAGAAAGAAATGGCAATCTGCTGCAGGAAAATCTTCTACCTAGTCAGTCATGAATCAAGAGACATGTTCACCCAAGTGTGTATCATGTATGCCACTTAATTGACTGATAACTCCTATCAAAGGACAGCCAAAGTTGTTACTAGAGTTTTGCACACGTGATATTCATACTATTAGTGTTTTAGTCGTTTGAAGATACTCGTGCTCAAGACTTTGATAAGAATTGTGTGTGTGTAGTGTAGTGTTGAATTGCGATAATATTTACTGCTAAGGTCTTTTTTTTTTTTTTTTTTTTTTTTTTTACAGTGCTTTTGGCAAGCAGGTTTTTTATTGTAAAGTGCTTGATACTGAGGTGTGGATAGTGTTTGATAAACACAAAGAGTTTGTCACTTTAACTGAGCAGGTTCATGATGACTGCAGAGTTTCATGAGGGCACCGTTATGAAGTCTGACTTGTCAGCAAACCAGCCCTGACAAGTGAAAACATCATAATGGTTTCCTAACAAAACTTCAAACTTGGTATGAACCTGCTCATTTGAAGTGATTATATGTGTGTATATTTTCTTTCTTTTTTCTTTCTTTCTTTGAGATTTTCTCGTGATCATGGTCTTAAATCTTTTGGCAAGAAGTTGTCTGTGAGTTACTCCAACACACACACACACACATATATATATATATATATATATATATATATAAGGGAAGGAAAATTAAACATGTAATTTGTATTTATTGACCTATATATTTCTGTCTGTTTACTCATTTAAGGAAATCATTTTTTAATTTTTTAGTAACATTTGGGAGGTGGGTAGAGAAAACAAGATATAAATCCAGGCTGATGAACAATGTAACTTTTGACCTTCAGAATACAAGTTTAATTTCAGTGTTTTTGGGTTTTTTTCTCTCACCAAAGTCTGGAGTTATTTTATGAATGCCTGTACTCAGGATAATCTATTGAGGGGGGATCTAATACCTGGGATAGTCTGTTGTGGTTGGAGCTCGGATACTTGGGATAGTCTGTTGTGGTTGGAGCTCGGATACTTGGGATAGTCTGTTGTGGTTGGAGCTCGGATACTTGGGATAGTCTGTTGTGGTTGGAGCTCGGATACTTGGGATAGTCTGTTGTGGTTGGGCTGGATACTTGGGATTGTCTGTTGTGGTTGGAGCTCGGATACTTGGGATAGTCTGTTGTGGTTGGAGCTCGGATACTTGGGATAGTCTGTTGTGGTTGGAGCTCGGATACTTGGGATAGTCTGTTGTGGTTGGAGCTCGGATACTTGGGATAGTCTGTTGTGGTTGGAGCTCGGATACTTGGGATAGTCTGTTGTGGTTGGAGCTCGGATACTTGGGATAGTCTGTTGTGGTTGGAGCTCGGATACTTGGGATAGTCTGTTGTGGTTGGAGCTCGGATACTTGGGATAGTCTGTTGTGGTTGGAGCTCGGATACTTGGGATAATCAATTGAGAGGGGATCTAATACTTGAGATAATCTGTAGGGATGGACAGGTTAAATACTCATGATAATATTTTCTCAATTCCTTAATAGATTATCTTCATAATTTTTTTAATGTAATTGTCAAAGTTTAGACCTTTTCATTCTGTTGCCGTCTTTCCAAAACAGTACCCTCTCCCACCTCCGGATCTTAAATGGTAAAGTCAAGGGCAAAAACAAAAAAAATCTGTCAATTGAATGCATTTTATTTTGGTTGCTTTTTCTTCCTTCTTGGCATTATCTTTGGAAAAATTATGAAAATTTTCACCCACCACCATTTAAAAAAAAAAAAAAATCCTGTTTCTTCTATCATCTGTATATTAATGAGGTCAATTTAACACAGTGAAAAAATAACACACACATCATCTGCATAATGTTTCTTGTTTCTTAATTCTTTTTTAAAACTAACACTAAAATGTCCTAACTTGGAACGTAAACCAATTTTCAGTCTAACCATACCATCTGTTTCTTAGTAATTTTAAATTACTATGGTGAAGGTCTTTCCAAGGCAGATCATTCCATATTTATTAACTGCTAATTACAAGGTCATTTTCTCCAATCTGTCTGCAATATTCCCTATCAGCCATAGTGGCAGAGTAGTGAAAAGAGTTTAATAATAATTAAGCTTGAAGAAAATTAGCATTTTCAAATAATTAAAAGATAAGTTCTATAAATAATGACTTAACATTGTGGGAAGACTGCCAAACCTGTCATGTAAGCGAATAGGGCTATAATTTTCTTTCTTTGTTTGGATCATGGATGGCATAAATAGGCCAGTGCTTTCTCTCTTTACAAAAAGATAAGTTTTCATTTATTTTTCACCTCTTTAACAGAACATTTATATAGTTACATGCATATCAGTAGCATACAGAAAGGTGGCAAAGGTTGTGATGGCCCCAGGCAGCCATTCAAAAAGTAAAATAAAAATTTAGTTTATATTTAATTTGAATAAATTATTTACAAATTTAAAATGTCTTCCTTTCCCAGATTTCTCAGTATTAGGTCCTATAGCCCCCCACCCCACCCCACCTTGAGTCTTATGAGCCTACAATCAAAAAGATGGCCTCAGGCATCACCAAACCTCTGCACATCACTGATGCACATACATGCATATTATGAAATTTTATGAAAAGTTAAAAAATTGATATTAACCGACATATTTATTTAAATTTATTTGTTTGAACATTACTTTTAATGGATACTCGTACTTGAGTTTTTCGTCTGTCTTTCTATAATTAAACAGTACATTTATACATATCCACCGGCCTGAATATTTGAGAAATTTTGTTAGGAAAATATTTATCTTCTGGCAAGAACCTGGAACTTCTATATACCAGGGAGATTCCAGCATTAGATAATTTTTAACAACATTCCTCGAATATTCAGGCCAATGGAGATATAGCTATACTGTTTAAGTATAGAAAAATGGACTATCCACTCAAATTCAAGTATCTATTAAAAATAATATTCCGCCTGGTTCACACTCCACCCACGTCTATTGAACAAGTGAAGAGGCTCATCCCTTGTTTCCTGTTTAGGATGTGGTTTCCAGCTTTCTCTTTTCCAATCTTTTCACTCTTACGTAGCCCCCTGCGCATCAGTGGCATTACCACCTTGCTAGGGGTGATATGATTAAAAAAATAAAAAAAATAAAAAAATAATACTATAGTTTTAAGGTCTGTTATATTTATGAGTTTAGGTGCTCAATATCAGAGTATAGTGTATGCAAATATAAAAGTGGACATTGAGGTTGACACCTACAGGAGGCGACAGTGTGTTGCTAAATGCAATCATAAGGGGTGATGTGCTCAAATAAAAGATTAGGCAGGAACCACCCCCCCCCATCAATACTGCAAATAGTGGTAACAGCTACTGAACCTTATTTTCCTGAAAAATTGTTTTAAGAGAAAGATTTTATAAATTTCGACCTAAAACACTTACTGGCTGCTTGGTTAATGAATGCCAAATGTTTCCTTATAAGGAAACAGCTATTATTAGCATTACATTCTCCCATTCAGTATATAATTGAATGGAGAGACTCTATCACATTTTAACCTATATATTCTGGTGTTTTACCTTCTGTTTAATCTATATATTCCTGGCATCTTGAACTGATGCATTTTTTCTGTATATTTAAGTTGTAATTATGATTTTATATATAATTTTAAGTGAAAATTTCACTGAAATACATACAAGAAATTAAGAGTTTTCATCTAAAATGAATGAAACAAACTTTAAGTGAAATGTTTACAATATATGGTGAAAATACATTAGTTTAAACTAATACCAGAAAGAGGTGGAGTTAATATAATATTTTGTTATGGTTACATTTTTGCATATTAGATGCAGATTTTTTTTTTTTTCTACAATTTTCTTTTATCATTATTTTTTAGGTAATTAATCAAGAAAAAAAAATCTAACAGATTTTATGGCTAGAAGAAAAGCGGCACTAAGTCTATTTTCACCTTTTTACCAACCTGTTAAAACAGTTAATGAAATCTTAGAATATTTATTATTTTTCTTGACCTTTATTTAAGGAATGCGTTTTCCAGTTTCTCATCAGATATCTGAAATTCCTTAACATGTCTGTGAATTTGTTACTGAAAAGATTTGGTTTTCCTCAACAAATTTTATCAGCGTGACAATGAAAAATTCTTCTGATGACTAATGCATTAGAGGAAATGAATTTTCTTTTCAAGTTTTTAAATTCTTATTATTTTCTGTTTTATACTGGCACTTGAATAATTCAATCACAAACAGCAGTAAGTTTCATTATAGTAGACTCTAAGTAAATTTCTGGTTAAACATCTTAATATAAATTTTAATTAAATTCTATATTTTTCTTCACACCTAAATAATCATAAATTATATTTTTAACTAAATGTTCAGTCAGTTAAGTGCTATACATGATACACGCTTGGGCGATCATGTCTCGAAAGAGACATGACTGACTGGGCAGAAGATTATCCCGCAGTAGGTTGCCATTGCTTTCTGCGGTAGACTGGTTGCCGACCAAGGCTATAGAACCCAGTCTGTCCTGCTATTTAACCCATAACTGGAAGGAAGAGACGGATTAATACCTTTCCCAAAGGTATTTGCGCGTAAGTGAATACAATGGATTCAACTGGAATTCGAACTTGGCTCCTCGGTTTCTCGTTCCAAGCCGATATCCACTGTACCACAGCGCAGTTATCATTAAAATGGTTCATCAGTCCATCTCTCACCAGAGTAAAAATCCAGATGGTTCATCAGTCCATCTCTCACCAGAGTAAAAATCCAGATGGTTCATCAGTCCATCTCTCACCAAGAGTAAAAATCCAGATGGTTCATCAGTCCATCTCACACCAGAGTAAAAATCCAGATGGTTCATCAGTCCATCTCTCACCAAGAGTAAAAATCCAGATGGTTCATCAGTCCATCTCTCACCAGAGTAAAAATCCAGATGGTTCATCAGTCCATCTCTCACCAGGTAAAAATCCAGATGGTTCATCAGTCCATCTCTCACCAAATCATTCAGATGGTTCATCAGTCCATCTCTCACCAGAGTAAAAATCCAGATGGTTCATCAGTCCATCTCTCACCAGAGTAAAAAAAAATCCAGATGATTACATCAGTCCATCTCTCACCAGAGTAAAAATCCAGATGGTTCATCAGTCCATCTCTCACAGAGTAAAAATCCAGATGGTTCATCAGTCCATCTCTCACAGAGTAAAATCAGATGGTTCGTAAGTCCATCTCTCACCAAATCAAAATCCAGATGGTTCATCAGTCCATCTCTCACCAGAGTAAAATCCAGATGGTTCATCAGTCCATCTCTCACCAGAGTAAAATCCAGATGGTTCATCAGTCCATCTCTCACCAGAGTAAAAATCCAGATGGTTCATCAAGTCCATCTCTCACTAGGGCAAAATCCAGATGGTTCATCAGTCCATCTCTCACCAGAATAGAAAATCCAGATGGTTCATCAGTCCATCTCTCACCAGAGTAAAAATCCAGATGGTTCATCAGTCCATCTCTCACCAGAGTAAAAATCCAGATGGTTCATCAGTCCATCTCACACCAGAGTAAAAATCCAGATGGTTCATCAGTCCATCTCTCACCAGAGTAAAAATCCAGATGGTTCATCAGTCCATCTCTCACCAGAGTAAAATCCAGATGGTTCATCAGTCCATCTCTCACAGAGTAAAAATCCAGATGGTTCATCAGTCCATCTCTCACCAGAGTAAAAATCCAGATGGTTCATCAGTCCATCTCACCAGAGTAAAAATCCAGATGGTTCATCAGTCCATCTCTCACCAGAGTAAAAATCCAGATGGTTCATCAGTCCATCTCTCTGGAAGTAAAAATCCAGATGGTTCATCAGTCCATCTCTCACACCAGAGTAAAAATCCAGATGGTTCATCAGTCCATCTCTCACCAGAGTAAAAATCCAGATGGTTCATCAGTCCATCTCACCAGAGTAAAAATCCAGATGGTTCATCAGTCCATCTCTCACCAGAGTAAAAATCAGATGGTTCATCAGTCCATCTCTCACCAGAGTAAAAATCCAGATGGTTCATCAGTCCATCTCTCACCAGAGTAAAAATCCAGATGGTTCATCGTCCATCTCTCACAGAGTAAAAATCCAGATGGTTCATCAGTCCATCTCTCACCAGAGTAAATCCAGATGGTTCATCAGTCCATCTCTCACCAGAGTAAAAATCCAGATGGTTCATCAGTCCATCTCTCACCAGAGTAAAAATCCAGATGGTTCATCAGTCCATCTCTCACCAGAGTAAAAATCCAGATGGTTCATCAGTCCATCTCTCACCAGAGTAAAAATCCAGATGGTTCATCAGTCCATCTCTCACCAGAGTAAAAATCCAGATGGTTCATCAGTCCATCTCTCACCAGAGTAAAAATCCAGATGGTTCATCAGTCCATCTCTCACCAGAGTAAAATCCAGATGGTTCATCAGTCCATCTCTCACCAGAGTAAAAATCCAGATGGTTCATCAGTCCATCTCTCACCAGAGTAAAAATCCAGATGGTTCATCAGTCCATCTCTCACCAGAGTAAAAATCCAGATGGTTCATCAGTCCATCTCTCACCAGAGTAAGAAATCCAGATGGTTCATCAGTCCATCTCTCTCACCAGAGTAAAAATCCAGATGGTTCATCAGTCCATCTCTCACCAGAGTAAAAATCCAGATGGTTCATCAGTCCATCTCTCACCAGAGTAAAAATCCAGATGGTTCATCAGTCCATCTCTCACCAGAGTAAAAATCCAGATGGTTCATCAGTCCATCTCTCACCAGAGTAAAAATCAAGATGAGTTTCATCAGTCCATCTCCCACCAGAGTAAAAATCCAGATGGTTCATCAGTCCATCTCTCACCAGAGTAAAAATCCAGATGGTTCATCAGTCCATCTCTCACAGAGTAAAAATCCAGATGGTTGCTGTGTTCATCTCTCACCAGAGTAAAAATCCAGATGGTTCATCAGTCCATCTCTCACAGAGTAAAAATCCAGATGGTTCATCAGTCCATCTCACCAGGTAAAATCCAGATGGTTCATCAGTCCATCTCTCACCAGGTAAAATCCAGATGGTTCATCAGTCCATCTCTCACCAGAGTAAAAATCCAGATGGTTCATCAGTCCATCTCTCACTGCCAGAGTAAAAATCCAGATGGTTCATCAGTCCATCTCTCACAGAAGTAAAAATCCAGATGGTTCATCAGTCCATCTCTCACCAGAGTAAAAATCCAGATGGTTCATCAGTCCATCTCTCACCAGGCAAAAATCCCAGAATGGTTCATCAGTCCATCTCTGTCAAATAAAAATCCAGATGGTTCATCAGTCCATCTCTCACCAGAGTAAAAATCCAGATGGTTCATCAGTCCATCTCACACCAGAGTAAAAATCAAGAAAAAAAAGTACATCAACTGAAAAATATTTCAACCCCAGACAAATGTTATAGACAAAAAAAATATGACATTAAACTGTAATTACTTTTTTAAAGGTAATTATTCTCTTTTTTTTTTTTTAAATAACATTTTTTTTAACCTAGGATTGCATATATTTTTAATTATAAATATTCACAATTTTCTTTGGATATATACTCTTTACTTCTCTCACCATAACTTTCTTTAATGATATCTTTGTTTATTAAATTACCATATTCCTGATGTACATATTTGACCATATTTCTACTATGTGCAAATCTCATTGATGTGTTCATGGATGGAGATATATATATATATATATATATATATATATATATTTTTTTTTTAAATTGTAAATTTTTAAACACATCTTGAAAAACCCACCAAGTATAAACGCAGAGGGGGAAAAAATGGAAACAAAAAAAGAAATGAATCAAGCACTTGAACATTAGTCAAAGTACTAGTCGAAAGAAAAAAAACCCGAGACAAGGAACTAACATGTAAAGTGCTCAATACAATAGCAGAGCAAATAAATAAGTAAGTAGCTAACCTAGAGCCAACTTGCCCTAACCTAGCTAACCTAGTTTGCCAACTTGGCCTGATGATCCATTAGGTGGAACCTAGGTAGGTCCGTTGGCTCTTGGTTAGCTACTTATATATATATATATATATATATATATATATATATATATAAAAATTTTTTTTTTTCTTAAATTCACAAGTGTTTCTAAGTAGCAAGTTTACTATGGTAATTATTATTTTCCTTAAGTTTTTGTCAGTTGTGTTGTAAGCATGCTCGCACAGAGCAAAACAAGGAAATAAAAAAAAATACATTAGACATCCAGCTATTTTTTCACAAATTCCATCTTCTATCCTTTCGTCAGATATTTCCTATCAATCATTTCATCATAGTTTCATTAATTCCTCAATATAAATTCAATAAGAGGTTATTACTAAACAAATGAAACATTGTGCCCATGTCATCAGCACTATTGTTATTTTTCCACATGATTATCTTTTCATTTGATGCACTTGTCCAATTTTCTTTGAATTTTTATAAAAATTTGGTAATCGCTTTAATGTTTAATATCTACCTCCACTTCAATTTTTTTTTTTCAGCTGTTTTTTAATTATTTGGTTATTAATATTAAAGAAGAAAAATAGAATGCGATGACTTTTATTATTATACATATGGTGAATGGTACATAAAATAATCAAGAAAAGTCTGGTCTAATGGCAACAAAATTTTAGTAATGCATGGTTTTTTTTTTTTTTACAAAGAATTTTTATTTATTTTTCAAATAATATATGTGTATTTGAATAAATAAAAATCACCACTTAATTTTTTTTCTTTTTCAAGTTATTAGCTTTTAACTTAAGACGCAATGAGTTGAATTAGAGTTCCAGAAAGAGAAGCTCAAAAAGAATAGCGTCAGTTAGATTTGTAAAATATTCTACAGAGAAATACAAAAAAAACAAAAAAAACAGACACTTTTATGGCCTGATGAGATGAGTAATAATGTTTTGGCATTTCAGGTGGACTGTTACTCACCCACCATTCATCATGATTTCTATTTTTGTACTAAAAAGAATTTTCCAAGATTTATAGGCTTGTTCACCTGGCAAGAGTGAGATGGGTTACTCCTGGGCAAATTAAGGTAAATCAAGTAGGTCTTGAACCTGCTAAGATTTTCTCTAGTGAGACAAGTACACAGAATCTCAATAATTTCATCGCATTCTAGCTCAAAGGCAAGAATGAGACAAAATACCAAGGTATGATAAGGCTTATAAAAAGGCAAGTGCAAAAAACATGTTGTAATAACACAAAAGACCAAGATAATAGTTGGAATTGAAGATTTATATAGAGATATGTAAGAGCTGAGGCTGTTGTTGTAGAAGTATAGTTTTAACACACTAATATATATTCATGTAAAAAGCAAGAAATTTAATATCAGACTCTGTCCCCCTCTGGATGCACAGTATGTCAGGAGGCACATGCTGTAAAACATATCTTAACCAATTGAAGTTATCTTGTCCCTATATGCTAACAGTTTTAGGACATGACTAATACAAGGACCTTTTCAAGAAGATAAAAATATAGACTCTCTTAGCCTACTTGAAGAGAGTGGGTCTATGCCACAAATTATAGCACTAAATGACTCTGTTCTAGAGATATAACTAGAGAGTGATGGGACCAACAACCCAAAGGACGGTTTACAATACACATCTAATAAAAAAAAATCTTTTTGTCATTATAACAGAACAGTTAATCAACCTATTTAAAAGCTTGCACATGGAAACCTTTTTACAAGAGGAAGAACATAATGTCATTTTTGACAACAAGGATAAATTGGTAGTAAGACTCTACTGGTCATAAAGTGGGGTAATGGTTTTATTTTGTTATAAAGTAATAAACTGATCACCCATTAATTTCTACATATAATAATAAAAATAACTGGAAACAAATATTTTTAAAGGCTGACTTGTGAAAACCTAATTAATGTAGGATTTATCAAAATATTCTGGACAGCATAGATAAACTAGTATGAATATAAGATTATGTAGTTCATAAAGTAAGGGATTGATTTTCTATTGTTATAAAGTAATAAATTGATCCCTCATTAATTACCACATTACTAATTGCAAACATACAGGTTGGGGCAGAGCAACTTGCTTATTTGGAATAACAAATAAAACAAAAGTAATGCAGATATACATGTAATTCTTTAAACAGCATCAATTACAATATTTAAATTTTATGTTTTACAAGCTTTAAAGATGACATCAGTCAGATGGCGTCCATTCTGCTCAATACACTGGGTTAATCGTACTCTAAAGTTTCGGTCAACTCTTTCCAGCATATTGGTGGGTATGTTGGCGACAGCTTGACAAATGTTGTTCTTCAGGTAAGCCAGAGTGTTAGGACAATTGTTGTAAACAATTGACTTCAGTTAGCCCCATAGAAAAAAGTCACAGGGTGATAAATCAGGGGACCATGCTGGCCAATGCAATGCAATGGCCTCTCAAGGAGATGAGGTGTCCTGGAAAATCCTGCTGCAAAACTGTTGTTGACACATGCTGTGTGTGCCGTATAAAGTAAACAGAAACAAACTTTAAATCCTGCACTCTCGAGTAAGCCCCTCCCCACTATTCTCGGAGCAACCATCGCTTCAGGGCGCCAAACTCTAATATGAAAATTTCAAAGTGTTTGAGATGTCAATCTGAGGACTGTGCAGAGGATTCATAAAGAGTTGGATGAGTCTAATGAGGAGATAGTGCTGCCCTGAGCCAAGAAAGTAGATGCTGGAAGATCCTATGTCTAGCAACAGGACTCTGCACCATGCCACACAAGCAGGAGAACTCAAGTCATAGCTGTCAGAAAAGAGTTGCAGGTGATTCTGAAGTTGTCTGGGGGTCGTGGTTGAAGCCAATTGTGATTTTTATTGAATAAATTTACTTTTTATGATTTCAATATATTTTTGTAATTATGGTAAATATATCTATTAAAATGAAATGTTCATGTTATTTTCATTTTTGCATAATTGAGATAATAATTTATCTATCACACCCTGGATATAAAAACTAACAAATGGAAACCTCATAACAGTAAGATATAAAATATTTTGTTTAATGTGTCTGGTGTATATAGTTTAGCTGATTTCATTTAGCTTTTTCATCGTTTTAATTATTAAATGAATGTGTGTTGTGGTGCAGTGGATATCAATTCTGAATGACAAATCAGGGAGCCTTGTTTGAATTTCAGTTGAATTCCTTACATTTACTTGCACACAAATACCCCTGGGAAAGGTATTAATCTGTCTCTTCCCTCCAGTTATGGGTTAAATAATAGGACAGATTGGGTTCTATAACCTTGGCTGGTCACCAGTCTACCGTAGAAAGCAATGGCAACCTACTGTGAGGTAATCTTCTGCCCAGTCAGTCATGTCACGAAAGAGACATGATCACCCAAAGCATGTATCACGTAAGACACTTAACTGAATTGTTAAATATCCCACATTGTGATAACAGAAGATCTACCAAGAAAAGTGTAAGAACCTTAATGTTGGTTTACTCTGAAAGATCTAGTGATTAAAACACTTTCTATACACTTTCCTGAGTAAATTGCTTTTGCGTTTAATTAAAGTAGCATTTTTTTTTTTAAATCAAACTTATGGTCAAACTCATTATGAAGAGCAACTAATGCACCAAGTGATTTGTTTTTTAAAAGATGCCTTTTGTGCTTGCATAATATTTCATTTAAATTCCTTGAGGTTTCTCTTAGGTATTTATTGTGGCAATTATTACAGGTGATAGAGTAAATTCCTCCTACAAGTTTAAAAATGCTTTTTATAGTGATGACATTATAAAAATACAAAATAATATAGATTTTAATTGAACATTGTCACAATGCTTTTAGTATAGAGCAAGTTGAGCATTTGTTTTGCATCAATGATTAGCATTTTTTATGTAGCATATATAAATATTTCTTTGAGTGAGTTCAATAGATTTATCTTATCCTGATAAGTGATATACGTGCTATGTACACAGATGGGAAAATATATATATATATATATATATATATAGAATAAAAATTGTGAGAGGCTGTGAATGTTTTGCTTAAAATGTATATTGTTGTTGTTATTATACATGTTATGATACTTTAAGGGTTCATAATGGTATTTGTGATGCTACACGTGTTTCAAGTCTAATATTGACTCTCTTCAGGCGAATAAATTTGTGGTTTTACGTGTCGAGTTCTTTTTGTTTCTGAGGGTCAAGTTGTTGTTTATAAATAAATAAGTTAGTAGAAAAATAAAAATAAATCAAATGTTGGTGGGTTGAATTGTCTGTTTTTTCACATTATCTTCTAGGTGCCTTACTTATCTACAAGTCTATTCGTTGGTCAATTGGTTGTTTTTATTGCTTTGAAGATATTTTGAATTTGGTGTGTGTATGTGTGAGAGATTATATGTAATCTCTGATATCTATACACATAGGATAATATCTATAGTTATTAATATATACTTAATAGCTGTGTTATATTATGTTTAGCACAGTTTTATTAGCGCCAAAAATATTTATATGTGCATGTACTTGCATATTTATTGATATATATAAAACCAGTTTAATGTGTTGCTTTTGCAAATATTTGAAAAATATAATTAACCCAGAAACTTTTCTTTTTTTTCTTAATCAATTCACCCACACCCCCACTCCAGCAAGACAATAAAACCACTAAAATGCAAGGGGTTACTGAGAATGTGAGAAAATATGCAGAAAAAATATATTAAGGCGAGAGAACAATAAAAGAATAAGAATTAAGAAGACAGAAGATAACGGTTGACGCTGCATTTAAATTTTTGAAGATCAAAGTTGACTGAGAAGCAAGAATCCAGAAGAAAAAAGAGAAGCAACTGTTAGCATAGGACTTATAATAATATGAGAAGAAGAAAGCATAATTAAGGCGAGTGAACAATAAAAGAATAAGAATTAAGAAGACAGAAGATAATGATTGATATTGCGTTTAAATTTTTGAAGATCAAAGTTGACTAGAAAGCAAAAAGCTGGAAGAGAGTTCTACAAGCAGGAAGTGCAAGAGAAGAAACTGTTAACAAAAAACTTAGTTACATCTGACCAACATTAAATCCGAAGACCCAATTGCTAAAACTTTGGGATAAAAACAAAAATGGGGATATCTGTCCAAATAGACTGTCGAAATTGTTAACTCTAACCGCCTCTTCTACTCTAACAGTTTATTTTCTCGCACTTCCCGTTTTTGGCACTCTCTCCCGTTTGCTTGCGTCCCTGATTGGTACAATCTCTAAAAGTTTAAATGCAACATCGTTGCAATCTTCTGTCTCCTTTATTCCCATCTTTCTCTTATCCTTTCTTTGACATCCCACAAACCTTGCTTTTTATTTCACTGTAATCTCCCTGTGCTCCAGTGGAGGTCCTGCCTTGCTTGTGGTGAAATGATTTTAAAAAAATAGTTTATGGCTAATAGACTAGAGATCCTCAGCAAACAATTATCTCTGTAAAAGTTAGACATTCACTGACAAATCATTATCTGATTTGAAAATAGGCCTAATTATTGCCTACTGTAGAAACACTTTGTTGTCGTCTTGCAGCCTTGGCTGAGATAGAACCCACTACACCCCTTCAGAATTCCCTGTGCATTTGGAACCCTGGCGCAATTTGTAGCGAAATTCATAATCTTGTCAAATAGCTGAATACTTGATGCTTTGCCAGGGCTACCAAAACTGTTTTTATTGTGACACCAACACTAGATGGGTTGGCTCCAAGCCCATCCAGTTATTTAATCCATAACTGGAGGGAAGTGATGGATTAATACCTTTCCCAAGGGTACTAGTGCTTAAGTGAATGCAGGGTACTCAACTGGAATTCGAACTCGGCTCACCAATTTCTCCTTCCAAGCTGACATCCACTGCACCACAACGCACATCCATCACTGAATGCTTACAGTGCCTGGTATTCCCAAGCGGTCACCCATTTAAGTACTGACTAGGCTCACATTGCTTAACTTCAGTGATCGAACGAGAACCAGTGTATTTAACGTGATATGCCGTAAGCATAGAAACACTTAGATTCTTAATATTTACTTTAGATGCAAGCAAAAGAGAGTTCTCTGGTTATATATTAAAAGATGAGAATCTTTGAACTTTGCCCATACCACTAATATTGTAACATAGTTGGCAAATTTTCAATGTGCGCATCTTCTATCCTGATGTTGGGCATTTCTTGCTTCGTTGATAATTTTGGTCAATCTGTCCATAACATATTGTTGTTAAATCACTTGGGAAGCACATAAAAACTGACAAGTTGGTCTGCTTCAAATACAAGAAATATTTTCAAAGAAATACAAAGAAAAAGAAAAAAAAATACAATGTTCTTTTATAGTCAGTACCTCACAAAAGCTTAGAACAAGTAAAAAGAAGAGAAAAAGGTTTTGTTTTTTTGTCTACTCAAAATAAATCTTGACACACAAAGTCTATGATAACCATTTATACATTATATATTATTTACCTATAAAAATAATTAGCATAGAACTTAGGCTACATCTAAACATTTAAATTACAAAAAGAGAGACCTTGTCACCAACCTAATCAGTCAGTTAAGTGCCGTACATGATACACACTTGGGTGATCATGTTTCCAATAGACATGACTGACTGAGCAGATTTTCCTGCAGTAGGTTGCCATTACTTTCTGTGGTAGACTGATTGCTATAGAACCCAATCTGTCCTGCTGTTTAACCCATAGCTGGAGGAAGAAGAGATGGATTAAAACCTTTCCCAAGGTATTTGTGCAACAAATTCAACTAGAATTTGAACTCTGCTCTTCAATTTCACATTCCGAGCCAATATCCACTGCACCACAATCTAGGTACTAAAGAAGAAAGTTCATCAGAACATGTGACAAAATAATCATGGTCAGGATTTGTTTTACAACAAAACATAGTTCTGTTTCTTTTTTCTTTTCTTTTTTTTTTTAATATACAAATCAAAATATATTTAAAAAACAATTATATCAAATTTAATTCTGAATTTTTTTTATCTTTCCATAACAATTACTATGAAAAATATTTATAAAAAAGGCATGTGATAGCAGTGAAAAGTGACTGAAGCTGATATGCCAGGTCAGCACTAATAATATTGCAGATTCTTCTTTGTATTTTATGAAGAATCTCTAAATACAAAGATGTACCCAACCAGATGTGGTAGCAATATTCGATGCATGATAGATTTATAAATGTGTATGATTGATTTTGATGATTCTCATTTCATAAATTCAGACATAGACTAACTGATTAGTTTTAAATATGGAAATTAATTTTTTTTTCTTTTTTATTATTTCATCCCCAGTCAAGGCAGGACTGCCACTAGTGTGCAGGGGGTTACAGTGAGAGAAAAGACTGATTACAGAGGCTATTATTGAATAAAAGATAAATGGGATTCAAGAAGATTGATGTTTCATTTAAATTTTTAGAGATTGTAGCTATCAGGAAAGCAAGTAAACAGAAAGGAGTTCCATAGGCGGGAAGTGCAAGAAAAGAAACTGTTGTAGTAAAAGTGGCGGTTACATTTAACTATTTCAGCTGCAAAAGAGTGGGACCTAGATGCCAATCTAGTAGCGCACTTAAATTCCCGTGGTCAGGACATCAGGGGTGAGGGTCACCATAGTAATTGCCATGAAAATATTTACAGAAAAGACAAGAAAGCCACGTCATGTCAATAAGAAAGTGACTGAAGTCAAGATGTCAAGTCAGTAATAGGATATCTGTATATGAAAAATGTATTTTACTGTGGGCATTAACCTATTTCTTTTTATTTAAATTCAAGATTGTCATGATTCGTCAAATTAGTCTCAACAATGGATGAGGGGAAACAAATTTCATTTGAACTAATTTTTTATTGTGCATCTTTTCTCAAGACACACAAAATATCCTCATTCCACCACACAAAATACTCATCTCACTGACAGAAGTCCTACCCCACCCAAAAAATAAATAAAATAGATGAGGAATGAAGTCATAGCACCCACATAATGTAATCTAGATAGATTCCTTACCCACAACTGTTCATCTCCCATTGGCATTGGTTAAGTAGTTAGAGCAACAAATCAGCAGTGTTGAAATTAGAGGTTCACCCTTTACAAGGCTCAGGAGGCACTTGAGAAGGTAGAGATTACAAAGTAAGGGGTACAGTTTATACAGATACATAGAAAAGAGAGTGGTTAATGATGAAGAGAAAACATTCTCTTGGGAGTCAGTTGCATAGAGCAGTGGTTCATGGGAAGAAGCTTCTCAAATGGAACTTTCTTCTCACCAATGGAATACAAGGAGAATGGGAGTGGTTTGCTACAATGTGCATAGGGTGGCAGGTCCTAGTCATAATGGTTAAAACTTGTGGAAATAAGGAATGTATTTTGTCCGTGCTCTTTCCCTGGAAGTAGTGATAGAGCAGTGGGAGACTTGTGACATTTTGTCCATGAGAGAGTGGGGGAGTGCAGGATGCATAGGTTCATTCTTAGAAAATCATTTGAAACAAATTACTGATTCTGATCAAGAATATTATATCTATTCTATTAAATGTGTTTCTGTGCATCAAATATTTGCCATCTGGACTAGTTAAGGCCTGTGAGAATTCTTCAACTTATAAAATAAGTTGGTAATTTTAAATTCCAGGAATTGAAAAATCATGTCACAGAGAAAATAAAAGAAATCGATTTAATCATGAGGGCACTTGTATTTAGTACATAAAGTATTGAAGCAATGCTTGTAAAATCTATTAAAGCTTAACCAAGTGTTTATTTCCATTTGTTTGGGGGTCTGATATCTTACTGACTTTGTTGTAAAGAGATATATTGTTGATCTGTGTACTAATTAATTTTTACTAACACTTATTATGAACTACATGGAGATATTTGTGAAAAAAAGTTGCTAACAGTTGCAATTTTTATAACAACAAAAACAGCAATGGCAAAGCTAGACTATTCAACAATTAATATCTGTATGTCACAACTGCATTGTGAATAAGGTAAAAAAAAAAAAAAAAAAACTCTTTCAGTGATTTTTTTTTTTTTATTAACCTAAGCAGATCTATTCTTACTCCAAGATTTTAAAAACTAATACTTAGTATCAGAAGTAAGTAATGTTGTATGGTGATATATTGGGTTGGTAAGAAAGTTCATTCTGTTACTGTTAAAAATAATTTAAGAAAAAGAAGATATTGTCTTTTATTTTTAATTAATAAACTCAGCAAACTTTTTGGCCAAATCAGTAACTGTTTTTATTCTTAGGCAATTCCCATATACTTGATGTTTGTAATTGTTTAAAAGAAAAAAAATTAAGATTCAGAACAGTCCATAATAATAAAATTAAATTATTTAAATAAAGATATAAATTTAAAGTAAAAATGAAAATTAATCTTACCATGCACTCCTTGTTGCAAAGTATGACACAAAAAAAAATTAGTGAAAGTCAGTTAAAAAAAGATATATATATATATATATATATATATATATATATATATATATATATATCACATCTATGAAGCCAAAATCTCAATATCTGCTGCATTACATAGTTTTCTGATACACAGCAGAAATATGCCTACATAGGCAAGATAAGTGACAGCCAGGAAGTTAATATTGAAGGATGTCATTATAACAGGTGTTTAATATCTTTCCTGGAGGCATTGACCCTTCCGAAGAACAAATAGAAGATTTAACCTTTCTAATTTACTCATCAGCTCAGTGTAAACAATAAATTGTTCCAGTATATTTTTCAAATATGAGGCATGGCAGTATAGAATATCATAGCAAGACAACACCCCCCACCCCCGCACACTCTCCAGCCTTCATCTCTAAGCTATTGGAGAAGGAAGTACTATAGTGTATATCACTACCCACTCCCTATAGACAGACTCTCAGCCATTACCAGTTATAAATGCAACTTCATTTTCTGCCCTGAACCCACCTACAACCAGCTTTACCTAGTTGGGGGAAAAAGCAAATCTAAGGTGACTGCAGATTCTGAGAAGGTATTTTTAAACCATCCCTAGTTTGCCGAACGGCTCTACCTGTTCTTTGGGTGAGCAGCAAGGACTAACCCACTCTCGTTTTATATATAGTTCTATTACCTGCTGGCAAATTTCGATTAGGATTTTTCATCTATCTTCCTCCTATTTCTTAGTGTCTTTGCTTGGGTTACCAACAACTTATGCTACGGAATATGGCTAAGAAACCGGTTCCAACTCCAGTGAAAGGTACCATGTTATTTGTGATCCTTAAGTTGTTTCTGTCACCTCCCTTAATTTTTTTTTTCATTACACATTCACATTTACAAGCTAACCCATGCACGCTACTCATGCACTGAAGGGAAAAAAGAAAAAAAAATTATCATCCTGTTGATTCTTAATATATATATATTTTTTTCTAAACTGTGAAGTGAATCTCATCTTTCTCCGCAAAAAAAAAATTTCTTTAAAATATTTTTAGTTGGAGCCATCATTTGCGGGGGGAAAAAACATTACAATTTAAGTTGTTTTTTACATATTTTTTCTTCAATTTTATAAAGCTTCATGACAGTTTTTAACAACAAATAATAAAGAAAGGCTTTACGAAAGAAATATTGACTAAAAAATACAACAAATTTTAATTGTTAAATTTTAATACTCTTTCATTTCCACTGCTATTTTATTTGTTTTATAAATGATCAGATATAATAGGATTGAAAAAATAACTTTTGATAAAACTTGTTAAATATTTCTTTAGTAAAATGCCGGCACACATGTTTTGATGTTTTCTGGGTTTTTTGTTTTCTCTACATGCATACACATACATATATATAGAGACAAAAGAAAAACTTATCTTAGCCGACACTTTTGGTTTTCTGATAGACTTTATCAAGGCAAATGTAAACATTTTATTTGGTAACAAATTTTTTGTTTTTATTCATGTTGTCCTTTTACAGATATATTCTTAGTTATATCTGAATTTTTACACACACACACACATATATATATATATATATATATATGTGTGTGTGTGTGTGTGTGTATATATATATATATATATATATATAGTCTCAGGTGATTGAAAATACTGTGGTTAACAAGAATTATGGTGCCTTTGTTGATGAATTTCAACTTATCAAGAAAAATTTTGGATAACTAGAACAGATTATTGTAAAAAAAAAAGACACACATTATCTATATTATCTAATGAAACCTTGAATAAAGATATGCTGCCTATATATATATATATATATATATATATATATATATATATATATATGAGAGAGAGAGACAGTGGTACTAAGTAGAGAATATATTTTGGCAGCAACCTTTTTTTTAAGCATCTTTCATTAAATACAACCAACAAGGATGATTTAATCAATCTTAAGTTTTTCCAGCATTCTAACATTTTTCCATTTTTCAGGAGTTAAAGAATATATAAATTGTTCATAGTTCTTATTCTTTGCAATGCTTTAGCCTCTGTGTGTGTGTATATATATATATATATAGTGCACAATGAATGCTGTTAATAATAAAATGATGATCAAGATAACAGCTACAATTTATGTTAAGAATGAATATATATATATATATATATATATATATATATATATATATATATGTGTGTGTGTGTGTGTTCCTCACTGTTTGGTACAAGTTTTAGGCAAAAATTAAAATTGTAATATGTCAATATTTATAACCTACTTGTGAGTTGGTGGATCAGTCCTTTTGCTGATGAAATAAATAAATTGATTGAGTTTACAAAAATTAAGAAAAAAAATATAAAAGTATTTGATTAAAAAAGTGTGTGTAAAATGAAAATGTCTGAAAATTATCAAAGACAAGAAAAACAAACATATCATCAGAGAATGTGTGTGTGTGTAAATATTCTCAAATAATCTGAGAAGAACAGTATAATTTTTTAAAAAAAGGAGAGACAAGAGGAAGACTACATTTTGTTTTAGACATGTTTAATCTACAAATGAACTCTACTGAAGTAAAACATTGTTTTGCCTCAATAAAGTCTGCCAGTTGTCCTCATTTCTTTTTATGTATCTATCTATCTATATATATATATATATATATATATATATATATATATATATATATATATATATAATGAACATGCAAAAGATTAAAAATAATGGAAGCATTACTAATAAAAAAAAGAGAGAAATCCTACACTTAATAACATCAATTCTGAACACTACTTACTGTATTACGAATGTAACATACGCAAGACACTATAAACATAAATTTTACATATATTTATTTACAAGTAAAACAAAATTAATTCTTGATAACGGCTAAAAGTATAGTCAAAAGTGCTCGAAAATACAAAACTTTTGGACAATTCTTATATGATTTGAGTTCGGGGCGGGGGGATATAAGATTATATAAAAAACTTAATGATGATACCTTGTCTGTCATTTTTAATGAAACCTGCATAAAAGAGAGATTGTTATCTAAATACACACAATATATATATATATATATATATATATATATATATATATATATATATAACAGTATGTAATTTTTACAACTGCTAAGATAAACTCTGTATTTACAATTGTTTAATTATGTGTTGAGTTTTCCTCTCAATATTTTTTATTGCTCTGGTTAATATCTATTGAGCTCTCTATTTTTATCTATTTAATATTTCATATTAGATAAAAAATTTTTGATTATCGTTTCTGTTTTTAGGGGTTTGTCATTCATTTTTTACTATATATATATATATATATATATATATATATATATATAGTTAGTTTTTGGAGCATACTAAAAAAAAATTCTCTGATCCATAAGCCCTAAAATTTTTTAATTCTTTTTGAAAAGTTGGTTTGGAGTAAATTGTTCTCACTGCCATTTCATGAAATAAAACATAATAAGACACCATAATGTAACCTGGCAACATAACTTACTAATGAGATATTCGACTGTTATCTATAAGAAGCATTCCTCAATGCCAATAAATGAAAATGTTTTGTGTTATTACAACAATGGAATATCTCATTAGTAAACAGGTTATCTGAATGTGCATACATTTGTTAACAATTTTACCAGTTTCTTAGAAATTGGTAAAAGCAAATATCTACTGAAAATAAAAAGTAAATTAAACCATATCTCTTTAGAATTTAGAAAAGTCATGGCTCACAACAGCTTCATTTTCCATATCTGCAAATTTCCATGATTGTCCTTGGAAAGAGTAGTAGAGCGATTTTCCATTACCTTTGTGGTCTTAACATTTAAAATTGTTACTCCTATCAAGGCTGGAGACACCAGTCTACCCAACTATATTTTAATTGTAGTTGGTGGTTGGGGAGAGATTCTATTTCCAATGGTACAAAGTGAATGCAGCTGCCTTGGTTGGAACTTGAACTAAGCCAGCTGATTCCGTTTTTTTCATGTCGTTAACCATTACGCCATTTACACATATGTTTGTTTAAACTGAGAAAAAAAATGTTGTTTTTTTTTTTTATCTTAGAGCATCAGATATTAATCCTATACAAATACTTAGTGACTTGTTATTATTTAGGCACGTTCTTTTCATCTGCCAAAGAAAAATCCAGGAAATTTCATTAATAAGCTGAACATTAAAACCAAAATTGTTTTCTTTTAAAATAATTTCCCATCTCACCTTGTGATAATTGTATAAGTTTGTTTCTTGTTAAATTATACTCTGTTCTATAAGAATTATTACATTTGCATAAGGATTTCATGTAGTAAAGATGATATTAAGACTGTTATAGGACAGAAGTGGCATTAATTATTTAGTCACACCTCTATTCCATAATCATTGTCACATTTGCATATGCATTTCATAACAGTAAATGTAACCTATAAGAGCCTCATTCATCCATCACAGTTTTCATATTTATACTATAATAAGAGTCATGTCCGTCTGTCCATCAAATGATTCAACCAGTAATAAAATACACAGCATTTCCTTTACTAATAAGATATACAATATTTCTTGCAGTAATATTTTAATTAAAATTTAAACTTAAACATAAAATTGAAAATTAAAATCTTAGAATTTGAATTAATAGGTAGAATGCTATGAGGGCAAAGAGTAGATGTTTTGTGCCTATGGGTTGGGAAGGTGTTACTTGTAACTATTATGGGAAAGAGACAGCATTAAAAAAATGTTCCATACTTTCTGAACATTAAACAAATAATATTCTGTTTCACATTGGAAAATTATGATTACTACATTACCAGAAGAGTCCACTGCTTAGATATGATCAGTTTGCATATTTAGGCAATAGATACTTTTTTAAGTATCAATGAAAGCAAAATGTTCAATTGATAACCATTTTCCATTTGTTCTTTCTCTTGTTGTCCTGTCAGATACAAATCCATATTGAATCAATATTTGATCTTTTATATATATCTCCAAATGAATAAGGAACGAAGAAGATATTTGCAACATTCAAAACCTTAATTTAAATTAGTGCTCAATATAAAAATAGAGCAATGAATATTTATTATAAATTATACTTTAGAACATGTACAAACTACAAGCTACTACAAAACTGTACATTTTATTTCAACATTGAAAAAACAATGTCTCATCAAGTAGATAATAATGATGGTAATAAATGTTATTTTTGAAAAGAAAATTCCTTATTACTTACCATCATTATTATCTACTTGATGAGACATTGTTCTTTCAATGTCGAAACAAAATGTACAATTTTGTAATAGATCGTAATTTGTACATGCTCTCAAGTCATGTGTGTGTGGATGTTTTTTTAATAAAATCCAATCATACTCACAGATAATCTTTTGTGTATCATAATTAAAAGATGTAAGAAATGAGCTGTAACATTGACAGATGATTTTATTATTAACTTCTCTATGTTCCCAAGTACTTTCAGTCTCCTTAGATCATCTTCAGGTGTGTGAGCTGTGGTAGCAAGAAATAACCGCAAAACTGTGTTACTAAAAATAACTGAATTTTCTTCTTGCTTCAAATATAACAGTTGATAAATTGTTTAGCATTCATTAGAACTTGAAAAAATTTTATATTGTAATGTCATGGTCATGTACATGTTAAAGCATTAAAAACTGTTCTTTTTATAAACATTTTAGAACATTACTACAGTATTCATAGCTGATTGTATTAATTGACGGCTTAAGTTTTTTAATGAATATTGCCTTGAGGATCTGTAATTTTCTTTTGTTGTTTTCTTGGTGTAGAATAGTTGTTAGCAATCATTATTCTTTTATATTGTGAATGTAGACAGGAATGTTCTTTTAGATGTCTAAAAATTGGCAAATGGTCAGACGTGTAATGTAAAATGTCTAGTTAATGTAGTTGTTGTAAATCCAGCATATGTATATATATATATATTTTTTTTTTTTTTTTTTTTGCCAGAGATACATTCTCCCAAGGGATATTTGACTTGATATATAATGTTGGTTTTGCATAATACAACTCTCAACTGCCTCTCAACACAGAATAATCAAGGGTGTTACATTCTGAGGAGTTAAGTGGCAGCCACCCTCTTGACCCAGGCCAACACTACCTCCTCAAAGCACTTGATTTAGGCTTTCTTATTGAGTCTCAGGCCCTGTAGGAAGATAAATGGAGACATAACATTGCCATTACTAGTGATCACTGCAGACACTGTGATGTTGACTGGATATATCATCCGACTCTTTACAAATCCTCTGCATTGTCTTCAGATTGACACCAAAATACTCTGAAATGTTTGTATTAGAAATTCTGTTATGAATGCCAAGCAGATAAATTATCATCTTAATTATGCAAAAACGAAAATAACACTTAAATCTCATTTTTACAAATATTTACCAAAAATACACAACAATATACTGAAATCGTAAAAAGTAAATTTTTATTGTTCAAATCACAATTGGCTTTAACCACGGCTCCCAGACGACTTCAGAATCCCCTTCCAATTTTCTAAATGTTCTCCTTGTTTAAGTTGGTGAATGCTCCCATAATCCTTATTTTCAGTTCATTTTTAGTATTACAAAGAGTTTTGTTAGAACTTTTCTCAACAGTACCCCTACTCATAATAATCAAGGGGTTTGCAGTGTGGGGAGTTAGATGGCCAGATATAAGGAGTGATGAGTCATGACTGGGTGGTTCTCTTGCTGGTGTAGCATGGTGCAGAGTCATAAGATCTTCCAGCAGCCACCTTCTTGACCCAGTGTAGTACTACCTCCTCAAGACACTTGATGTAGGCCTCGGTGTTGAATCTCAGGCTCTCATCAACAAATTTGGAAGTTTTTCTAAGCTGTCATACCTTTGTAATCCCTATTAGACTCATCCAACTCTTTACAAATATTCTGAACTGTCCAAATACTCTGAAATGTTTGTATTGGAGCTTCCATAATGAATGTATGAAGCAGTACAGCATGTAGTTTCCAAATTTCTGGTGGAGTGAATTGTGTCATGGTGCTTTTTTTCTCACAGAACGTGCCCCGCTGACCCATCAATACTGTGAGTCAACAAAAAAAGCAAACAGTGCAAATGCACGAAATTAGAAATATAAATGTGCCTGAACAGCTGCCTGCAAAGGGAATTGAGTCACTTTCACTTAGCAGGCAGACATACTTGAATATAAGTGGCCAGCCATTACTTAGTAAATATGTGGTGTGATGCTACAAATTTGAGACATCCAATAATGATTGAACATAATAGCACCATCATTAATAGAATATAAGACATATCTTATCTATTAAAAAGAAATGTCTAAAAAAATATATTTTTGGTCTTATAAGATTGAGGTCTCAAGTATGTTAATGCTTGTCCAGATAATCTTGAATATTATTACATAAAAGGAATAAGAGGTTTGCCTATTGTCTGGATGGTACTCCTCCTGTATCTATTGATCAGGTATAGAGATTTATCCCTCATTTTCTGTTTAGGAAATAGTTTACCAATCAGTTTTTTTCTATGACATTAGGATTTAAATTTTCTGGTGATCTGACTGAGCAGAGGCTGTGATTTTTCATTATTGTTAGTGGGGTGGGTTACAAAACTGGCAGTTTTTTTTTTATGCTGTGTCCCAGCTGGTAGTAAAGAGTCCGAACACTTTGATAGCACTTAGAGAGGCTGCTCTCGTCAACAGTTGTATAATATCTGGGTATTTGCAGTGCCATGTGGCACATGGTTAGGTGTCTCTGCATGTACTTCTGGTTGGCAACCGCAAAGTCACATTATAACTTTGCCACCTTCTGACATAGACTTTGCCACCTTCTGGCCAGTTTGTGTTGCCATAAACACTGAGGAGTGATAATTATTTTGGCCTTTTTTTGACACTGGGTTGTGATAATTATTTTGGCCTTTTTTTGACACTGGGGTGTGATAATTATTTTGGCCTTTTTTTGACACTGGGGAGTGATAATTATTTTGGCCTTTTTTTGACACTGGGGAGTGATAATTATTTTGGCCTTTTTTTGACACTGGGGAGTGATAATTATTTTGGCCTTTTTTTGACACTGGGGAGTGATAATTATTTTGGCCTTTTTTTGACACTGGGGAGTGATAATTATTTTGGCCTTTTTTTGACACTGGGGAGTGATAATTATTTTGGCCTTTTTTTGACACTGGGGAGTGATAATTATTTTGGCCTTTTTTTGACACTGGGGAGTGATAATTATTTTGGCCTTTTTTACACTGGGGAGTGATATTTTTTATTGTGCTCTCTTCTTAATGCTTTCTTTCATTCATACTCTTTCGCGCTTAATAACCTCTTGTGTCTTAGTAGCTTTATTGCCTTACTCAGGATAAAATGATTAAAAAAACACAGCTCTATAATAACTGTATGAATGTTTAACTCCATAACAAACCATATTATTAAATGTAGGTATGATCAAGCTCTATAGGCTATCAAATATTGTCTGTTTCCTTACAAGGAAACATTTGGCATTCTTTAACCAAGAAGCTAGTGCTACTTTCAGTTGAAATTTATAAAATCTTTCAGTTAAAAAAAATTTTCTAGATAATGTTTCACAAGTCCAGTAAGTATTTTCGCTCTTTCTAATATTGATGGGGAGAGGAACTTCCTTCCCCACCTTTTGTTCAAAATAGTATGAAATGTTAACATCTTGGTTGTCATTATTTTCTCTGTGAGTTGCATATGCTATCCATTTTAATAACTAAGACTGCTGTTAAAAGTCATCAAATGATATGGTTTCTGTTATTTGGTACAATTCTGTAGTGCCAGTCCATGAGGATGATCCTCACTAAGACCTATAGGCTCTATTTGCTCAGTCATTTTGATATATCCTGAAAAAGAATACAGTATAAAATGATCAGTTGAAGAATGGAACTCCACACCAGGAATAAGAAATACAGATTTATTGTACTAAGGTACAATTAACAATAATACACATATAGGCAAGCCACGGGTTGGAGCTGAATCGACTATCGAAGAGTAAATGTCTTTGCCTAAGACTTTTTTCCTCATCGTACTGCTTGTTACCGTCTTTTATAAAGTAGAGCATTCTATTCTTGAGGGATGACGGGATGTTCCACTATAACACATTTTTTGACCATTTGATCTGAGAAAATGGTTCTATACAGTTCAGAGTTTTCATATTTCTGAACTGACTGGGCACCATACATGAAATCTATATGAAAGTCTCATCTATTTAAGAATATGACTCTGATGAGCTTAATATGACACTGGGCTGAAATAACGAGCTGCTTCAGTACTGAACTGATGAGAAAAACAATGGCATAGCAGAATTAGCTTAAGAATTATCATTCTATGGCAGTAATAGGAGATATTTCAATTTAGATCATCAATGTGTCAATATCAGAGTACTGGAATCAAGAAGATTATATTTTTTCTGTCTTAAGTTAAGAGCAGCATTTCTCAACCTTTTCTTACTTTGCGTAACCCATAAAATAAAGAGAATTTTATAGACTGGGCGAGATACGGCATATGTCAAAAGTCTTGGGCTGCCTTTGGGATTTAATAATTTGATTTCAGTCACTCCTATTTAGTTAAGATCAGTATGTTAAGTGCCATTCATGACACACACTTGGGTGATCATGTCTCGAAAGTGACATGACAAACTGGGCAGAAGATTTTCCTGCGGTAGTTTGCCATTACTTTCTGCGGTAAACTGGTTGTCAACCAATCTGTCTTGCTATTTAGCCCATAGCTGGAAGTAGAAGGGACTGATCAATACCTTTTCCAAAAGTATTTGTACATAAGTGAATGCAATAAATTCAACCAGAATTCAAACTGATTTCTTGTTCCGAGCTGATATTCACTGCCCACATTGCACATTAGTTCAGATACTAAAACTATTTAACCCATTAGTGCATGGCTTCCAGTTTTTTAGAGGAGTTTACATAAAATTTAAGATCTACCAGCCCTAAGATTGACATTAGTTCACAAGAAATATGAAGCAAAAAGTACTAAACTTATAAGGAAACTTTATGCAGTGTTGGTTTGTTTATTATTGAATAAATGATAAAGGCCTTCAAGAAGAGTCACTCTGGCCTGAAGTGAATTAGTTTTCAAAAAGGCATGAAACCTACATGTCATTAAATAGAATGATGAGAGACTTTGATGGACTGATAAAGAAGGTTGCCATTAAAGATAGAATGATAGAATAAGAGACTTTAATGAACTGATAGAATAAGAGACTTTAATGAACTGATAGAGAAAGAGACTTTAATGAACTGATAGAGAAAGAGACTTTAATGAACTGATAGAATAAGAGACTTTAATGAACTGATAGAATAAGAGACTTTAATGAACTGATAGAATAAGAGACTTTAATGAACTGATAGAATGAGAGACTTTAATGAACTGATAGAAGAGAGACTTTAATGAACTGAATAAGAGAGACTTTAATGAACTGATAGAATAAGAGACTTTAATGAACTGATAGAATAGACTTTAATGAACTGATAGAATAGACTTTAATGAACTGATAGAATAAGAGACTTTAATGAACTGATAGAATAAGAGACTTTAATGAAGAATAGAAAAGAGACTTTAATGAACTGATAGAATAAGAGACTTTAATGAACTGATAGAATAAGAGACTTTAAGAACTGAAGAAAAGAGACTTTAATGAACTGATAGAATAAGAGACTTTAATGAACTGATAGAATAAGAGACTTTAATGAACTGATAGAATAAGAGACTTTAATGAACTGATAGAATAAGACTTTAATGAACTGATTTAGAATGAACTTTAAGAATGATAGAATAAGAGACTTTAATGAACTGATAGAATAAGAGACTTTAATGAACAGATAGAGAAAGATGCCATTAAAAACAATGATAGAATAAGCATAGAAAGATGAATACAACAAACACTGATTCATAGGAATGTGTATAAATGGCTAAAACCAGATGGAATTTGGATAGATTTAGAAAGATTTTGTTATTGGTCTATAAATATATCATTTTACCAACAAACTAATTATGGATACTTACATAAGCAGACTTAATACGTTGTTTTTTGTTAAAAATTTTTTTTCTTTTTCACTACTCAAAAATCTGAATTGCTCTTGGACACTACCATCCAAACAAGTTGCGTAGGAAGGAAGGACAAATATTTTCCACTCTCCTCATTCAATTTCCTTATCAAAAACTTTTCTTCCTTTTCATTTCTTCTTTCTGTTAACAAATTTACAAGCAACTCTTGCATTTCAGCATCTAATTCCCCCATTCCTCCCAGAAGTTCTTTAGTTATCCTGCCATCTTAAAACTTCTATGTTAAAAACTATTCCTACTCACACTTGTAGACACATCAATATACATGTTTTTATATGTAGATATTTGCATATGTGTGTAACAAGAGAAAATATTTATTCAAAAATTGAAAAATTAATATAAAAATTAAAATAAACATGCCTTGGTGGCTGAATTTAATTAAACTTGTTTAAATAAATTCTTGCTTCCTACATTGGGTATGTGTAGGTCTGTTTGATTTAGTTACAGAGATAAGTTACAAACTTACATACAGAAAGAAAGATATATATATATATATATATATATATATATATATATATATATAAAAACATATGAGGTCAAGTTAACTTTGATGGTCCTTCAACCAATGGGAAACTGCCATATTGTTTCTTTTTTGCCATGTTTTGTAAACTATCGCTGTTTTATTTTATTACAGCCTTTAACCATCTCTTAGTTTTGTGGAGAACTGTCACAGCATTAGTACTGTGAAGGTTTTTAAACACTCCATTTAAAATATTATAGACATATATCATTTGGTTCTTAATTTTTTTTTATTAATTATTGTTTTGCAGATTCTTCTTTGATAAATAATAGGGAAAAAAAGATTTTATTTTGAAAAACTTGAATTAAAAGGTAATCATTAAAAAAATTAAATTTGTATGTTTCAAACATTATATAATTAGACTAAGTCTACTTCAACATTATTTTAGTTTTTTCACTTAGCGATAAATGAGAAAGTTGCTGTCGTTTTTGCATAGTGTGTTTTTATTATGACTATAACATTCTTTAATTTATAATTCATCATCATCATGAGTCCTGTGATTCCTAAGAGGCGTAGGGACACTGCAAATACGGCAGCTGCAGTAGAAGTGATGCATCTTGGGCAAGAAAGCCTGATGGCACCCAACCATCTCCAGATTGGTTTTGAATTCAATTTTCCTTCTAGATTGGTTGCCATCCAAGGCTATAGAACCCAATCTGTCCTGTTATTTACCCATTACTATTATAAAACGCTCAGCATAAAAAATTCAGAAAAATAAGTAAAATACAAAGAATTAGAATTTTTAGAATAATTGCATATTCATGTCAGTTTGAAAATACAGGAGAAAGTATTTGGACATCACAGCACACCCAGATATTTATTATTGACAACTTGAAGATCCTTAGATCCTTCATCAAATAAATGTCCTTAATTTCCAGTTTGGAGTAATAGGCACTGAAACCATTATGAAAAGTTCAGTATAATAAAGTCAGAAAAATACAAAGAAATCAGGGAAAAAAATCAATTTATTTTCTTTCAGGACATTCAGGTGTCAAACTAACGGGTCCCATCTTTTACATTTATCTTAGTCTTTGTCAAGTTCATGATGATGATATATCCTGTTACTTATTAGAGGTGTATGGACACCACAAGTACTGCATCTATCTTGGGCAAGATAGCCTGATGTTCAGTCCTCTCCAGGCTTTTACTTTGTGGTCATGTGCTTGTAATTCACACAAATATTCTGATTAAAACCAGAAACTCTTTCCAGTTACTTGACAGAGGGCTTCAGAAAGCTAGTTGACTAATCATGAACATTTGACTTACCATTGGCTGAATATTAAAAAAGAAAAGCACCTTATGGTACTAATAAAGAATTAATTAGACTTAATTTTCTAATTATCAGAATTGATTTTATGCCAAATTGTAAAAAGTTGTTATAGAAATATCTCCTACATGTACTTCCCATATAATGGTAAAACATTTTTTTTAATCATGTCACCCCAAGCAAGGCAGTAATGCCACTGATGCACAGGGGGCTATGTAAGAGTGAAAAGATTGGAAAAGAGAAAGCCGGAAACCACATCCTAAACAGGGAACAAGGAATGAGCCTCTTCACCTGTTCAATAGACGTGGGTGGAGTGTGAACAGGGCGATAGTTCAGTCTATCTACTCCAATTATAAGTGGCAATAGTGTCTTCCTCTAGCTAATGTCTTAACCATTATGTGGGAGGTATTTTTGCTGCACCCTGTATTTTAATCTATCTAAATAACACTATCCACACAAACAAAAGTATATTCCTAGTATGACAGCACTTAAGTACTTCATAAGATTGAAATAATGCTATAGAAAATATAACTCAACATCTTTTGGTTATACAAACTGAATTTCCTTACTCATATAATATTCTATTGTTATACTAACAGGAGGCATTACTCAACAATAATAAACAAGCATGCACCATGTTGCCATAACAATGAAATATTTATTTAGTGAGTAATGAGAACAGGTTGCTGATACATTGATTTTTATTTTTGTTTTATATTAGTTTTCTTTGAATATTTTACTTATGGCCATATTATGTTGAAACACTGGTTTTTGTTCAATCACTGAAGTTAAGCAATATCAAGCCTGGACAGTACTTAGATGAGTGACTACTTGGGAATACCAGGTGCTGTATGCTTGGATGTGCAGGTAGAGTAATGAATAATGCCTTGAAATTGGAAATTGGAGAGTTGAGTTCCAATTCCAGTCAGGTTCGTTATATTCACTAATGAATCCACCTCTTCTCCCCCCAGCTATGGGTTGGCTAATAGGACTTGTATCAGTAAATAATTATCTCCCAAAAATAATTCTGACCATCTAAAAATAATTTATGGTTTTAAATAACCTGTATAGGGTTGATAAGCTGTAAAAAATGAATCCTTCTATCTTTCGATAGTTTTTACATATGATTTTCAATAGGCAGAAATATTTTTGTAAATATGACAATAGAATTATTTTCTATTTATTACAAGCAGTTCCTGTAAAAATTTAAGTTTTGCTTTTTGAATTTCTGATTAATCATAATTAAGTTAATGATTGAATAATCTTACATCTTCTGTTCAGTAATTAATAATAAAAATTCTTCTAAAAAAGAATTGACACTTTTTCATTAACAACATTTCATTTTCACAATCCATAATACAACCAATCTGTGTCTGAGACAGTTTTCTTTTTCTGTTCTGTTGTTTCAAGTACTGAAAAGCCGTTCAATATAGCTTTTAGGTTTACACATTGTATCTCACAGGCTAAGAACCAAACAAACTGAATTATATTTCTAAAAAATTAATTCTGTCAAGTTTAAGTCATGAGAAGACATTAATCTTCAGGGCAGAAAATTATTGAAAGTTTCTGTTTGATCAGGACTTGGGAATGTTGCTCATGTACAAAACAAGAAGTCACTTCTCATCAAGGGCTTTAATATTCACACACACACACACACAATTCATCCTTGCATTGAATACTGCTGCCACATCTTGTTGGTACTTCTGCTATCAGTTTTGAAGGATCTACAATGTTATTGGTCCTGACCTGGCATCTTGGCTTTAGTCATTTTTCATCACTGTAACATTTTTTCCTGTGTCTTTTCTCTAAATATTTTCAAAGTAATTGTTCTGATGATATTTCCTTCATGTTACCCTCCCCCATATTGGAACAAGTTAGAACTATATAGTCTTTTTAGGTATTATGATGGTTTTAGTAAGAATGGTAAATAAGAATGTATTGTTTTGCTGTAAGGAATTTCTGTGGTATGTTTAGGTCTGTAATCATGGTTAGATAAATTTAAGATAAGACATATCCCTGCCTTTATCCTTGTGCAACATTTTTGTATTATTCAAAATAAATATTTCATTCTGCCATGAATTTAAGACTTTATGAATTTTAGCACAGTACTAGTTTGGCAGCTAGGTCTCATTTTACAGTTGGAATGGCTAGATGTAATCATAAATTCTATACTAACAGTTTCTTTTCTCACACTTCTTGCTTGAGAAACTTCTTTCTGATTTTTTGCTTTCTAGTCAACTTTGACTCTCAAAAATTTAAGTATCAATCCTTACCTTAATTCCTGTTCTTTTATTGCTCTCTAATGTTTTTTCTTCATATAGTAACTCCTTGCATCTTAGTGGCTTTATTGTCTTACTTGAAATGATGTGAGTAAAAAAAATGACATATATAAATTGGACACTGAGGTTAACACTGAATGACAACAGGGCATACAAAACTAGCATTTGTGACCAGTCAAATGAGCAACTGAATTTGATTATATAAAATTTATATTACCAAACAAAATCACACCTGAAGAAGTGTTATACTGATATACCAAAAAATATTACCCTATATCCAAATAGTTGAACAAAATATCATTTTCAATAGCACAATGCAGATCCCCTGACTATAAAACTATTAAATAGGATAAACAATCTAACAAAGAAGAAAGACATAATTTTCTGTTGGATCCCAGGTCATATCAGTATCCACATGAACGAAAAAGCCGATAAAGCAGTAAAAGAATCATTACAACTAAACCCCACATACAGATTTAAAACCAAAAATAAATGCATATATCCTCAAAAATTGGCAGGAGTCATGGAACTCCTGTACTTACAATAAACTACACCAAGTGACACAAACTGTCGAAAAAAAGAAACCAATAAAAGAGAAGAAGTGGTAATGGCCAGACTCTGAATAGGACACACCTATATCACCCACTCATACTTAGTGAAAGGAGAAGTAGTACCAATCTGTATACCATGCCAAGAACCCTACACAGTACACCATATACTGACAAACTGCATAGGCCTTGAACAGATCCGACTTAAACATTATCAAGAAAATAATCTAAGGGATATTTTCAACAAGGTTGACCCCAATGATGTTCTCAGATTCTTAAGTTTTGGCATTAAATGACCCATAAAGGGTTGATTTGCCATAAAACAAACCAATCCATCAATCAATCAATAGCATGATGCTATATGATGGTCAATTACAACTATTTTATATGTATTAGACACACAATCATCAGGTATCTAATGATAGTATCTGGTTCAGCAGGTACTTAATGTCCCCCTCCACCTGTTGAACCACAGTGTTACACTAAGGCTGGTCATTATTGATACAATAGACTAACCAACCAAGATGACCTAGGGGAAAAAACTACCAATAGACCCATGTAGCAACAGATGATACAGCCAATATTCCAGGCCAGCAAAAATGTTATTGCTAGCCTTAAGTGAGAAGTGGGAGAAGCACACCACCAAAATTAGGTGTCATTAAAAAAAAAGTACCCTCGCATAGAAGAGCTTATATAATCTTAGTACATAAACATACTCAACAGAATTCAGCAATATCAGGTCTTCAAACCTAACATTCGAAAGCAATTATATATTTTATAAGACGAAGAGTGCTATACTGACACACTAGAAATAGTTTTGTATAGTCTCAGTCAGTCAGTTAAGTACCATATGTATTACATGCTTGAGTGATCATGTCTCTAAAGAGACATGACTGACTGGACAGAAGATTTTACCTGCAGTAGGTTGCCATTACTTTCTGTGGTAGACTGGCTGTTAACCAAGGCTACAGATGTTAATCTTTCCTGCTATTTAACACATAGCTGGAGGTATTTGTGTGTAAGTGAATGCAATGAATTCAACTGGAATTGTGGTTGAAAAAAAATAGTATTGTCAATAATGGTCAGTCATGAGTTGTAGTTTCATACATGTTAGACACATTGGGTGCTGCGAATAAGTGGCCATCAAATCAGACCCTGTTGTTTGATATCTGTCAATTGCACTTATTCTTTTGCTTTTTTTAATAACTGGGGGGGGGGGGTCTACTCAAATATATACACCCACTAAATTTAATATCTCTCTCTTTCTCTCTTTCTCATATATATATATATATATATATATATATGAGAATGTGAAAACTTTTTTTTTTTAGTTCAAATAAAACTTTGAAAATTACATGTCTAAGCAAAGAAAATTTTCACTTCTTTATTATACAAAGATATATATATATATATATATATATATGTGTGTGTGTGTGTGTTTCATTGAAGAAGACTGACAAGGCACTGCAAGCAAGCTTTATTATTATGTTTTTCTTATACATAATAAAAAGCTTAATCACAGTGCCATAACATGTAGCCACTTCATGTTGAAACACTGGTTCCCATACAATCACTGAAGTTAAGCGACATCAAGCCTGGTCAGTACTTAAATGAGTGACCACTTGGGAATACCATGTTCTATAAGCTTGGATGTGTGAGTCAGGTAATGGATAATGGCTTGTAATTGTTAATTAGAGAAGTCTATCAGAGGACTAAATGCGTCAGTTAAGTTTTCCTTTAGTCCTTTATTCATAGTTCTTTTATATTGTTAGTTATTCCATATATTTTTTTTTTTCACAACTTGACAGCATAATTATTGCTATAAAATAATTAGGCACTGTTAAAAAGCAAATATGTGGCAAGAGCTTTAATAATTGACGGTAAAGGTTCATAATTAGTAATAGAGAATGAACTGAGCCAACACTCACTATTGTCTCTCTTCAGGAGTATGAGAGGGGATATATGTGTGTGTGTGTAGGCACTGGTCTTTATTATAATGGATATTATATATATATATATATATATATATATATATATATATATATATGCGCATGTGGACTTATCTTTCCTTCTCCTTGGTCTCTATATGGTGAAAAATTATTAATCAAAACCACTTCCCAAAATTTGAACATATATTTAACATATATAACAAGTATTAAATTATGTATTTTATCTAATATAGTTTCTTTAAATCAGTCTTTGAGAAATCAGTCACCACCCTTAAGTAGGGCTTCTATATCTCTGTGAATTTAATGCTCAAGGGATGGAGTCTGCCAAAGCAACTACGCATTTCAGATGCTTTGTAAATTCTTTGAAGAATCTAGAAATCATGGCCAATTGTTATTCATTTGAAATGAAGTTCAACTTCCTATATGCGTCTCTGATTTTCCCGTTCCTTAGGAAGTTTGAAGAATCAGACAACGATGTATGTCTCTAAGAATGTAAGGAAGTTAGTCTCAGGTAATAATCTTCAACATCACTTACCAACTGTACCTAGTAGTAATTGTACAGTTCTACACCCTGCTCCCCAACTTCTGACTACATTTTACTTCACCCACCTTTACAACCAGCAGCTGCTTGACTCATGGCTTACCAATTCCACAGAAGCTTCTTTCTTCTCTTTTCTTCCCTTATTTTATTTTTTTTCTTTTGCAAATACCAGTATCTCACATTAAGTTTTCTTTCTAACAAATGTGACGTTAATCGAGAAAAACTTGTATTGTTTCTTTGGCAATGATAAATAACTAATAATAAATTAGGTAAGATAAAATGTAAATGTTAGTGAAAGGAAATTTATAGATGTCTTCTTATATATGCCATACTCTTTTGGACACAGACAATCATGGCTCTCCACAACTGCATGAAATTGTATATAATATGTAAAAAGTATAAAGATATAGTAACAGAATAATTAAAAAATGACTTAATGTTAATATAGAAAGGCAGTTTACTAACAACCATCTATACAAGGGGGTGCTGAAACAAATTTTTTTAAATGTTCCACTTTCTATATTCTGTCAAAACAGTCAAACATAAGTTTTTGTAAAGGTTTCTTGATTCAACTGAGAATTCTTTACTGCCAACCTTTATATATTTCTTTTCTCTTTCATACATATACATATATATTTTTTCTAAACATATACTGTTAAATATTATAAGAACTTGAACTAGCATAATACAAAAATATCCAAATGTTAGACAATTTTTGTCTTTATTTTCACCTGAAATTAAAGCCAAAATACAATGTTTAGAACGGCTCATGAATAAACATAATAGACATTCATTGTCTCTTATATTTAACAGTATATGTTTAGAAAATTATCTGCTGCCTCAATACACTAAATATATACATATAAATATATATATAGAGAGAGAGAGAGAAAGAGAATGTTGAGTCGTGTTAGTTTTTAGTGCCAAGATTGTTACTTTTTAGTAGTTTTGCTGATAAAAAGCACTTTGGCAAGCAGGTTTATTGTCGTAAAGTGCTCAGTATCGGGGTGGAGATAGTGTTGATAGTTTTAGTGCAAATAATTTGGCACTTTACCTGAGCAGGTTCATGTCAACTTTGGAATTTCATGAGGACAATGTTATGTCTTCACTCATCGGGCATGCTCAGTTAAAGTGCCAAATTCTTTGCTTTAAAACACACACACACACACACACACACATATATATATATATATATATATATATATATATATATATATATATATGATAATGATATGTAAATTTTTTATAAATTTTTATATATCAAGAACAGTTTTTGAAAGAAGACATGTGACAAATTAGAAAAAGTTTCTGTGGTCTGTTTCATTCACTAGGTCTTCATCAGACTGGATTTTTTTATGTTCTGCACCACTGAGAGATTGGGAGTTTCAAAATTAGGAAACTTTTTTTTTTCTTTTTTCGATTTAGCCAAATTTCTCTAGATTCTTTTTCTTCTTGTTTATGTTTCCATAATTTTTGTTATTAAATATCCTGTATTGTGATAACAGAAACTCTGCCAAGAATCGTAAAATGTAAGAACCTGGTCATGAATTCACTGTGGCTGAGCTAGCGATGAAAGCACTTTCTAAACATTTTTGTTTTAGTGAATTATTTTCTCTTTAATTTGAGTATCATTTTTTATGGTAAACAGTCAAAGCATTTTGTGTTATTTTTTTTTAAATATCTCTTTTGTGTTTATATAATCTTTCGTTCAAACTTTGTGATGTTTCTCCAATATATTCTTTTTGGCATTCCTTGTAACTAAATTATTCTTTCAATTTTTTATATATGAGCTCTAGTAAAAAAAATGCAATATAGTAAAATGCAATATAAAAATAAAAAAAGGATAAAAACTAGAAAAGAAATTATAATCAATGGAGGAAAGACTGAAAATCTGAATTCAAGAATGTATTAATATGGCAATGGAATTAAATTATTTTCAACTGTTGCCATGTTGGCAAATTCCTTTTGCAAAATTTGAAAAAGAACTTCCATATTGAAAACCATAGTGCAAGAAACATTCTCTTAATGGGTATTTCATTAAAAAAAAAAGTTTTATATATAGTCATCCGCAGACAGATCTGTTTCGCTGTATCACAGCTCATCAGTACAGTTAGACAGCCGATTTTATATATATATATATATATATATATATATATATATATATATAGGTCAGGTGAAAGGCTATCAGGACTGGTGTTATAAAAAGAGAACACAAATTCACCATTTAACCTCTTTCATAGTTGTCTCTCTTTTCAAGTTGCGCAATTTATCCAGCATCATTTCCATTCATGGAAACATTCTTAGAACTTTTTTTTTTTTATATATACAGCTACTTGCTGTATCATTGTATTTTCTTGGGTTGCTTCAATGTCTTGAAATCTCATTCCTTTCAAGTGGGATTTGATTTTTGAATAGGGGAAAGTTGCAAAGGACAAAATCTGAGGAATGTTGTACTTAGCCAAAAACTTTTGTACAGGGTGTGGTCACTGATTGAACCTCTGTGGTGCAGTGAGACGCTCACACTCTACACACCTTACTGCCAAGCACTGCTATAAACAAAGGAAGTGAGATAAGATGTTACAGCTTAGTGCGTATGCATGACGGTTCAAGTTAGATTTGTGCCAAGTGACTTTAATCTGAATACTTTAACTTGATTATCATAGCAACAGTTCTGATACTTTGACCAGAACTCTGTGTGTGTGTGTGTGTATATATATATATATAGGAAAAAATGTAAAACCCTTAAAAATGGAAAGGATGATCCAAAAACTTTATCTGATATTAAATAGATGAAAATAGAGCCCAATGGGTATTATCTAAAGCAATATAAACATTGAGAAGAAAACTCAACACATTATATGGTTATAAATCTAGAATTTATTTTGGCAGTTGTAAAATTTACACACTAGGACAAAGTAGTGTGTAATTTTTACAATTGCCGAAATAAATTTTGATGCATTGAATTTTCCTCTCTATCTAATATTTTTACATATATATATAGAGAGAGAGAGAAAGAAAGAGAGAGTAAACATTGAAGTCAGTACTCAAGGGTGACAGACTGTTTCATGCTAGGTGCAATTATCGGTTGAGATATATAGAATTAATGGGTTTTGTCTTTTAATACATCTTTATTACTTGTATTTTAAACCATATTACATCTAATGACCTGCACACCTAAGAAAATTTAAAGAAAATGTGCCTTCTGGCAGGATTTGAATCTGTGTTCTCCATTTAGGAAGAACTGCCGTCTGATCTGACATCCTTTGATTGCTTTTCCAAGAAGTGCTTCACTATCATGCAAAGTTATATTTTGCCTTTCAAGTTCATTCAAACAAATTTCTCTCAAAACGTATATCTGCTCAATTTTGTATCTGAAATGCAAACAAAGCAATTTCTAATGAATTAATGGATGTGTATGAAACATGTCAAGTGCATTGTTTTTTTTCTTTTTCTTTTTCCCTCCGATATCAATGTTAGACTGTTTCAAGATGCAGGAATTATTTTTGAAGTTCTGTGTATGAGTACAGAAAAATAATAATAATTAGAAAAATACATTTAAAATATAGTTTTTGACAGCACAAGTAAAGTGGTATTCCTTCACCATAACTAAAACATTTTTTGTTTTGATAGTTAATGAACAGAACATTATTTAATTAACATATACCAGCAGCTAAGAAAACTTTAGTCTGGCAAATAGTATAAGTGATAATGACCGTGAAAATGGATCAGTGGGCCAATAAGTCTGTCACCTGATACGCAACAGTCTAATTGCTATTTACTGCTGAAACATATACATTGGCAAGGAAAGAGATCATGTTGAAAAATATTTGTTATCTAATAGAAATGAAGGCTGTAGATTTCTGGATAATCCCACACAGATATAAGCAAAATATAAAATTGATCTCAAACAAAATATCTAGACATTAGTGATTATGACTCTCCACAATTTCATGTCCTTTGTAGCTCTTAATGAATTTTGTTTGCTTTCTCTTTTAAATCTTGTTCCGTCATCCATTTGCTCAAGCTTGCTAGATATGGTATTCGTTGTTTTGCCTCTCTCTCTCTTGCTTTCAGTTTGTTCTGTGAGTATCAAATTTTCCAAGCCTTATTTCTTCAATATGTACCCTATAGGTTTCAACTCTTTCTGATGTTAAGTGTCCATTTTGTTTTCAATTTCTGTAAAACATATTCAGTCCATAGTTTTCTCAGCATCCTTCTGTAGATCCACATTTCTGTTACTTCATCTGTGAGGTGATTGTTCAACATTAACTACTGGACTGATATTATGTAATAGTTCAGTGCTTGTTTTATGGTTTTTATTGAAATTTTTCTGTTAATACTTTGCTTAACTTTTATAAGGCTTCTTTTGGTATCCCAATGCACCACCAGATTTCAAATTTCTGTCCTGTGTTAAAACACTTCCTAAATATTTAAATTGTTGTACTTGTTTAATTTTAGTAGCTCTAATTTGTTATGTTTGCATGTTGAACTGTTAATAACCATTTGAGTGAAGAAAAAGAAAAGTGAAACACTCTGAAGTGCAGTGTTAGTTTTGACAATGAGTGCATTATGTGAATGTTAGTGAGTAGTACCTATCAGTCAATTAAGTGCCATACGTGATACACGCTTGGGTGATCACGTCTCAAAACAGACATGACTGACTGGGCAGAAGACTATCCCGCAGTAGGTTGCCATTGCTTTCTGCGGTAGACTGGTTGCCGACCAAGGCTATAGAACCCAATCTGTCCTGTTATTTAACCCATAACTGGAAGGAATAGACTGATTAATACCTTTCCCAAGGGTATTTGCGCGTAAGTGAATGCAAGGGATTCAACTGGAATTCGAACTTGGCTCTCCGATTTCTCATTCCGAGCTGATATCCAATGCACCACAACGCACATCCAGGCACATCCATAGCAGGGACACAGAACTGTATGTGGCAGCAATATTCTTAGTGCAAATGAACGAAATGCCAGTGTCTAGATCCAAGGAAGATATACAGTATATTCATATGAGATTTGAGTGTTGTTTAATTAAAATGAACAGTTGTAAACTCTTGCACATGTCTTTCAACTCCAAGGTGAAAATATTAAGAAAAAGATGTTCTGAAAATGGAGAGATCAGTAACATCAGTGTCTGCCACATAAATTATCTTGATAATGAGAGGAATTTTTAAGTGCCATTGAAAAGTTTTGCCTTGAATAAGAGATGTCAGTCGATTACTTGCCAGAATGAGTATATTTAATAAAACTAACCTTACTTGACTGTATAAAGAGGAAAAGAGTAAATAGACTGATAATGCAACTGCAATTGTTTCAAACTTGTCATGTGAAAGGAATGGGCTCTCATCTTCAGCCAGTGATATATACTTATGTCACTGTACAATTTGACAGATGAGAGACAGGGAAATTTATTACTCACTACCAGATTATGAGCAGCTGGTCTTGTGCGCACGTTGACGCATTTCAACCTAGATTTTTTTGGTACAGATATGCCATTGCCAAATATACTAACAAAATACTATATATATATATATATTATTTTAATTCAGATACTTTAATCCAAGTGAAAAAAGCAGGAAGGTAAATTCCAAAAACCCGATCCTAATTAATATTAAAAATTTTATTTTAATATTAAAAAAATGATACAGGAAGAGGGCTCCATGTAGAGCAAATATAAATTAAAAAAGGATTAATTCAATGATGTTGAATGACCATTTCGATATGAAAATCCCCACGGGGGATAACACATCACCTCAGCAACAGAAAAATCCTTTCAGAAACTGGAGAAAAATCAGTCTAATTTTCCTTTTTAAATAGATTTGCAAAGAAATTAAAAAAGAAAAAAGAAAAAGATAAAACAAAATAAAAACAAATAAACAAGAAAAGAAAAAATTGACATCGTCTGGGTTCACAAAAAAAGGAAAGAGAATTGTAACTTAAAAATTAACAGATATATATATATATATATATGGAGCAATTGGTAAATTTTCTATAGTTAAGAAAGTGACCTCCCTGCCTGAATTACCATATTAATAATTGCAAGCAAATATATTTAAAGGCTCATATATAGATATATATCTTAGAAAAGTAAGAACATGTTAAATATTGTTTTAGACAGCAGAGATAAACTAGTATTAAGATTCTATTGGCCATGAAGTTGTTACAAAGTAAACTGATCACCCCTGAATTCCTACATATAATAATAATTGGAAACATATATTTAAAGGCTGACTTGTGAAAGCCTAATTAATTAGTGTAGGATTTAACAAAATATCATCCTAGATAGCATAGATAAACTAGTACGACTGTACAATTCTGCGGTTCATAAAGTGAGGGATCGATTTTCTATTGTTATAAAGTAATAAACTGATCTCCCATTAATTATCACATTAAAAATTGCAAACAAATGTATTTAAAAACTCGCTTATAAAAACCTTCTCATAAGAGTAAAAACTTAAAATATCATTTTTGATAGCATGGCTAAATTGGTATTAAGATTGTAGTGGTCATAAAGTGGTAGATCTGTTTTTTATCATTAAGTAATAAAATGATCCATTATGAATTATTACATATTAATAATTGCAAACAAATATACTTAAATTTATCACATATGAAAACCTTATAAGAGTAAGAACTTAAAATATTATCTTTGAGAGCATGGATAAAACTGGTAATAAAATGCTACTGGTCATAAAGTGAGGGATCATTTTTTTTTCTATTTATTAAGTAATACACTGATTCTCCATTAATTACTCTACAAATATAGAGGGTGTGATACGTAAATTGTCACTATTTTGTATTTTTAATTTTATGCATGTACATTTTTTATTTTGTTGGCTGCACAGTTTAGTAGAGTCAGTTGGGCACTGTCTGTGAGAAAAGGAGCACCATAACACAATTAATTCTGCCAGAAATTTGGAAACCGCATGCTGTACTGCTTTGCATTTGCATCAAAAGTTCCAATACAAATATTTCAGAGCATTTGGGTGTCAATCTGATGACAGTGGAGGGGATTTGGAAAGAGTTAGATGATATATCCAGTCAACATCATAGTGTTTTGAAGTGATCACTAGTGATGGTTGATCCTGGGCATGAAAGTAAACTGCATCCAGCATGAAGGCCTCTGATTGGGAAGTTGTGAGGAGCATGGAACCACCTCTTAATTGCTGTTGTTCTCAGGTCCACCCTGATCCAGAGTGGTAGCACCTGTTAGGGTCCCAGCTATGGGCAAATAGTTAACCCCCCCTCCCGCCAAACTGGGATCAAAACACTATGAAAATATAAAAAATACACTTTTATAGAAATATATATGTAAAAATAGGCTTATAGAAAAATATACACTTTTGAAGGAAAAATATTAGCAAGAATACATTTTTGAATACAAAACTAGAAGACATTTTCAGTTTTCTAAAATAAAAAGAATAAAAATAAAAATTTTCATTAAAATCTGACTAAATTAACCTTTTCACTATAACTGAACATTAAAACCCCACCATTTTTGGTATTAAATAATCCACAGAGGTTGATATGTCGTTAAACAAAACTCACACTAGTGATGATGTTACGCCTTCATTCATTTTGTCACAGGGCTTCACTCAACACAGAAACCTAAATCAAGTGTCTTGAGGAGGTAGTACTGGAAGACCATATGTCTGGTAGCAGGACACTGCACTATGCCCCACAAACAGCAGAACCCAGTTTTGGCTGTCAGATAATTTCTCTGACCACATCTGGCTACCTAACTCCACAGACTGCAACTTACTCAATTATTATGTGTGGGGGCAGGGTTGAGTGAAAGACTGATAAAACTCCTTGGGGTACCAACGGATGAACTAAAGACAAAGATTATGGCAGCATTCATCAACTTAAATAAGGAGACTGTCCAGAAAAGTTGCAAAAGATTCCAAGTCGTCCGGAGGCTATGGCTGAAGCCAATGGTGATTTTAGTGAATAAATTTACTCTTTAGTATTTCAAGATATTTTTTGCATAAATTTGGCAATTAAATCTGTTTAAATGTGATGTCAGTGTTATTTTCATTTTTATGCCAATATAACTATTCTGCAAGTAATGTATTCGCTTTACTATATTGCTGTAGCAAGAACTTAATTTACTTTATTTCTCTAGCACAGGTTGCCTTTTCGTTCTTCCTGCATCTTGGTTGCATTCAAGACGAGTATTTATTGAAGATAAAATGGATGCGAGCCAGAAAATAATCAGAAAATCATTTTTCTTGAACAAAATTCACTAATAAATATATTTGCTTACACAACCTGTCACAAGTAAATATTTGCATTTACATCTTGGGTTATTAATGTGCATTTAGTCTGAATCTCTGAATATTTTGCTTCATCTGCAGAATCTATAAAATGTGAATTTGAGCTCAGTTTCCCAACTGCTATTCTTGTCTGCCATGTCAAATCTGTCTGTTCTTTTAGCATGACAAATAAACTAAATGAAACTTAAAACTTTAACTTCTTTTCAAACAAACCACCCAGATTTTGACTGATTAAGAGAAAGCAACAGAACTGATTTACTCACCATGAAAATAAGGAAACAATGAATTTAAAAAAGAATGCATTCTGTGATCAATAAATAAAAGGTGTAGTACCTGAGCACTTTATAAAAAAAAAAAGAACTGTAGAAAATGATAGACATATACCCCCATGCACACATTGTGTTTTATATATATGAATATATGCAAAGATTTTTTTGCAATTGCTATCATAAAAAAAAGTTGTGCATTGTGGTGTAATGGATGTCTATTTGGATTGAGAAATCAAAGAGTCATGTTCAAATTCCAGACAAATTCATTTTTATTCACTTATGCACAAATACCCTTGGAAAAAGGATTAACCCATCTCTTCTCCCTTCAGCTACAGCTTTAACTTCACTCTAAATAAGTGAAGTTAAAGGGAGATAACTACATGCCTACTACAAGTGGCATCACACATGGAATGAGAAGATATATTCCAGTGATTGTAATAGAATGTTCAGTTTAAAATTCTTGGCACCTGATGATGGCCAGAGCGTACAATGACTGAAATGTCATAAAGATAGGGACAGTAGTCTGAACAATGTAAATATTGTAAATACTACCTCATCTCAGAAGTATAGACTAATCTGTAAGGGTTACAAAATTTTATTATGGCTTTAAAAACATATATGTATTTGAAAATTTCAAAATAACCAATGAGGTGTGTCTGTTCAGTCCTTTTGTAGCTTTTCTTGTCTGTAAAAAAAACTTTGTGGTTGTCTAGAAGGTCTCAGAAATTAATTTAATGCATTTAATAATTGAAGGCAGCAGTCCCTCTTTCATAAAAGTTTCTTTAAATATGTATGAAAGAGGGATTGCTGCCCAAATACACAATTATTAAATTACATGATCCAGCAGCCAGCAAGGGAAATAGCACTACAATATTCAGAAAAAAAACAAAAAAAACTAGTTTTACAGTTAAAAACTTGGTATTTATATGATTACAAGGAAAATTAAAAAAAAACTTAACTGCAGAACCTTGTCGTTCGTTTTTAATGAAATGCATAAAAGATTAATTAATAAATGATTTTGTTTATTCTTTGCTCTTCCTCCACCTTTGTTTTAATATATTTGTATATATTAATATATACTTTTAAATTGTCTGTTTTTAAAGTCATAATACACATTAATTTAATTAGATGAGTTTGAGTTAACTGACCAAATGACAATATCAGAGCATGGATCAATGAATGTGATCTTCAGCTAAAAAGCCAAGAGATTCTTCCATATTTATTACTCACTTTGAAACAACAGGCTTTTTTATTTTTAAACTTATAACTCAAAAAACAAAACAAAAAAATGAAGGAATCCTAAGTTCCATGAAATTCTCCCGCTTCTAGTTCTGTTGAATAGATTAAAAATATCAGTCCAAGATTACACAGGCACTTTGAGATGACTGCTTTCTTTATTTTATTTTTAAGTGATTTTGATTATCCTAGTTTCAGGATACCAATTCCAAGTAACCAAGTCAGAATAACAAGTAGTCACTGAGTATCCCTGAAACCAGAGATTTTCAAACATTTTTGCATTAGTGACACACATTTGAAATTTTTGTGACATTTATTTAATTTTTGTTTGCCAAGCCAAATATGTAATTTTATGATATTCATATATTTAGCTAATAATCAAAAAACATGTAATTGAATCCACTAAATGTCATGACACATCACTTTCAAGAGCTCTGTGTTAACATAATATACTTGCTTCTAAAAATATATTCCTTTTAAAGAAGCTATTGTGTTTCTTAAATAACAGAAATCCACTTGCTTATGTAGAAATTTGTGAACAAAAATATACCTTTGATAAAATCACAAGTGATAATTCTTGTACCTTATCTCCAACCACTAATAATTAAACCATTTTTGTCGAGCTGTTTATAATTGTCCACTTGTATGAGAAATTGTCGCATCAAATCAGAATAAGCTTTTGGCCATTAAAGAATTTAGCTAGCCAATGTCTTATTTTTTTTGGTTTTATCACTTGACTATTTTTTGGTTTATTTTCAATATGATTTTAGTCTTGTTTCCTTGATGAACATTAGTCTATAGGCTGCAGAATTGGCTTTACAAGACATTAATAAAACAGGAGTAAATAATAATTCTATATTAAGTTTTAAGTTGTGGACACTGACTTAATAATGATGGTGTGTGCAAGAGGCTGTTACTTATCAGAATGTTTGTGTTCTAATGTGATGCCTATTCAGAACATAGCTGATTTTGGTTCTATACAAGTTTCTTTGCTTTATTATAATCTGCAAATTGCCTTAAAAAATGTGAAGAAATTTCCTGTTGGCTTTTATATTTGGAATTAGCTTTCTCATAATTATCTTTTTCTTTATTATCTGAAAACTCTCATGACTTCTTGGGAAAAATAGGAGAGTGGTTTCCTTTTGCCTTCTCTATGGTTTTTGAAATCAGTGTAGTCATCTATGCCATGTCCCTTCAGGTTGTAGGTGATCATGGCTCTCCACAGATTACTTTTTCTTCATTATCTATGAATTGGCATGCTTTCTTGGGAAAGATAGTGGAGTGGTTTTCCTTTGCCTTCTCTACAGTTTGGAAGTGGTCTTTCTCCTAGACTGGCTGCCACCTGAAGCTAGGGAGCCAAGGCTATGTTACTATTTAACCTATAGATAGGGGAAGAAAAGATAGATTCATGTCTTTCTCAAGGTTATTAGTGCAAAAGTGAATGTAACAGACTAAGCTGGGATTTGAATTCTGTTTAATACCTATACTAATAACCATTACGTACTATCCACACTTAATGACACAATCTAATATTACTCACAATAACAAAAGCGTATTCACAATATTAAAACAGTCATATAATGTTAAGTGACATATTAAAATAGCCAGAAGATTTCAAAGCATAATTAAACTATTTAATGATATTGAATGTGCATTGCGGTACAGTGGATATTGGCTCAGAACGAGAAATTAGAGAGCCAAGTTCAAATTTCAGTCAAATTCATTACAGTCACTTACGTGCAAATGCCCTTGAGAAAGGTATTAATCCATCTCTTCTCTCTCCAGCTATAAGTCAAATAGCAAGGCAGATTGGGTTCTATATACTTGGTTGGCAACTAGTCTATTGCAGAATGTAATGGCAACCTACTGAAGGAAAATCTTCTGTCCAGTCAGTCATGTCTCTTTTGAGACATGATCACCCAAGTGTATATAATATATGGCACTTAACTGACTTAGTAACATTGTATTATTAACTTCCTACTTAACAACCTTAAGAAAAAAAAGATATTAAATAAATTTTTAACAGATCAAAGTGTTAAAAGAGTAAAAACTCAAGACAGCAAATCATTGTCTTTCCTATAAACTCTGCCTCTTACTCTGTAATCCCCTACCTTGAGTGGCTCCTGGGCCTTATACAGCATGCATGCCATTTTTAAAAAAAAAAAAGACACCTGTATAAGGTCTTTTATCAATTGCTTGTATTCCTTCATTTTCATTAGATTTTTTGTTCTTTCAGCTATGGGTTAATTAGTAGGACTTGCATCAATAAATCATTAACCCCCTACCTACCACCCCAAAAACAATTCTTATAATCTAAAAGTATTTTCTGGCTGTAAATAATCTACATAAAATTGATAAGCTATAAAAAAAACAAAAACAAAAATCCATCAATTCTGTTTCTCACAAATTCTTAACCTGTTGTAACGACTTTCATGACATGTCCCACTTGCCACATCTATAATGTTATTTTTGTTATGAATACTTCCTGTTTGTTCTTCCTAGTTGACACATAACTTTGCAACTTATGTTATAAGGATCAAATTTCTGTTCATGAATACCTTACTGTAACACAGCAAAAGCAGAACATCATAGCATGATTTCTGTTAGAGCATTTTGATTCCATTGTCTTAAAAAGGAAACTTTCAAAATGACCAAGGAGGCATTTCTGTTAAGTTTTTCTGTTGCTCTTCTTGTGCGTGAACTTTGGGGTTGTATAGGTTTTAAAAAGCCGTAAACTTTACTCAACTAACTTAAAATCAAAACCGGAAATGATTTTTATTATGATGTTTAAACATTATTTTCAGTCAGGCAGTTAAGTGCCATACGTGATACATGCTTTGGGTGATCATGTCTTGAAAGAGACATGACTGACTGGGCAGAAGATTATTCCGCAGTAGGTTACTATTGCTTTCTGCGGTAGACTGGTTGCCAGCCAAAGCTATAGAACCCAGTCTGTCCTGTTATTTAACCCATAACTGAAGGGAAGAGATGGATTAATACCTTTCTCAAGCGTAAGTGAATACAAGGAATTCTACTGGAATTCAAACTCGGCTCTCCGATTTCTCGTTCTGAGCCGATATTGACTGCACCACAATGCATATAGATGCTCTTATTTGGTTGGATATGCATTGTGGTGCAGTGGATATTGACTCGGAACGACAAATCAGTGAGCCAAGTTTGAATTTCAGTTGAATTTGTTACATTCAATTACATGTAAATACCCTTGGGAAAGGTATTAATGGCAACCTACTGCGGGATAATCTTCTGCCCAGTCAGTCGTTTCTCTTTTGATAACCCAAAGCGTGTATCACATATGGCACTCAACTGACTCTTATTTAAGTTGCTGCTCTGTTTATTTTATTATTAAACAGCCAAAATAATGTGATAACAGCAATAAAGATTAGGACAATAGTTTGAATTTAAATAGTGTAAATAATGATAGCTCCTCATCCCAGAAATACAAACAGAAATTACTGTAATGTAGTTAAGTATTTCTGCAAATATATTTTAGTTCTCTTGTTGTTTGTTTGTTTGTTTTTTTTGTTTTTTGTTTTTTTTTTTGTTTTTTGTTTTTTTTTTTGTTTTTTTTTGTTTGTTTGTTTTTTTTGTTTTTTTTTCCTTGGAGGCTTTTTAGCTTATGACCAGTCATGTTGTTGGCTTGTAGTTGTGTCAGAAGATCAGAATGTATTCTAGCAAGAATAGGAGAGAGAATAAAAAATAAACATTCTATTTTCAGTGCTTAACTCTGTATCCTCAAAAATGCTTTTAGCTCTTTCTCCTACACCAATTTTTTTTTCTACTTCCATCCATTCTCTTTTATATTCTTCTTCATTCCATATACACGTGCAACATTTCTCTCTCTCTCTCATTCATTCTCTCACACTTTCTTAGCTATGTACATATTTACATTCAGACTTGAGTTTCTCAGTCTACTTAACTGTCAGTTTTAAACATCTACCATCCACTTTACCTACAAACTTACTTACTAACTCCATTGTAGCTACCTACGTACTTGCATTTCACTTCCTCATCAATAACCCACCAAGTCGATGGGAAGTAAAGAACTGTCTGGAATAAATTCTTTCTCACTTCATTTGTTTTTTTTTTTTTTTTGTTTTTTTTTTTGTTTTGCGTGTGTGTGTGTCTTTATAAGATGGTGGAGGAAGAGAAAAACTGCAGGCCTTCATTTTCTCAGTGAGCTTTCCTTTCTTCAGTTAAGTTTCTCACCTGCAATGTACTTCATTTTAAGAGGGAAGAAATAGATTATAATTAAAAAAAAAAACTCATGATGAACACCTAAATAGTTCTTGAATTATTGAAATTGAAATGAGCCCAAGTAATCACCATGTACAATTTAATTTATTCTTGCTCAATTGGCACTAAAAAATGGAGATAGTTGAGACTTTTTGCCTCTTCCATCTTGAAGCCTTGACCTGCTCCATTGCCTGAGTTAAGCTCTGAATATTGTTCAATGAAGAGATGGAGAAAAAGTGATTCTTATCAGACATCCTCATTACATACTTTGCCATTTGTTCACACTTGAGATTTACATTTTTCTTTAATTTTACTGAGAACATTAATAATATCGATAAAGAACAAAATGGCTGATAGTTTTATTTGCATGAAAAGGAAGTATGGTTTGTCTTTTTTACCACAAACAGTTATTGAATTATATTAAAACTGTTTCTAACCTTCAGAAGTCAACATCAACTTTCTAAAATTAGTCAGGAAACTACATTTTTCATAACCAATTCACTGCTTTGCCAATATATTTCTCTTTAGATTTATATAGTAAAAGATGAATAAGATGGTTTTCCAAAATACAGGTACACTGCCAAATTTTTAAGCAACTGATCAACTGCTATACTTTTTCATCAGGATGAAATTATGAGCAAACACTTGAAGCTTTTGTTTTTTTTTTTTGTTTGTTTTTTTTATCATTTTATTCCTATTAAGTTTCTGATATTCCTAATCTATGAATTTGCCTAAGGCTAAATTTTTGTCTGTGTGTCTCCACCTTAAATTAGTGAAACAAAACTGCTCAACTCATTAAATAGACTAATTGGAGTAGATAGACTAAACTATCGCCCGGTTCACACTCCACCCATGTCTATTGAACAGGTGTAGAGGCTCATCCCTTGTTCCCTGTTTAGGATGTGGTTTCTGGCTTTCTCTTTTCCAATCTTTTCACTCCTTTATTTATTTATTTATTTATTTTTCAATTGGAGTAGATAGATCTATCTATCGCCCGGTTCACACTCCACCCACGTCTATTGAACAGGTGAAGAGGCTCATCCCTTGTTCCCTGTTTAGGATGTGGTTCCCGGCTTTCTCTTTTCCAATCTTTTCACTCTTACGTAGCCCCCTGCGCTTCAGTGGCGTTACTGCCTTGCTCGGGGTGATACGATTAAAAAAAAAAAAAAAAAGATTTGCTGTCCTCCTTATTATAAAGACTGTTGCATTGTGTGTATATGTGTGTGTATTTATTTTATATATATATATATATATATATATATATATTTCCCTCCTGTCATGCTCATGGAGAGAGAGACTTTAGAGAGGCAGCATTGACTCAGCTCATTCTCTTTACTACCAGTTATGAAATCTTTTGCCACATGCTTGCTCTTTAACAGTGCCTTATTTTTTTATTTTTTTTTTTGCAATGATTTATGTCGAGTATTGAAGATATATCCTCTCAAATATTTTGCTGCCGTTTTTAATGGCAGGAGCACACTAATATATTAACAAATGGCATTTGTAATAAAAGCAGTAATATTTAATTTACATTAGCATTTTTTTTAAATATTTGAATAAACATTTTATCAGTTATTTTTAATTGAAATTTGTAAAAATTTGCCATGTATAAGCAATGTTTCTATGAAAGGGTTTTTTTCAATTTCATTCATCACTTTTTAAGAAAACATTGCTGAGGAGTGAAGGTAGTTAAAATAATAGTAGTGTCAAGGGAAAGCCCCTCTTTGAAACTGCTTTTTTTGTGGGGGTAGATATGTCTAAGATTACCATCAGTTGTATATAGCTCTGTCTATAGTAAAAAATTTAAATGGATTTACTATAATATCAAAAAGAACTTTGGAAAATAAATGTTTTCATGAAAATGTTGGTAAGCAGAAAAAAAGGAAGAGAACTTAGTGACAAATCCTTTTGCTCTGTCCATAGAAGAAACATTCATTTAGGACTTTAAAATATGTATTTTGTTTATACTTCTGAGATGAGGTAGTATTTACATTATTCACATTGTTGTTCACATATATTTTGCCATATTCACCATTTTTCAGCCATTGTACACTCCAGCCTTCTTCAGGTGATTTGAATTTCAAATTGAACCCTTTATTTTGATCACTGGCATGTTCTCATTACATGACACTTCTGGATATCTTAGTTATCTCCCTTTAACTCAAGTTATTTGTTTGTCACTGCTGTGGCCAGGTATTGAACTCACAACTCTTTTGGATCAGGTCACTGGAACTAACCAATGCTTTTATCCACTAAGCCATGTAGAACGTAATAAATGAATCTGAAATGTGTTATTGAATTATTTGCACATGACCTTTGTTGATCCAGCAGAATGATTGTTTAGCTTTTAAAAACAAAGTTGGAAAAATCAGTTGTCTCCTTGGGCATTTGATTTTAAATAAATTCGGAGTGAATATTCTTTTTTTTTTTTCAAATAATGCTAAGAATTAAATACATTTGATGTCCTATAGGACATTCTTTTTGTTTACATCTAATACTACAGGATTGTAGAATTATCTATATAAAATATCTTATGGAATAAACTGTTTGCTTTCATATACCAAATCATTTCAGAACATGTCAAATCATGCTTCTCTAACATTTTTTGTTTTTTGTGTACATATAAATATACTTGTAAATTTACACACTTCTAAAATCCAAATTACTGTCATATTACTAATGCCTATATGTTGTACATATTTGACATTCCTAACATTTTTTTCCTGGCCCTTCCTAACATTCTCACACCTCACCATCAGTCAGAGAAAAATCTTCCATATTAGAATATCTGTTCTTATAAGCATGAGACAAAATATCTATTTTAACTTACTGACATCAAATAATGCTAGCCAAACAAGCTTGTTTTATAGACATTCAAATCTATAGATTAAAAAAAAAGAAAAAGTTAGTCTTATAGACTAAAACATGTTATATATCAATTACAGTCCAATTCATGATGTTCCCTTACATGCTAATACCCTTGGGAAAGGTATGAATCTATCTCTTCTCCCCCCAGCTATAAATAAATAGCAGGATATACTAGGTTCTATAGCCTTGGTTGCCAAGCGGTCTAGGAGAAAGAAAACTGAATCGAAAAGTGTGAGAATAAGAACTGGGCTATCTTGTTCATGATATATCACTTCTATTGCAGCACTGTGGAATCCCTATGACATCACTCATGATATATCAAGAACATTTTTATGAGAATTCATGACAAAATTACAAATACTTATATATTTATGAATTAATTGTGCATTGCAACATGGAAATTTCTATGTTTCGAGTTAGAATCTCATTATCAGGCAATGTTGGATGTTGGTTGCGAAAATGATTTACATTTCTGTAAATGTAAATCATTTTCAAAACCAACATCCGTGTCGCAATGCACATTTAATTCATAATTATATGGTTATATTAAGCTCTACAATATTTATTGTACTAAGCATGGTTTATAAAAAAATAAATACCAGGGGACTCGAAACTATAAAACCTTGGATCCTCTTCACCTGGATTTATATATATATATATTCAGTCTAAATAGTTGACATTTTGTATTTTTAATTTCTCGCATGCATGTTGCTTCTGATTTTGTCCACTGTGCAGTATAGTAGGGTCAGTTTGGCACCATCTGTGAGAAAAAGGACTCTATAACTCAATTCACTCCATTAGAAATTTGGAAACCACATACTGTACTGCTTCGTATTTACCCCAGAAGCTCTAATAGGAACAGTTCAGAGTATTCGGATGTCAATTTAAGGACAGTGCAAAAGATCCAGAAAGATTTGGATTAGAATCAGGATAGACTGCTAAAATTAGTGCTCTGGGCAATAGATGCATGTAGTGTGGACAAGGCACCTCACTTGCTCTTTAATTCACCAGCAGTGTAAGTTCAACTTTACCTTTCTTTTATATGGACATTCCTTGAAGTTACCCTTTCTTTCAGAAGTTATCTTCAAAATCTCTACAAGGAAATGTTCCAACAGAATATTTAGCACTCGTGTTTGTCGATTTTTCTCAATTGATTCAATGCTTTTGTTTTTTGTTCAACACGACACCTCAGCTTCAAACAATACCTCTGACCTAATAACAACCCAAAGTAATAAATTTATGTACAAAGTTTTCAAAAATTAAACTAGCATTATTGCACACTAATTTACTTGGAATATCATATTTTATTATATTTTAATCATTTCACCCCAATCAAGACAAGACCATTTGTTACTGGGAGTGAAAGAGGATGAGAAGATTTCAGTGAAGAGAAAGGACAATAAAAGAACTGGTTTCAGAAAGACAAAATGGTAGTCGATGTTCTGAAAATGGTTGTTTTTGTTCGACTTGTCACAGCACTTTTTTTTTTTTCTTTTTTTGTCAGTTGAAAAAAACATCCAGAATTAGTAGAAAGGTTGTAATAGTCAATCTCAATCATGTTTCTTTGATAACCAGGCAAAGAATTTTCCAGCTTGGATGGAAAATTTTCACTCATCTGCTATATTCATTAAACATAGCACCTTAAGATTACCATTTGCAGAATTCTCGTAATAAAAGAGAAAAAATTCTATTCTTTGAAATTGTGTAAAAGGCACCTCAAGCAGTTTATCACTGAGAAAGATGCAATGTGGAGAATTAAATTATGAAATTGCCTAAAAGGTTGCAGAAGAGAATCTAATAAAACAGTAAATCTGTTCAATCGTCCGTTTAAAAATAAAACATCTTTTTATTATTATTTTAAAACAAACAAGCAAATATGAAGTAAAATTTTAGATTAGTGAGGATACTAGAATTCCTCTGATTTTATTGTTTTTACAATTAATTTAAGGAAGAATTTATATTATCACCTGTAATAATTACCACAAGATATGATAAATGAGACCTAGGTGTTATCTAGTACTGCATTTAAATTCATAAAGTGTAGGGATCATAGAGGAACATTCATCAGAGCAATTACCACAAAAGTATTTATAGAAAAAGAATGGGGAAGATACTTTAGGGTGGTGGGAAAGTGACTGAAGCTGAGATGTCAGGACAGATAACATAACATACAGTTACATCCAGCCATTTCAAATGTAAAATAAGATATTGCTGCCAATCTAATACTGTGCTTAAATTCATAAAGTACCCTAGAAGAAATTTTATTAGAACAATTGCCATGAAAGTATTTATAGAAAAGGAACAGGGGAAAATAAATTATAGTGGTGGGAAAAGTGACTGAAGCAATGATGCCAGGTCTAGACTGATACCATTGCAGATTCTTCAGATTTTATCAAAAAATATTTTTCATTCTTGCTTTGAATATTGCTGCCACATTAGACATGACATGGCAGTAATATTCAAAGCAAGGATGAAGAGTAGTCTTATAAATATGCAAGATAGTTTGGTGAGAAAAATTGTCTAGTTTAACACTGTGAACCAACTTTCCAAGATATAGATATATATATATATATAAAAAAAGAAAAAAGAACGGTGTCAGTTTTATGTGGAGAATACTGTGTTAAGAGACTGAAATTAAAAACATCTGGACAAAATATACACACTTGGGCAGAAACCAAAGTAAGATATATGTAATTTTTACTTAACTTTTCATCTTTGTCAGTCTCATGACCGTGGTAATGGTAATAATAAATATGCCAAAGAAAAACTTGGCATCCATTGACTGACGAGACAGCATTGTTTTCGGTTGAAACTTCTAAAAATCTTTCTTTTAAAACAATTTTTTAGGAAATATTAGGACCTTGAATAACCTTTCGCTGATTTTTCATGAAAAGTAATATCTTATTTACAAATATTATTAAAATGCATGTCACTGAAATATTGTACTTCGTTAGGCACTACTTTTTCCCATCTTTCTGGCAGCGTTTGAATTCCACGTTGAAAAAACGTCGAGTCTTTTGAGGTTAATTGATTCAGTATACTCATATCAGTCGAAAATGTTAGTCCAAGAAGATGCAATGAGTCATCCTCCTGAAGGTTGTAATCAGCCATGCAGAGGGAAGGTAAAAAAAAAGGTCTCTCAGATGAGCAATTTCATCTTGGAGGCATTTAAATTAATAGGCCGTTCCTTGCCCCATTTAACAACAGATTGTAGATAACTTTTTAGATCATCTGCTAATTTAACCTCATCAAACTGATCAGACTTACTATTTATACAGGAGTAAATAGTTGCCATCAGCATAGATCCCATCACTAGCTACATGAAAACTGAAAATTGATTAGGGAGAAATAGATTCATGCCTTTCCTGTGGTCATCAGGTTGAAGGATGCAGAAACTATTTTGACTAGAATTTGAACTCAGTCTGGGAATTTTTTTTTTTTTTTTTCTGTCAGCAATTAGTTAACTGCCATACGTGATTCATGCTTCGGTGATCATGTCTTGAAAGAGACATGACTGACTGGACAGAAGATTTTTCCTGCAGTAGGTTGAAATTACTTTCTGCTGTAGATTGGTTGCCAACCAAGGCTATAGAACAATCTGTTCTGTTATTTAACCCATAATTGGTGGAATAGACGGATTAATACCTTTCCCAAGGGTGTTTACATCTAAGTGAATACAGGAAATTCAGTTAGAATTTGAGCTTGGCTCTCTGATTTATCAGTCTAAACTAATATCCACTTCACCACCCACGCACATTAGACTAATTCTGAATTTACCAATTTTTTATGTCTGTCTGTTATAAAATTTTTTTTTGTTTTGTTTTTGTTTTTCATATTTTTTACAATATTACATTATATTCCAAATATAAGTATGATGATTTTTTTTTTTTTTTTTTTTTTTGTCTGTTCTGTTACCCATTGGAAGAGAGCAAGCAGATACAAAAAAATATTCCAAAATTCTAACATCAATTTTAGTAAATCTTTGTCTCTGTTATAAAACAAAAGGATAAAAATTGTAGTTTATACAAATCATAGACATATCCATATTTAGTCAGGAGCCAATTTTGGCTTTTGGAAATATCCGGCCATGACCAATCACTCTAATCTAAATTCGACAAGTTAAAATACTTCCAACCATCTCTATAAAACTTCCTTCTGACAATCTTTTTTTTACTCTAGGCTGGTATGCACATTAAATTGTGTGAGTAATTACTTCAGGTGTTGTTTTTTTCCTTTTCTCCCAAACGAGATCTTAAGTACTCATCCAAAATGTTATGTCACTATTTAAATGCTGTTTGCATTGACTTACATTAATAATTTTTCTTCCATCAAACACACTCTCTCTCTTTCTCTGTTTTACACATTCCTCCCCAAGAATCTAGAATTCTTGTTATTTATCTCTGGGTTTCTGTCAAGTTACTCAGATGCCTACTTTAGAAAATTTACTATTATCAGCATTACATACTATGCCTTCAACAAGAATAAGTCTCTGCCTACATATCTTCTTTTTTATTTCCCCCCTCCGTCTTTCAAGATAGTTTGAATTTCAGCCCTACTTTTTTCTCTCTCTCTCTCTCTCTCTCTCTCTCCTTGCTTTGTTTTCAGTAAACCCCCCCACTCCTCCAAAAAAAAAAAACAGAAAAATTGGCTAGAAACCTATTAAATCCTTTTAGGAAGAAGAAAAATAGCCAGCATTTACAACTCATGAAACATACAGTAAGATTCCAAGAGAATTATTATAAGATAAAAGAATTAGTAGATCATAAAAATAGAGTTCAAAACTCACAGAATACCACAACATTGTCAGTTTGTAACAGACTTTGCCAACCTGAGGAAATATTTACAGATTAATGTTCAATAACTTATGATTTCTGAAATATTATATATATATATATATATATATATATATATATATATATATTTTGCTTTGGTGTTGTCAAGGAAACTTTCTGATGAGCAGTGATATGGGTTCTAATTCTTGCTGGTGGAAGCATGGGTAGTTTAATAGTTATCAATACAAAAAGTTAAATCAGCATCACAAATTTAATTCCTGCCTGATTCCGTTTTGTTAACTTCACACTTATGCTCTTGAAAAAGGTAAGAATTTGTAACTGTAATATTGTGTAACACACACGTAATTTTTGTACAATAAATGTTTATGCCAATATTTCAATTCAAATGGAAATTTACTCTTGTAGATTGAATAAAGTGTTCAATTAAAAATAACTGGATGCTTAACAAATATATAACATCTGAACAAGGTGCAAAATGTTGTGCTTATAACAATGAAGATGAGAATCTTAATCTGGGTGAATCAGTGTATAATAATGATGAGTCCTTTTCTCTGAAAACATTCAGATGCAAATACTGAACCCAGTTTTCATAAATTATCTAAATAGGTATATGACCAAGATATGCACATGTGTGTGTGTGTTAATTATAATGCCTTGTTAAAAATAGTTTTGATTTCAAGGAAACTAGGGTCGTTTAAGAGAAAAAGTTAGGCTGGTTAAGAGTCTTTAGCTTTGGACAACAATTTATCTAAGAGAAAACTATCTTAAATAAAAATCTCTCTACCTAATCTGTGTAAAAAAAGGGTAGGGTGAACTCTTTAACCTTGGCAGGTAATCTTCCTAGAAATTGTGTCTCAATAAAAACACTGAGATTCCAGTTTCTTAAATTGGTTGGTGTTAGTAAGAATATACAACTGTAAAACTTACTTCAAAATTTCATGATGGCTCAATTACAGAGCCATCTAGAAAACCCTGTCCAACCTAGCATGAAAACGGACATTAAACAATGATGATATATATCTATCATCTGGTGTGTTTAATTTGGGAATCATTTTGTTATAAGTAATGGGTGGTTACTGATTGTTGGGTGTGGTTACTTTCTGAATAACCAAAAGGTAGAAATTGAGGGGGGGGGGAAAATGGGTGGGTTGTACCTGACATCTTGATGAGCTAAACAACCAAAGAACTTGTCTTTGTCATCTCTTGTTTGAGGTAGTAACTCATCCGTCTGGGACAGCATGTATTCCTCTCTTTTATTGCTTTTTTTACCTGCTACTAATATATATATATATATATATATATATATATATAAGTGTGTGAAAATGTTATAATTTTTAGATGCCAGAACAATGTTAGGAAAATTGACCATAATTTTTTTTTTTTTAAAGCTACTTTAATTAAAAGCAAAAGCAATTTACTAAGATGAAAATTTATAGAAAGTGCTTTAATTGCTAGCTCATCTACAGTAAATATATTGTTGATTTAATCTGGATAGTAATAGCTGCAAAAAACACCCCTCTCTCCAAATTTGTAGACAAAACACATAGACATGCTAGGATTTCTTTCTAGCCCATAAGATAGGCCACTTCTTGGTTTCATCTAACATATTTTTGTTCTTTCTTTGTCTTAAACTCAGAATGCTGCAATCGTTTATCAGTATCCCATTCAGTCTCATTCTTGCTTTTGAACATTTTAACCCTCTTACTGTTGCTTTGTCTACTTTTGTCTTGCATATGTTGTTTGCTTAATATCATTTTTGCCCTTAGGATTTCATTGGATTAAATTTAATATGTTGGTAGGATTACACATGCATACAAATGAAGGATGCTGGGAATTCCCCCCCACCCCCCTTGCATTTCTTGTTTGTGTACATGTAGACCTACCAACATAAGAAATTTAATTTGAAGTCCTAAAGGATGAAATGTTTCACAAGTAGCTAGATAATCAGCAGGCTTACAAATGAGGGCAGATGAATCCTGAAATCAACAAACACCTAGCACAGGTGCAGGGATATTGAAATAATGGGGGTTTGGTATTCAAGCAGCCCACATGGGAGTGTTGGACCTCTTAACCTTTGTTGAAGTATCCAACTCTGGGGAGAATAAAAATCTTCTATAAACTCTGCCACTTGACAACATTGAAAGAGGTTGGTTGGTTGGTTCTTCGTTTAGGATACATACTATTCTTGTGCAAAAAGTTGCAATGTTTTTCTCCACTTTAAAAATGTCAGGCATTTCTTGATATCACAATATAGAATAATTGGAATGTTAGAATGGTTATATTCAACAAAGTGACAGTCATCATGTATTTAGCAGATAGAGACTGCTCAGTATCAGAGGGTTAGAGTTTGTGGATAGTGTAGATAAGATAAATTCCTAAGAAAAAATTCTTCCTACACTACCTATAACCACCTCATGACTAAAAAGATTAAATAAAATTATATAGCTAGAGAAAGTTATGTTTGAGTAGGTGCCCCATTTTTTAAAACAATGTATAATAACAGCAGACGTGCATTGTGGTACAGTGGATATCAGCTCAGAACAAGAAATCGAAGAACCAAATTTGAATTCCTGTTAAATTCATTGCATTCACTTATGCACAAATAGCCTTGGGAAAGATATTAATCCACCACTTCTCCCTTCACCTATGAGTTAAATAGGATGGATTGGGTTCCATAACCTTGGTTGGCAACCAGTCTACTGCATGAAAATCTTCTGCCCAGTCAGTCATGTCTCTTTCAAGGCATGAATGCCCAAGAGTGTATCACGTATGGTACTTAACCAACTGATAATAAAACAGTCTGAGAAAACTTAGTAAAAAAAAAAATATGCACTCCAGAGATATCTGAACCTGCCTGCCCCCCCCCCCCCCCGTAAGAGAAACCCGCATTTGATTTGGTGTGCTTGAGACCCTATTTTAAAAAAGAGGTATCTACTCAAATATGGCTATACAATAAAAACTTGTTTAATACACTGAATATACTGTTTTATTATGAGGATTTAGAATTGAATTCATAGGATCAAAGTTTGCTTGTCTTGTATTGACATTTGATATTAGCCATATTTTTTGTTTTCATTAAAAATATCAAGTGAGAAATAGAAGACATTAAAAACAAAAACTCATCTCAGCAGGTGGTGTAGTGGAGAGTGACTCAGAATGAGAAATTGGAGAGCAGAGTTCAAATTCCATTTAATTGCATTCACTTACACAGAAACTCTCTTGGAAAATATACGAATCCATCTCTTCTTCCCCCAGTTATGGATTAAATAGAAGAATAGAATGAACTCTCTAACCTTGGATGGAAACCCTGAATTCTAAAACTTGAGGACTGTTTGGAGAATTTATGGCAGACTTATGTTCACCAGTTCTCTGTATTAAGTTCTTCTTAATACAGAGAACTGGTGAACATAAGTCTTTTTCAAAAGCCTTCCTTATTACAATCAAATCATGAGTGACCACCAAAAAAATGGCAAAGCAAACTAGGCTCTTCAGCCTTGATTGTTAATGAGCGTAGGAGAACAAATCTGAATTCAAAATTGTTGCCCTGGCAAAACACATACCTTCTTCTCCTCTCCCCCCCCCCCCCCCCAAGCAAGGCAATAAAATCTATGAATGGAGTTACAGAGATGGAATAAAACAAAAAAAGTCAATAAAATAATGATATTCAAGGAGATAGAAAATGAGAATTTAAATGCAATTTAAACTTTTTAAAATTGTAGTCAGCAGGAAAGCAAGAAGCTGAACGAGTTCTACAAGTAAAAAGTACAAGAGAATAAACTATTATAATGGTGGTGGGAAAGCCACTGAAGCAGAGATGCCAGTAATGTTACTGATTTTATTAAGAATCTCTAGATATATATATAGATATATAGAAGAAGCACCAGATCAAATGTTGCAGCAATATTTGAAGCGTAGACAAATGGTAGAATTATAAATATGCAAAAGAGATTGTTAATTTTCTAAGCATAGCTTAGATGTGGCACAAGATTGAAAGTTTGGAGCACTCAGTTAAGATCAAACTCACTATGAAGTCATAATTATTCTGGTGAAACATGCTTGCTAACCATTACACTACATCAAGGTTTTTTGTAGAAAATAGCAGACCTAACAATTGATTCAATATAATTATTTCATAAATGTGAAACTGAGAAGGCGCAGTTAGTATCCTGGAGGTTAGCATCAGCCATATTGATGTAAGCCAAAAAAGGTTTCTCTAAGATGAATAAAAGAAAGAAAACCTCACCTGTAAGTACCAGATCCAAGAACAATATTTGACATTGGAAAAAGACCAAATTGTTACATTTCATTCAAGAAATGAAGATGTGTATAGCAAATGGAACTTAGCCAAATTGTGAAAGTGTTACTTTTCTAAATGTGATATTTTAGAAAAGACACTTTCTTTTTTCCTTTTTTTTTTTTGAGATGAGCTTTCTTGCCATTCACTTATGAAAGAAGCGTTGTATAAACTAAATTGAAAATAAGTACTTGTATCTGGTTCAGAATTCCTTGTAGGTTACTAAGATTGATATACAAAAGCCAGAGGACACAACAGCCAAAACATTGTATAACCACAACAAAGATGAGGACAATAGTGAATATAATTAGCGTAAATAAGTACTTGTATATCTTTCTTTCCTTTCCTATTACCTGATGTCTGTTCAGAAAGCTTCCATCTATTGGGTCATAAATCCGATTGGTCTTGTGTAAAAACAATTTATTACCACAAACAATTTCCCAAAACAGTAGTTTTTCTTTTCTTTTCTTTTTTTTTTTTAATGAGTGTTCAAGTCACTTTGTTTACACCAATTTTTTTACTTGTAAACAAATTCTGTTAAAAAGAAGACATTTAAGGAAATGTTTGTTTTTCAGTGGTATTTAGTTACCAGAATGGACATGATTGAGGCAGAAATGACAAAAACATGGCCTTCTCTGTCATGTGACTTGTGAAAAGTGGCATTTGTCATACCAGTTTTACCTATCTAGAAGATGTGAAATTTTTACAAGAACAGTTTTCAGTTATTGCTCATTTTACATTTTTAATTTTGTGCAGTGTTTTGGCTGCCTATATATATATATATATATATATATATATATATAGGTAAAAGTGGGGAATAGAGTATATGCAAATATAGAAGTGTACACTGAAGTCAACAATCTATTTCATACTTGAACACAATCTTCAGGCTATATATATATATATATATATTACACACACACACACACACGCTCACAGGGTGTTATAGGTAAACTGTCACCATTTTTATCTTTTTAATTTTGCACATATGCATTGTTTGTTTTTAATTTTGTTGGCTGCACAGTATAGTATGGTCAATGAGGCACCATCTGTGAGGGGGAAAAAAAGCCCCATGACGCAATTCACTTCGCCTAAAATTTGGAAACAGCAAACTATGCTGCTTGGCATTCTCACCAGAAGATCCAATACATATGTAAATTTACTCTTTAGTATTTCAAGAAATTTTTGTATAATTTTGGTAAATATATGTTAAAATGAGATGTCTACGTTTTCATTTTTTGTATAATTTAGACAATAATTTATCCCTCACACCCTGTATTATCTCTTGAACACCAAAATATAAAATTTACGCACTAGCATAATTAAAATCCTTGAAAATAGCTGATAGATTAGCCAAAAGTACTTGAAATCAACAAACATTTCAACAATTTTTACTCAAAATTAAATTCAAAAAAGAAAAAACTTGTTCACATGCAAGAAGAATATAATAATAAAACATCTTTAAAAACCTGTATTAATATAGAATTGCTACCCTAATACACTATTATTTCTATCTTCTATAAATTTCATCGAAACTCTTAACTGTATATAAAAATGTTCCTGTACGCATGTGGGTGTCATTTAGGATGTCATGTTTCATTTGGTACCAAGTCACACTCACAAAGATTAAAGTTGCATCACTAGTAAATTGGGGACTTTCCAACCTTGATAGTTCTAGATTATTTACCCAGCCTTATTTGGGGGACACTTATTCTTCACTTTCCAGCCTATTTCCTATGAAAGCATCATCACAAACTGATTGCTGCTTTATTGTTTTTTCCAATGAACACTACTTTTTCATTCCACCAGTTCAGAACTTTACAGCAAACAGATTTTTTTGTTTCGTTATTTTTATCATTCTCTTTCCTGAGTCACAATGTTGCAAGCCAGTTGTGACTATATTGCTATTTCCATGGCTGATGTTCAGATGAGCACCGTTCTTTAGTTCTACAAGTTCAGACCTTTAAACCTAAGACATACCATACTACATCCAATTGATTCAACCTTATTTCCTCTTTTTTCCAATTGTAAGAAGAAAGTTCTACTTGCATCGTGTTTTATTAAAGAACTTTGGACAAACAACTGTGTGACTGCTTTTCTGAACACTACAATCTTAACCTTTTTAAGTCAAGGGTCAATCATCAGTCAGTTAAGTGTCATACATGATATATCCTTGGGTGGTCATGTCTCTTTCGAGACATGACTGACTGGGCATAAGATTTTCCTACAGTAAGTTACCAGTACTTTCTGCTGTAGACTGATTGCCAAACGAGGCTATAGAACCCAACCTGGCCTGTTATTTAATCCATAGCTGTAGGGAAGAGATGGATTAATACCTTTTCCAAGTGTATTTCGTGAGAGTAAATTCAACTAGAATTTGAATTCTGCTCTCTGATTTGTCGTTCCAAGTCGATATCCACTGACTCACAATGTCAATCATCATCTATCCTTCTTAAAATCTCTTAAGACCTTTGCTTTCATTTGTAACATGCACCTCCTTCATCTTAAACATTTTCATGGCAATTCACTACCTTGAGTGGCTCTTACAACTCCATTTGGTTTGCTTAAGTTTAACGACATATTAACCTTGGAAGATTATCTAAACGCCAACAACATTTTACTGGTTAAAAAGCAAGAGCAACGAACATCTTTGTTATTAGAGACATTTCTGCAAAGAGGCTCTCACACCACTTTGCAAAGATAGATTTTATTAAAGTATAAAAACTGAAGAAAATTTAGATTTGGGAGGGGGTAATGTTTTTAAGCAAGTCCCTACTGCAAGAAATTTTTTTTTTATAAAGGCTAATTTCTTTGAAATTTATTATATAGTTTTGATCGATATTCTCAAAGATTTTTCAAGTTATCTGACTTAAAGTATTTGTTTTGGATTTGTCTTAGATTATAGGAATTTAAAAGTAAGTGTTCAGTTATAAATTGTTCCTGGTAGGAATGCATTTTTGAGCTTTCTTATTTTTGATGTTTAATTAAACATCTTCTAGATTTGTATTCAAAAATGTAAGATGGCAATAATTTTTTTTTTCAAAAATGTATTATGCCAATTATTTTTTTTTCTTCAAAACTGTGCTATGGTAATAAGTTTTTTCTTTTAAAAATGTATTGTTGGTAATATTTTTTTCCTTCAAAAATGTCTTTTTCTATAAAAGTTTATTTTTATGTATATTTCTATAAAAGTCTATTTTTATACTTTTATAGTCTTTTGTCCCCAGTTTGGGGGTTAACTATTTGCTAATAGCTGGGACCTTAACAGGTGCTGCAACTCTGCATTAGGATAGACCTGGGAACAACAGCAATTAAGAGGTGGTCCCATGCTCCTCACAACTTCCCAATCAGAGGCCTTGCTGCTGGATGCAGTTTACCATCATACCTAGGACCCTCACAAATTGGTGAATTTTAGTATTTTAAAAGAAAGACAAGCTTGCTAACTAGACAAGAGTTTATAAACATTTTGTTTTATGAGCATTTAATGAATATTTAATCCTCTCCAATTATCTTTTAAAATTCTTTTCATTTTTGCTCAAGTTCTTGTTTTTATCTCGGGATTAAAAAGTACATTCAATATTTGAAATTGCTTAAACTCAGACTAAATGATTTTTATTTTCTTTCATGTTAAACAAAAAACAAAATTGTTAAAGCAAAAGGTTTTGTTATTTTTTTGTTTTTTTGTTTTTTATTTTTTTTGTGGGGTGCAGGAACATAGTTTCCCTAAGTACAGAAAAGAGGGAAAAATCATGGTATTTTAACATTTCCAATATTGTAGGGAGTAACCAATTCCTGAAAAACATAAGTGAACATTGGGATCAAACACATAGTGGCTATAGTCTTCCATGTTTAAATGTAATCTTCAGGCCATGCTTATTGTATCTCTTTTTGTGTCATAGTGGCTTTATCCTCTTGCTTGGGGTGAAATAAAAAAAAATGATAATGGCTACTGGACTTGAAAAACATATTTTTCTGAAAAAGAAAGATTTTATAAATCTCAAATAAAAGCAGCACTGACCGTTTGGTCAATGAATGTTGAATGTTTCCTCATAATGAAAATGATTAGTTTTACCGTTATCATCTGCAGAGGATGCAGTCGGCTTCACTAACAGGGTAATGACCAGATTGATCAAATTGTTCTGATTACTCATTTTGCATATCATATAAGATGGCTGCCACCATGTTGTCAAGTGTGAGTGTCAGAAGATATCATTGTAAAACATAGATGTGGTTCATTAAACTGGACAAACTTTTAAAATCTCTAGAACCAAGTTGACATGCTTGCAATGCACAGATTTTGCTGTCATTAAGTCTATTCTTACAATCGAATGTCTTTTCAGCCAACCAGCTGACTTGCAAACTTTTCTACTATCCTCTCTATTATAATAAAGACGTGTGTGTGTGTGTGTGTGTATATAGTCATCCACAGACAGATCTGTTTCACTGTATCACAGCTCATCAGTACGGTTAGACATTCGATTGCTTTTAACCCAGGATTGAAACCCGACCGAATTGGCATCAATCAGCGATTCTACCTCTGAGCTATGAGCGCTCGGTAGAAGGAGGCAGACTTTTCAGCGTGTATATTATCATTATACACGCCCAATACCTGAGAGTGTTCTAATTCATTGCTGAATGAACAATGCATAGATGTTAGAGTAGCTACTGTTTTTTCAAAGTCTATCATTCTTCCAGAATACTCAATCAGGGTGTAAGAGCATAAACAGTCATATATAAAATTAGTAGTTGTAATAAAAGCATTTTACATCACAGCACAAAAGCTATCATGTTTCAGTACTATTAATTGTACTTTGTTAGGCGATGATTGGTCACTGGTATTGGGAATAATTTTTTAAAAAGAAGCAGTGTAAAATGTTTTCATTATAACTACTTATAATAAAAATATTACAATAATAATTATAGCCCTTTGAGTTGATGCTACAAACTCTGAATTATCACATTACTCCATTTGTTCTTACTCTTATTAAAAGTTGGCTTAATTCATTCTCATTACTACCAGTTATGAAAACTTTTGGTGTGTATTTGCTTTTTAACAGTGCCATATTCTATTTTTTTTGCAATAATTATGTCTTTATTTTATGAGAAACTAGCAGTATAGCCCGGCGTTGCTCGGGTGTAATGAAAGCTTTAAAACTAATCCATGATCCTGGAGCTCAGATTCTTTGCCACAAAAGACTAAAAAGCAATAGTTGTTTCCAGTTAAAGCGAAACCGTAGACTGAAAGAAAAATGAATGGATGTAAGTCAAATTTTGATTTCCTTGTATCGATATCAAATAAGTCTTTTTCGTCGTAAACTGAATTTTGAAGGCTAAATAAGTCCTCTGAGTAAATGGTATCATGGCTGAGACTAAGAACTACAATTATACCTACTTAGAGCCAAACACGAAGCGAAAACTAAAATAAAAAGGCTGAAAAAAATATATACATACAGGCAGATAAACAGACACACACAAACATTTTGCCTTTTATATATATTATAGATTTTCTGCACGCTTGTAAGAACCTTTTAACTTCTGAATATCGTTTCTTATGTCTTTGAGTGTATCAAATTTGATTAAAATCGGACCACTCCTCCTATAATCCGATTTTTTTCGATTATCGATTTTCGATATTTATCAGGGGTACCTTGAGACAAAACCTAGCTAAGAACACTCGCAAATGCTTATAGTACAACTGTGTAAATTTTCAAGAAAATCGGTTCAGCCATTTCGGAGTCTATAGGTAATGGGGACACATGCACACAAAGTTCCATTTATAAATAAGTTTAGATTAGATGAGATTAGATTTAGATTAGATATATATATTTTTCATTTTGAAATGTGTTATTTCATGAAATTTCCAAATGAAAAATATTCTACAATATAATTGTATTGAAGACTTTTTAATACAAATGTGTACTAGTCTAATTTAATTATGACCAAAACCTAACTAATTATGGATATATATCCTCTCTATTATGATAAAGACCATTTTGTGTGTGTGTGTGTGTGTGTGTTATATATATATATATCTCCCTCGTGTCACACTCAGGAGTTTGTATTTTTTTTTCTTATGTTTTAATGTAAGATACTTATATATATATATATATAGGTATGGTATCTAAAATGATGGCAATATATATATTATATATTTTGCTGTCATTTTTTATGCTACAGGCTCATGCATTTAGTATTTAGTAATTGGTTGGTGCTCTGGTACAATGAATTTGTATACGACTCCACTTTCTTGCCTCACTCAAGTAAAATTTATTGCAAATATCACAGGTGAGGCCATGCCAATCTGGGATTTACATAAACTCACACATATTTATATATGTCTGTCTGTTTCTAACACACACACACACACACACAAAAGATTTCTCAGATATGGTCAGTATGTATGTGACTTTTCAGTCTTGCAGATGTGACAATGTTAGATGATGTCTCTTACAGTAGGTGTTACAAAAATATTTTTGAGCATTCATACATTTTATTCTATCAAATGGGGCACATTCTTTTCCACACGCACTGCTAGTAGAAATACCATATAACTAGTAATGAGACAACACACAAGCAGCCCTACCATGTAACCTATAGTTTGATGCAAAATTTTACTGCATTTTTGACAATATTTTATTCATATGAAGTCTTAGCATTATTATTCAAAATATTTACTTTAGATTTTTGCGATTTTAAAAGACTCTTAAATTTTTATTTTTTCCCAATCATTACAAAGGTTACAGGGTGCGAAAGAGACTTTACAGTGAGGTATGGACAATAAAGGAACAGGAATTGAGAAGACAGAAGATTGCAGCTGGTATTGCATTTAAAATTTATTAGATTGTAGATGGTGAGGAAGAAAGAAATCATGATGAAGTTCCATAGATAAGAAGTGCGAGAAAAGAAATTGTTAGAAAAGAATGAACAAATGTTGTTTTTTTTGTTTTTATGTTTCTACTGTATAATAGTGGTGTGTGTTGTGGTGCAGTAGATATCGACTCTGAATGAGAAATCAGAGAGCCGAGTTCGAATTCAAGTTGAATTTGTTACATTCACTTTCACACAAATATCCTTGGGAAAGGTATTAATCCGTCTCTTCCCTCCAGTTATGGGTTAAAATAACAGGACAGATTGGGTTCTATAGCCTTGGCTGGCAACCAGTCTACCGCAGAAAGTAATGGCAACCTACTGCAGGATAATCTTCTGCTTAGTCAGTCATGTCTCTTTCGAGACATGATCGTTTAAGCATGTCTAACATATGGCACTTAACTGACTGACTGTATAATAACTTATTCAAAGAAAGAGTTGAAATTTCTAGAGCCTAGAATGAAGAAAAAGGGCTTGGAAAATTTGTCAATCACAATTCATATTGAAGGCAAGAGGGACAGAAAAAAAAATGTACATAACCTACCGAACAAGTTTGTGTAAAGGGATGACAGGACAGGGTTTAAGAGAGCAAAAAGTCAATTACTAAGAACTACAAAGGACATGAAATTGGAAAACCATGATTACCAATATACTGAAAGGACATTGAACATTGGTAAAGAAACAGTCAGTTAAGTGCCATACGTGATACACGCTTGGGCGATCATATCTCGAAAGAGACATGACTGACTGGGCAGAAGATTATCCCGCAGTAGGTTGCCATTGCTTTCTCTGCTGTTATTTGACTCATAGTTAGAAGTAGAAGAGATGTGTTATATTATTAAATAGTAATTAATGGGGGATCAGTTTATTACTTCATAACAATAGAAAACCGATCACCCATTTTATGACCAGTAGAAGCCTTAATCAGAATTCCAACTATTATATTCAGTCAGTCAGTTAAGTGCCATACGTGATACATGCTTGGGCGATCATATCTCGAAAGAGACATGACTGACTGGGCAGAAGATTATCCCGCAGTAGGTTGCCATTGCTTTCTGCGGTAGACTGGTTGCCGAGCAAGGCTATAGAACCCAATCTGTCCTGCTATTTAACCCATAACTGGAAGGAAGAGATGGATTAATACCTTTCCCAAGGATATTTTACGCATAAGTGAATACAATGGATTCAACTGGAATTTGAACTCGGCTCCCCGGTTTCTCGTTCCAAGCCGATATCCACTGTACCACAACGCACATCCGTAGGTAAAGAAAACTATATATTAAAATTTCCACAAATTAAATATTAGTTCTCCCAAAATTTAAACTTTAATTGAAGAAAGAAGAAAAAAATCTAGCATGTAAATGTATAAATTATAGTGACTTGAGATTTCTGCTAAACTAAAAATGTTGTGTGTGTTTGAGTTTTAGTCCTTTTGACATCATTTTTCCTTTAGAGTGAAAGAGAAAAAAAGGAAAACTCAAACTGCAAGATGATGCTGAAAGTCAAGGACCATCAGTTTCTACTTTCCTTTCTCTCTCTCTCTATGGTTTTTTTTTTTTTTGTCGTCGTTTTCATTCTTTTTTACTCTAAACAATAAAGGAATGTTTCTGCTCCTGTGTGTTCTCTATTTCTAGGCATAAAAAATCTTAGAGAATTCTTGACTTTACATAACTACACTCTCATACTACCCAGGCATTGAAACTTTTGATCACACATACGTGCACGTGTTATAATTCTGATGATTATTTCAAAATATATTTTTAAATTCAATTTTTCATTTTTTTTAAATGTTTTTTTTTCCATTATATTTCTCATAAGCTACGTTTTTTTTTTTTTTTTTTTTTTCCACTGTACTGTATTTTCTCACTCCCTCGATCTCTGTATTTTCTCTCACTCCCTCTCGATCTCTGTATTTTCTCGATTCTCTGTTTCTCTCTCTCGATCTCTGTATTTTCTCTCTCGATCTCTGTATTTTCTCTCTCTCGATCTCTGTATTTTCTCTCTCTCGATCTCTCTCTCTCTCGATCTCTGTCTCTCTCTCTCGATCTCTGTATTTTCTCTCTCTCTCTCTCTCTCTCTCTCTCTCTCTCGATCTCTCTCTCTCGATCTCTGCATTTTTCTCTCTCTGCCTTGTATTTTCTCTCTCTCGATCTCTGTATTTCTCTCTCGATCTCTATTTTCTCTCGATCTCTGTATTTTCTCTCTCGATCTCTCGATTTTCTCGATCTCTGTATTTCTCTCTCTCGATCTCTGTATTTTCTTTCTCGATTTCCTTGTATTTTCTTTCTTTCGACCTTGTATTTTCTCGATTTCTGTATTTTCTCTGACTTGCATTTTCTCTCGATTTCTTGCATTTTCTCGATCTCTGTATTTTTCTCGATCTCTGTATTTTCTCTCGATCTCTGTATTTTTCTCTCGATTCTTGATTTCTCGATCTCTGTATTTTCTCTCTCTCGCGACCCTGTTTCTCTTTCTCTCTCGATTTCCTTGTATTTTCTCTCTCGATCTCTGTATTTTCTCTCTCGATTCCTTGTATTTTCTCTCTCGATCTCTGTATTTTCTCTCGATCTCTCTCTCTCGATTCGAGAGACGCGCTTGTATCTACCTTGTATGTATGTATGTATTTTCTCTCTTTCTCGATCTCGATTTCTTGATCTCTGTATTTTTCTTGATCTCTGTATTTTCTCCCTCTCGATCTCTGTATTTTCTCCCTCTCTCGATCTCTTTCTCTCTCTCTCGATCTCTGTATTTCTCGATCTCTGTATTTTTCTCTCTCGATCTCTCTCTCTCTCTGTCTCGATTTCTCGATCTCTGTATTTTCTCTCTCTCTCTCGATCTCTGTATTTTTCTCTCTCTCTCTCTCTCTCTCTCTCTCTCTCTCTCTCTCTCTCTCTCTCTCTCTCTCTCTCTCTCTCTCTCTCTCTCTCTCTCTCTCTCTCTCTCTCTCTCTCTTTCTTTCTATCTCTATTTATTTTTCTCTCTGCATCTTGATCTCTATTTTCTCTCTCTCTCTCGCGATTAGTATATTTGCCATGAGATTCTGGTTTGCACTGCAAAATTAAAGTGACCTTTGCCTTTCCATATGGTGGGGGGCATCATTTTGTGCTTTCAGATTTTTACAGATGCCTTGTGAAATCTATATTATAATTTCTATTTTTTTACCCTCACAATAGTATAAATCAGATGATAGCAAATATCTAATTGCCGTCTAACTAAATGGATTGCACACCCAAAGAAGTCTTTGGTAACAACAAAAAATGTTAATCTTTACAAAAGTTTAATGGATATTTTTTCAAAGAAAATTTTTGTTGATAATACCAGTTTTTAATTTCAGTAAAAAAATCCCTCTTCTCTGTTGTATAATAATACTGTTGGGACATTTTTTTGTCCCACTCCTTAATAAAAAAAAATAAATAAATACTTTATATTTAAAGAAAACATTGGTGTTAAAGACTCGTGCTTATTGACAATCTTGTGACAGTTAAAAATAAAAATGTTTATGAAGTTCAAAGTTGGGTTCAGGTTTGAGGTCCAAAAACAAGATGATTGACTGTAGAATTTTTTCTTAGATGAGTAATTTTCAATATATTGGTATTATTTTGAACTATTGTTTTCATCTTGCTTAATATAGATGTTAAAGACAGTTTCAATCAAGTACTCTCTGGTCATTATCAGGTGTCCTTGACTGACTGATATGGATTATCTGTTGATTATTGTGATGTGAAATCAGTCATTGTTCATTCCTGAATCTAATAGTCATGAGTTCAATCCTTGAATCTGGTAGTGACATCCCAATTCCAGCAGGGATGAACTATAACTGATATCACAGGATATATCACAATAATTAACAGATAATCCATCTCAGCCATTTAATCGACACCTGATGATAACCAGAAGGTACTTAGTCGAAATGTTGTGTCTATAATAACTTTTATAGCAACCAAAATACAAACAATAGTTTGAAATGATACCAAAATATGATTGATATTAAAAAGATAATCTAAGTAATTTCTATTTTCATTTTAAAAATGAGGTATCCTCTTTATATACTAATTTAGAATGTTGCCTTCATTTTATTAAAACTCATGAAACATTTTGAATTAATTAATCGAAACTGTGCTGAATAATCAGGGAAAATGAACCCTTAAGAATACTTTTTTTTTTTTCTAAAAATTCCCTATTCATAATATCTTAAAAAAATTAATCAGACAGTAATTACTACCTGTTTATGTTTTCATGTGTAAGATATTTTTATACAAATATTACAAAAGTATTATTCACTCAAATCATTCTTCAATGTGCCATATCCCTTCAGGATGTAGGCGATCTTGACCTTCCACATCTCCCTATCTCTTGTCCTTGCTCTGCCATACATTTGCTCAAGCCCCTAAGTCTAGAATAAAAATATATAGAAACTAGTATGACCACAAAATGAGGGATCAGTTTATATATTGATTATAATAGAGAATTAATTTCCCACTTTATGTCCATATCATAATTTCTTATTTGTTTATCAAATTCTGATGAGGTATGAATCCAGCTCTTCTCAATACTGATTAGCTACACAGGCATGTCTTTTAGATTTCTTTCTTCTTCTATGCACCGTGTCCCTTCAGGACGTAGGTGATAATGGCCTTCCACATTTCCTTATCCCTTGTAATTCTTAGTACCCTTTCTCTTGTTACGTCTACCAATCTCCGCTTCGCTATCCATTTGCTCAAGCCCATAAATCTAGAATACAAAATGTATAGAAACTAGCATGACCACAAAATGAGGGATCAGTCCATTTACTGATTATAATAGAGAATTGATCCCCCACTTTATATCCACACTATAATTTCTTATTTGTTTATCAGATTCTGATTAAGTATGAATCAACTACTTCTCAATACTGGTTAGCTATGCAGGCATGTCTTTTAGAGTTATTTCTTCTTCTGCTATGTGCCATACTCTTCAGGACGTAGGCAGTTATGGCCTTCATCATCTCCGTATCCCTAGTGGCTCTTAACAAGCTTTCTCCTGTCACCCTACACAAACCCCACTCTGCCATGTTTTTGCACAAGCCCATAAGTATCTTATGCATTGTTTTCCATTGTCTCTCTTTCCTTCTATCTGACCTTTGAGTATCAGATTCACCAAGCCCTCCTTCCTCATTACATGTCCAAGGAACTTCAGCTGTCTGAAGGGGTATTTTAAGACTGACCTCTGATTGACCCAATATAAGCAAGCAAGTCTTTAATTTTGTTTATGATTGCCCCCTAGCTATATTGACACTCTACCACTCCTACCATTTTATTGGTTGCAGCAAAAATAATTCACTGGTGAAGCACAACATTCATTTTTCAGGATTTTAAGGGATTTTTTGTTGTTGTGTGTCTTTTGGGTTTTTTTTTTTTTTTAAGCTAAATTTCATCATTCAAGTTCTATGTGGTCCTAGGTATGACAGTAAACTGCATCTGGCAACAAGGCTTCTTCTGTATGGGAGGTTGTAAGGAGCATAGAACCACCTCTTACTTGCTGTTGTTCTCACGTCTATCTGGAGTGGTAGCACCTGTTAGGGTCACAGCTAAAGGCAAATAGTTAACCCTCAAACTGGTGTCAAAAAGTATAAAAATAGACTTTTATAAAAATATATACATAAAAATAGACTTTTGTAGAAAAATTGTCAATTAAGATATTTAAGGTATTTGTTAATAAAAGAATAAGGTCTTTTATGTAAATAATAGGAGTAGATAGGTTTGCCTGTAGCCCAGGTCACACTTCTCCTCAATCTTTTGAACAGGAATAGAGGTTTATCTCCTGTTCCCTGTTTAGAAAACTTCTTTCACTGTTACAAATGTCTATCTTCTGATTTCTGTCACCATTACCCAGATTGTTGTACCCACTTGATTTTTGACATCTCCAGTATGAAATAAAGCAGATTTGAGGGCAAGAGAGATGGAGGAAGGCTTTGGGTCAGCTACCTGACCTTTTGTGAATGAAGGGTAAGAGTTGGTGCAAGTAAGGGCCTTTAGGGATAGGAAGCATCCTTGAGCCATAATCGCCCACATTTTCAAGTTGCATGAGGATATACAGAAGCAGAATATGTATTACATACCTTCGGCTTTCATTTTTACTGACCTTGGTTACATTATTAAAGAATTTATATCTACTGCCATTTTGTGCTTTGTTACAAACCATTTTGTGACTGGAGACACTTAATGTATATGTATGTAATATTTGTATACTTAAATATTTACCTAATTTATTCATTTACTAGACTCATTTGTCTACTTCCTTCTTGTTTAGGGTAGGGAAGCAGACAAGTGGGGGTGACATTCAAGATCTAAACATATTTAACACAACTCTTTTTCTTTGTTTTTCTCTCTTTCTTTCTCTAACCCTATCATAACTTTGGTATGCAACATTCTGTGAAAGGTTTTAGGGCGGAGGTCATACCAGCAGGGATATAATTACTCCCATGACAAGGCCTACCAAATTACACACACACACGCACACAGGAGATTGACGAAATGAAAAAAAAAAAAACCACACACACACACACTTTACCCTCTACCATACTTTGTCATGTTCTCCTATATAAGGTATGTTATTTTAGACTCTACACTTTTATTAGGTTGCATCTTCTTTGCTTATAGCCAGAGCTAATATAGACCCAAGTACTTCTGGCTTTTGAATATATAAATAAAACTCTTGGACAAAAATCACGATTTAGAAAGTTCCAGACAAGAATAAACTCAAGAAATAGATTTGATTTTTAACCTTTAGTTACACATCATCTGTTTCTCAGTGGCACTCACATTTTAAAGAACTCTGCCAAATCTTCAAAATGATATTTCCTGTGAGGCTGAGGTTTTCGGGGGTGCTTTTTTTTGGTGGGGGGGGTCCTCTAAAATGTAGAAGATGGCAAATTTATTTTCCATAAATTGATAGTAGTGAAAAGAGGAGCTTCTTAAAAATAACTTTATTTATTCCATAACTGAACTAATATCCTCATTATTTATTTATTTTTTTTTTTTAATTGCTCAAGGATAAAAAATATTCATCAGCCAAAACAGTTTAATCAAAACAAAGATTATGATACTAGTCTAAATAATTGATAATACTTCAATCACTCTAGTGTTATAGGTATTTTTTTATGCTTTCTCTTTTTAAAACATATTTATGACTCTCCACTGCTTCCGTTTTTGTGAATTGCTATGTTTTTTATTTTGTTTTTGACAGCATGTGCCTATTCTGCAGCCATTCTATCAGGAAATGTTTTAGTTCTTCACTTCTCACTTGTGTTCAATACCTCTTAAATATTAAGGGCTTACATCCATATTACCTTGAAACACTGTTTTTAGTACTATCACCAAAGTTAAGCAACATCCAACCTGGTCAGTACCTAGATGGGTGGCCACCAGTAATATCAGGTGTTGTAAACTTGGATCTGGGAGTAATGTAATGGATAACTGCCTGCAATTGTAAATCTGAAAGCCAAGTTCAAATTCCAGTCGGGTTCATTATATTCACTTACTTGCAAAAACTCTTGGAAAAGATATGAATTGACCTCATTTCCCCACCACCTTAACTATTAGTTAATTAGTAATGTCGTGATTATATTGTATAAATTTCTAGGTCTGCTGCTTCAAAAGTTGGTACTCTGCCAGACAATTTTTCTCCTCAGAATCCATCTTACACCATTCATCTATAGATTGAATATTGCTGCCATGTCTGATCTGGTCTGATGATCCTCAAGATTTTCAACAAAATCCAAAGGGTCTGTAATGTAATAAGTCTTGACCTGGCATCTTGACTTCAGTCACTTTTCCATCATTGTGATGTAACTTTCCTCTGTTTTTTCTATAAATATTTTCATGGTGTTTGCTCAGTGTGCTTTCCTCCTTGGTACCTCGACCATTTGAATTTAAGCGTGCTAATAGATTAGCAACCAGGTCTTATTGTTTTACTGTTGATTTTGCGAGATGTAATCATAAGTTCTATGCTAATAGTTTCTTTTCTCACCTGTGGAACTGTCTTTCAGTCTCTTGCTTTCCTGCCACTTACAATTTTCAAAAATTTAAATGCAATGCCAATCACCGTCTTCTGTCTTCCTGAAATCTGTTCTTTTATTGTCCTTTTACCTCACTAAAGTCTTCTCATTCTCTTTCCCTTTGAGTAACCCCTTGCATCTTAGTGGCATTATTGCCATCTTTTGTCTTAAAACTTGTCTTTTTATTGTCCTTTCTGCTTACTAAAGTTTTCTCATTCCCCTTCACTCTCAGTAACCCTTTTCATCTTTGTGACATTGTTGCCATCTTTTGCCTTCCTGAAACTTGTAACCCCTTGCATCTTAATGGCATTATTGCCATCTTCAGTCTTCCTGAAAACAGTTTTTTTATTGTCCGTTCTCTTTCTCTCCCAATAACCCCTTGCTTTTTAGTGGCATTACCATCTTGATGTGAAAGGGAAAAAAATGTTTGTCTGAGTATATTAGCTGAAACAATGTCAATTGATTTTAAACAATTATTTCTTTCATCATATTTTGCTGTTTATTATACTAGTTATACTAAATGTATCATGTTTACATTTTTTCAATGAGGTTTTGTCAAATATCTTTTTTTTTTTTTTGTGTTCCCTATTTTTATTTTTCCTGCTTTTAGTTACACTAATCAGGATGTGTGTTGTTGTGCAGCAAATATCGACTTGGAACAACAAATTGGGGAACCAAGTTCGAATTCCACTTAAAATCCTTGCATTCACTTTCACACAAATACCCTTGGGAAAGATATTAATCTGTCTCTTTCCTCCAGTTATGGGTTAAAGATTAGGACAGCCTTGGCTGGCAACCAGTTTACCCCAGAAAGCAATGGCAACCTACTGCAGGATAATCTTCTACCCAGTCAGTCAGTCATGTCTCTTTCGAAACATGATCGCCCAAAGCATGTATCACATATGGCACTTAACTGAATCAGGATGTAATAATATTTTTAATTTGAAAACATGCCAAGTAGTATTTTTTTTGTTAGATTTATTTTGTTGCAGTCCTGAGATTGACATTGTTTTCTCTTTTTCTTAACCCTAATCACTTTTACAGACTATCAAAGATATAGAGCCAAACTTAAAGAATTTTTTTGTCCTCAAATCTATGTAGTTTATTTAATGGTCACATAATAAACGTTAAAGTGAGTTTTTATAAAGACATTAAAAATAGATGAAAATGAATTTAGTCAAAAATTAATAATTACAACATTACTTTAAGAACTTCTTGTAAACGAACTACATCTATGATAGGCTGCTGAAAAGTCCTTGACCTGGCCTACTTCAAGAAATCAAGCCCCAATTTTAAATTTTTGTTTTTTTTATGCTTATAACATTTAAAGGAAAACAAAACAAATTAGGAAACTAAAAAGAAAAGGTAAAAAAAACTACAGTTACAATAAAATAAGGCAAAAAAAAATTAATTTATAGAATCAGCTGACCAGTTTTTATTCCCTCTCTAATCAGGCTTTTTTTTTTTTTTTTTTTTTAATCATTTCAACCCAAACATGGTGGGACTGCTGTTAATGCACAAAGGGTGGAAAGACTGGATATGGGGGTGGAGGCTTGTATTGATGAAAGGATAAAAGATGAACTGGATTTAAGAAGATAGATGGCAATTCATGTTCCATTTAAATTTTTGGAGATTGTAGCTACAGAGATCCGATGGCGAATTGGCATGGCAAAGGACGCGTTCCAGAAGATGAGCAAAATACTAACACACAGGAAAATCTCAATAGAAACGAAGAAAAGAGTGCTAGACTGCTACATGATGTCAGTTCTTCAATATGGCAGTGAATGCTGGACAATATCATCGAAAATGAGGACAAAACTGGAAGCGGCTGAAATGTGGTTCTACAGAAGGATGCTACGGATATCGTGGACTGAGCATGCAAGCAACGATGAGGTGTTGGAAAGAATGGCAACAAAAAGGAAATTGATGCTGAGCATCAGGAAGAGACAACTGAAGTTCCTGGGACATGCAATGAGGAAGGAGAGCCTGGAGAACCTGATACTGACTGGACAGATAGAAGGAAGGAGAGACAGAGGGAGGCAGCGGATAACATATTTGCAGGGTCTGATCAGGTGGATGATGGAACGGGGGTTGCCAGGAGCAACAGGAGCAAACATACTAAGAGCTACAAGGGATAGGGAGACGTGGAGAACCATGATCGCCTACATCCTGAAATGACAGGGTACATAGAAGAAGCTATCAGGGAAGCAAGTAAATGGAAGGGAATTCAACAGGCACGAAGTTCAAGAAAAGAAACTTGTAGTAAAAGTGGCTTTAGATTGGAGAATTAAAATAGTGTACACATTGACTGAATTGAGGAATTACATTTAATTCCTTGATCAAGCTTTGATAAGAGGAACAAAAAAAAAGTCAACTGATTCTTCTATAAAATCTTTTTTCTTTATTTTTGCATTGCTATTTATTTTAGGTGTAGTTCTAATAGTTTTTTTTTTCTTTCTAATTCATTTTTGATGTCCTTTTAGCCTGACTTAAATTTTGTACCTCCAATAAGATCTATAAATAACCTCCAATAAGACCTAATAAATTTTGTACTTCCAATAAGATCTTTAAATATCCTCCAATAAGACCTATAAATAACCTCCAATAAGACCTAATAAATTTTGTACCTCCAATAAGACCTTTTGTTTTTTTGTTTTTTTTTTTCCTTAGGGTTTCTTGATTGAATCTTTACAGTGCGTCCCTTCATATTATGATGGATAAAAGCAAAAAGCATAAGAGTAATAAAAAAATAAGATAAATAAAAAGAATTATGAAAAAGTCAATAATAATAATCTATATAATAATTAATTGTCCCTCCCTTCACTAATTTGTGCAACCCTTATACTCTTCCAATAACTCATGAATAATGGACTATTCTGTTTTTAATGAGTAGAAAAGAGAGGAAAAGTCACTATTTGGTTTCAGTGAGAATATGAAAGAAAGAAGGGAAGATAGAAGTGTTTAAAACCTCCTGCCAATACCTCATAAATAATAAATTATTCTGTTTTCATTGCTGAAAAGGTAGACGTGTTTAACGGCTGTTTCAGTCAAATGAAAAAAGTTGTCAATTTTAAATCTTTCATTTGTACCTCCTTACTTCTTAAAATAAAAACCATAATTCCTATTTATGATTGTTATTGCAATATTTCGTTAAACTTGGTAAGCTTAAATATTTAATGGTGCAATACAGAGATTTTGACAGATATTTTGTCATAGAAATCACCATGAGCTTATTCAATCATTAATTTAAAAATTAAAAAAAAAAACTTGAAATTTTAGCAGCTCTAGTAAATACTAAATAGTAATGAGATGTACAGTAATGCTTTTTCCAATACTGACATGTTTGCTTATGAATTAGTTTGTTGTTTTCCTCTTTATCGAGAAAAAGTTAAAATGCATTTAATTCTTAGAAAATAAAAATGTTTTTGTTTCATTTCAGAAACAAGAGGTGATCCATCACTCAGTGGTAAGTTTCCAAAAGTTATTTCTAAGTTATTTACTATTATTTTCTCTCTTAACATTTTCCATCCTCTGATATGTCTACTAATACACAGTACTATTTATTTGACAAACTTTTTTTTATCTATCCAATGGGATGGCTTGATCTATAGCCACCAAATCTTCTTGTACTAATGGAACTTCAGAGGAGTTTTTTATAGTTTTTTAGTTTTTGATCATTCTCAGAGACCTGTTTATGTAATCAGATATATATATATATATATATATATATATATATATATATATATATATATACTAGCAGTATAGCCCGGTGTTGCTCGGGTGTAATGAAAGCTTTAAAACTAATCCATGGTCCTGGAGCTCAGACTCTTTGGATGTTGGCACGAAAGATTAAAAAGCAATAGTTGTTTCCAGTTAAAGCAAAACCGTAGACTGAAAGAAAAATGAATGGATGTAAGTCAAATTTTGATTTCCTGGTATTAATATCAAATAAGTTTTTTTTTTTTTTGTCTTAAGCTGAATTTTGAAGGCTAAATAAGTCCTCTGAGTAAATGGTATCATGGCTGAGACTAAGAACTACAATTATACCTACTTAGAGCCAAACCCAAAGCAAAAACTAAAATAAGTCTGAAAAAAGTACAGACATACAGGCAGATAAACAGACACACACACACAAATATCTTGCCTTTTATTTATATATATATATATATATATATATATATATATTATCGATTTTCTGCACTATTGTAAGAACTGCAACCTTGAAACTTCTAAATATTGTTTCTTATGTCTTTGTCTATGAGTGTAACAAATTTGATTAAAATCAGATCACTCCTTCTATAACCCGATTTTTTTCGATTATTGATTTCCGATATTTATCAGGTGTACTTCGACACAAAACCTAGCTAAGAACACTCGCAGACGCTTATGTAACAAATGTAACAAAATTTTGATAGAAATAACAGCAATCACCCATCTAGGTACTGACCAAATTCAATCTTGCTTAACTTCAGTGATCATACAGTAGTGGTTTCTAAACTTTGTTTTTCTTTAAATCACATTTTCAGAATGAAAATTTGCTTGTGCCTCATCAAACTTTGTGATAAAAAGTACATTTAAAAAAAAACACAGAGAGAGAGAGAATTAAAGGGAAATAATCGCAGATTCTAAGTTAGAACATTATCATTGATAACTCTCCTCTTCAATTTGTAAACCCTAGTTACGATATTCTTCAGACTTGATATGCAAAAATATTACAGTGCTAAAATTGGTTAATAATTATTTATAACTATACTGGGATACATGCATGCAATTATAAGTAATCCATAATAAAAATTAAAATTTTGAAATATTTATTTTGGGCTTATGAATGTTTTGAAACTATTTCTAAATCTTTGATTGTCTTTCAATCATTTCGCCTCACTTGCTATCCTCTTCCACCACACCTATATGGCACACTGCACTGTTTGAGAACCACTGTTGTACGTGAACCACTGTTGTACGTGAACTGATGTTTCAATGCCTATAAGCCTTTTTGTTTTTATCTTCTCTAATACTCACTTATTTTTTGTGTCACATAGTTGTTTCTTCTACTGTAGCAGATCATGTGACTTTTTATCAATACCAGTCCAGGTGAATCCATTAATATGAACTGATATGATATAGAGCTGAATGAGAACAAATAATCACCATGGTTTGAATAAAGTGTTCATTTTTAAAATCCCGGGAAAGTTACGTAAGACAAAAAGTAAAACCTGAAGAAGGCCAAAGGGTATAGCAGCCAAAACAACATGAGGAAAAGGATCAAGTGATTTAGTAGAACAGAAGAACAAAAGTTAAAACAGAAGAAAATAAACTCGGTAGAATTATCTAACACAAGATATCTGATAAACAGGGAGAGCAGAACAAGCGCAATACACGCTTCCCTGTAGATTGAATAAAGAATTTTATTCTGACAAGGTTACTGAAGAAAGCTAGAGTACAATAGCCGAAAAGTTGAGAAAGTATAACAATGAACATAAGCATGCTGGTCAAAATAGAAAGGCATATAAACTGTATTTAATCTAAAGAGTTGTGATAAAAAAAAAAGCATATGCTTCATCTTTGAATTCAAATAACTTCAGTGGTGTGAATCTGTCCAAATCTATAGCCATATTCTCACCTCTCTGATTTCACATGATTATTTAAATGGTTGGAAAGAATTCAACTGAGAAAATTGTAATGAAAGCCACAATAAGATGAAGGAAAGACTGACCAAAAATTAATAATGAAAAGACTTCATCTCTGAATTCAAATTACTTCAGTTGTGTAACTTTATTTAAATCTGTCATCATATCTCCAACTTTATTTCCTATTTTAATGGCTGAAGGGTATTTCATTGAGAAAGTTGTAATGAAAGCAACAATAAAATTAAGAAAAAAAATCTAGTTAAGAAATAATATGTATCGTAATCAAAATAAGCAGTCAATTCAGATCTTTTTTTAAAAAGCAGTAGGTTGCCATAACTTTTTCTAATAGACTGGTTTCCTACCAAGGTTATAGAACCCAATCTGTCATGCTGTTTAACCCATAGAAGAGATGGATTAATATCTTTCCCAAGAGTATTTGTGCAAAAGTGAATGCAATGTCAGCTCTCTGATTTCTCATTCAACGTTGATATTCACTGCACTACAACAAACATCCTATTACACTTATTGTATCAACTAGCAGTATAGCCTGGCGTAGCTCAGGTGTAATGAAAGCTTTAAAACTAATCCATGATCCTGGAGCTCAGACTTTGGACATTGGCACGAAAGACTAAAAAGCAATAGTTGTTTCCAGTTAAAGCGAAACCGTAGACTGAAAAAAAAATGAATGGATGTAAGTCAAATTTTGATTTCCTAGTAATGATATCAAATAAGTTTCTTTCGCCGTAAACTGAATTTTGAAGGCTAAATAAGTCCTCTGAGTAAATGGTATCATGGCTGAGACTAAGAACTACAATTATACCTACTTAGAGCCAAATCCGATGCAAAAATGAAAATAAAAGGGCTGAAAAACTGATTTTGATCAGACCCAGTATCTTGCCTTTTATATATATATATATATATATATATATATATATATATATATATTATCGATTTTTCTGCACTATTGTAAGAACTGCAACCTTGAAAATTCTAAATATCGTTTCTTATGTCTTTGTCTATGAGTGTATCAAATTTGATTAAAATCAGACCACTCCTTCTATAACCAGACTTTTTCGATTATCGATCTTCGATATTTATTGGGGGTACCTTGACACAAAACCTAGCTAAGAACACTCACAGACACTTATAGTACAACTGTGTAAATTTTCAAGGAAATCGGTTCAGCCGTTTCGGAGTCTATAGGTAATGGATACACACACACACACACACACACACACACACACACACAGAGACAAAGTTCCATTTATAAATCACACACACACACACACACACACAGACAAATTTTCATTTATAAATAAGTTTAGATTTAGATATTCACTGCACCACAACAAACATCCTATTACACTTTTGGTATCAATAACCATTATGCTACCCACCCATACATTCAAAACCCATCTTACGCTAGTGTTTCAAAAAAAAAATGTTAAAAAACAAGATCTTTGAGCTGTTTTCTTTTTTGGTTTGTTTTTGTTTTAGTTAATTGGTGGATTAATTTCTTTACTAAATTAGTCACTTATGAGTAATTTTTTTTTTTTTCTTTGTTATAATTTCTGTTAAGTCACAGTATATCAAATCCTAACTTCAGTTAGAAGCTTTCAAATTTTCAATCAGAGAACAGTTCAAATTCCAGTTGAATTTTTTGCATTCACTTACATGCAAACACACTTGGGAAAGGTATTAATCCATCTCTTCTTCCTCCAGCTATGGGTTGAATAGCAGGACAGATTGGGTTCTATAGCCTTGGTTGGCAGCCAGTCTACTGCAGAAATTAATGGTTACCTACTATGGAAAAATATTCTACCTAGTCAGTCATGTCTCAATAGAGACATGATCACCCAAGTATGTATCATGTTTGATACTTAACTGAGTGATATTTAATGTATCTGGTTAAACAAAAGGATATGCAAGTGTCTAGTTTAGTAGTGCAGTTACAATCAACCCCCCCCCCCCCCGCCACACCAGATTTCGTATATATTTGCATTGTAAATTGATCCCCCTCATCAAAATTTTTGTTTCAGAGTTTTCTAAAATTAATATGCTGAAAAGCATGCTTCATTAGTGACTATAAAAAAAATGGTGGCTATAGATTTAACCCTCTAGGGCCATTCGTATCATATTTGATACAGTATTTCCCTATAAGGAAACATTTGGTATTCATTGACTGAGCAGTCAGTACTGCTTTCATTTGAAATTTATAAAATATTTCTCTTAAAAAATTTTTCAGGAAAATATTTCTTTCAAGGCTTGTTTTCATACTGTATCAAATATGATACGAATGGCCCTAGAGGGTTAATTGTCCTTCACTTATGGGATAATAAATAGGCAAAAGTATTTGGCAAATTACAGAAAAGATTATTTGAATCCAAAATACATCAAAGAATTTTGTATTTAACTTTGGCATTATGTTTATCTTCGTGGAAAAAGTTATGGGTAAAGTTGTTGTTGTCACTTGACGCTATTGTTTTTGGAGACAGAATAAATCCATAGTTTTAATCAAATTAAATGGAACTCTAGTTTTGGTAGGGTTTCCAGGTTAAGAATAAATGATTTCAGAATTAGCTTGAAAAGAAATGGGTTTTATACCAGGTAAACTTATTTTAGGCACACCAGTTATTGCCGTGAGTACAGTGCTTCAGGAATGAGGGGCATAGTAAAATTAAAAATAATTAAAATGATTTCATAGTAAAGTTCAAATTCATAAATGCAAAGCAAAATGCTAAGCTAAAAACTTGAACAAATTATTTTTTCAAACTTAGCATTAAAAGAAAAGAAAAAATATTTTAATGTTGTTCAAATCCAATTTTATTTCATACAAAGAAACTATCAATTCTTGGAATTGTGCTTTCCAGAGAGACTTTTTAGAAAACTAAAGATTCCAGCTGTTCTCAATGGTTGGTTAGAGTTTAAAAAGAAACCTTGCTTTACAAAATGAAAAATTCTTTCTTTTTTCTGTCATTTTTTTTTTTATGTTGCAGTTATTGTTAGGAATTTGTAACTTCCAAAACATTCTTTCCTTCTGAAATGAGCTCATACAAATGAACACATCTGTGTCTGCTTTTCATCCTATATTAACAAACTGCCATTTCTCTTTGATTGTAGTTCTCATTTTATTCCATCTTATTTTTGTTGCTTTTTATCCCAACACTCTGGCTCTATACACTCTTTATTATTACTATTATTTTATTAATAGCTTTATTTCATCTTATTGTTGCTTTTTATCACAATAATGATGAATATAAATTGTCGACATTTTTCAGTTATTTTGTGTGTGTGTATATATTATATGGCTTACCCTGTACAAGGCCTGGAGGACACTCAAGTTAGAGAGTTAGGTTAAAGGGTAGTTTATATGGATAGGAGAGGAGGATAATGTTTGACTCTAGACTTAAACTGGTTATGATTGTTGGGGTGGGGGACACCCTCTTAATATTTTTTTCCATAGGGTAGTGGTTTACAGGAAGAAGCTGTTTGAGTGGAACTTACTTTTTGCTGATGGAATATGGTGGGAGTATGGGTGGTTTGCTAGTCCTAGCCATGAAGTTCAAATCTGGTTGAACCAGGTGATTCAGTTCATCCAAGCACTTTCCATGATAGTAGCAATAGAGCATTGAGAGACTTGCCATATTCTTTCTGCAAAAGGAGAGATTGGAGTGTGGAAAATAATTATTCACCAACAAGACCTTGGAGATGCTTTTGAAATCTATCAAAACTGGTCTGGGCAACTGCTGCCCAAATTGGGCAACAGTACTCAATTTTAAGCCTCATCTGGCTCTTTTAAAGGTAGAGGATAACATGAAGAGTCAGGTACCAACTGGAGCAGAATAGAGAGCCAATCATTTTACCTGCATCTTTATCAATGGATTGTATATAGGAATTTCAGTTGAGTTTGAGTATGAATCTGAGGTTCAATTTCCTCCCAAAGCACAGGTTCTGATCAAGGGAACATCCATTCATCATGGCAGGTGGTAATTCAGAGTCTGATCAGCAATGATGGAATGTAACCAATTTGGTTTTAGAAGCATTGAATATAACCAATGATTTTTTCCCCACTGAGAAGTTAGTGCTAGATTGGAAGGAAGGTCAACTGCCAATATGTTACACTAATTAAAAGAAAAAGCAATTTACTAATATTCAAATGTTTAGAAAGTGCTTTAATTGTTAGATCATCCAAAGTAAATTTTTACATTTCCTTATTTTTGGTAGATCTTCTATTATCAGAATGTACGATATTTAATAACAAAATAACAGAAATTATGGTAACAAACAAGAAAAATAAAGTAAATGAAATTTACTAGACTATATACCCAAAACATATATTTTAAAAAATTTGCATTAAATTTAAAATTCTCAGCATCTCCTTCCTGTTGTTACATCAGCATAAACATCACTTTAGTTCAATAAAATTCTAAATTTTATACTTTGTCATAATTTTTTGGCTTGCAATTGTTCTTGATATATCAAAAAGTTATGTATCTTTTTCCCATATATATAATAAGTAAAGAACAGATGAGAAAGAAGTTTCTTTAACATATTTCAGTAATTTTGGAATCATTTCGAACTTTTCTCATCTTGGTTGATATAGGTGTTATAATAGACACAATGTTTTGACCAAGTACCCTCTGGTCATCATCAGGTTTCCATAGATTGGCTGATGTGGGTTATCTCATTGATTATTGTAAAATATCCTGCAAAATCAATTTTTGTTCTTTCATGTTGGAATTTGGTTTGTCACTACCAAGTCCAAGGATTGAACTACTGACCACTAGATGATACTAACGCATGCATAACCAACTACTATATCCACTATGCCACTGTTCCGAAGGAGTTTAGTGGTGTATTTTTGGAGCCTTTTATATTCAGTGTCAGATGGATTTTGACAACTGGATCATGTTAGTGAGTTTGTGCCACTTGCCATAATGTGTAATTATTTGCTGAGATGAGTAATTTTCAATAATCTTGGAATTATTTCAAACTTTTGTTCTCATCTTGGTTTTATATAGGTGCTATAATAGACAATGTTTTGACCAAGTACCCTCTGGTCATCATCAGGTGTCCATAGATTGGCTGATGTGGATTATCTCATTGATTGTTGTAAAATATCCTGTGATATCAATTATTGTTCTTTCATGTTAGATTTGGTTCATCACTACCAAGTCCAAGGGTCTTGGACTTGGTAGTGACACGTATATCAACCAAGATGAGAACAAATGTTTGAAATAATTCCAAGATTATTGAAAATTACTCATCTCAGAAATAAATACTAACATATTTCACTTTAAAAAATCATTTAAAATATCCACAATGACAGTATGTTGAGGTTTGATTTCATTGGTCAGATATGTGTCTTGCGTAATAAAGCAATGGATGAATATTTTAAATGTAGAGGGAAAACTTATGTCTGTTCAAGTGTGTTCTTTATTTATTCTTTTCATCTTGTCAAATTTCAATCTATATTCAACTCATATATAGTGAAGAAAACTCAATACATAATTAAATGGTTATAAGTTCAGAATTATTTCAGCAGTTGTAAAAATTACAAACTGCTTCTTTAAACCCGAAAAATCAAATAGTTAAATATAACTCAGTTGTTGGCACAGAGAGGAAATAAGGTTTAGGTGAAGGGTAGAGGTGTATACAGTTAAACATTGAGGCAACAAATATACCGGAAATATTACAAAAGTAAAAAACACTTACACCAAAAATCTTAAAGGAGAAACAATATAGAATCTTTTGCTTTTTACAGTTTTATTTGTATTTCTTCTTTATTTTGGTTGTTTTTGGTTTTGTGTATATTGTGTGTTTCTGCCCGTGTGCATATATGGCCTCTTATAGCTGTGTGTCGGTGTGTGTTTATATCTATTCTCTTACTAGTAGTATAGCCTGGCATTGCTCGGGTGTGATGAAAGCTTTAAAACTAATCCATGATCCTGGAGCTCAGACTTTGGACGTTGGTACGAAAGACTAAAAAGCAATAGTTGTTTCCAGTTAAAGCGAAACCGTAGACTGAAAAAAAAATGAATGGATGTAAGTCAAATTTTGATTTCCTAGTAATGATATCAAATAAGTTTCTTTCGCCGTAAACTGAATTTTGAAGGCTAAATAAGTCCTCTGAGTAAATGGTATGATGGTTGAGACTAAGAACTATAATTACGCCTACTTAGAGCCAAATCCGAAGCAAAAATGAAAATAAAAGGGATGAAAAAAATACATACAGACAGATAAACAGACACACACACAAACATCTTGCCTTACATATATATATATAATCGATTTTTCTGCACTATTGTAAGAACTGCATCCTTGAAACTTCTGAATATCGTTTCTTATGTCTTTGTCTATGAGTGTATAAAATTTGATTAAAATCGGACCACTCCTTCTATAAACCGATTTTTTTTCGATTATCGATTTTTGAGATTTATTGGGGGTACCTTGACACAAAACCTAGCTAAGAACATTCACAGATGCTTATAGTACAACTGTGTAAATTTTCAAGAAAATCAGTTTAGCCATTTCAGAGTTTATAGGTAACGAACACACACACAGAGACAAAGTTCCATTTATAAATAAGTTTAGATTTGTTGTGTATTGTTTCTCCTTTAAGATCTTTTGTATATGTGCCAACAAAAGTTTTTTTTTAATATTCTGAGTTATATATAACAATTTGATTTTTCAGGTTTGAAGAAGTTGGAAACTTTTACAACTGCCTAAATACATTCTGGATTTATAACTGCTTAATTATGTCTTGAATTTTCTTCTCTATATTTCATATTGCTTTGGATAATATCCATTGAGTTCTCTATTTTTATCTCTTTAATGTTTTATATTAGATAAATTTTGGGGATTATCCTCTCCATTTTTACGGGCTTGTCATTATTTCATATATATCTATTTACACACAACAGTAAAAGGGGTACAGATTAGATCAGCAGTGAGTTGTTCAAAAGTGCTCAATGCACAAACAAAGGTACTGAATATGCAGAGCCAACAATATGTCAAAGAAGAAAATGTTCACCATTTATTTGCTACCCAGGTTTCAACCATATCAGTCTCAACAGGTAGTTAATTGCATTTAGCATGAAACAAACTGTTGCCTCTGGGTGTTGACCTCAATGTCCCCTTTTATATTTACATATGCTTTATCACTGATATTGAGCACTTTAACCCATAAATATAGCATACCTTAAAACTATGTTTTATCGTTTACACACACACACACACACACACATATATATATATATTTTTAGCATTACTTTTCACACCGCCTGATGAGACATTGAAGTTTCAATGTCGAAACAAAAGTACCTTTGTCGTGGATATATATAGAAAAATTATGTACATGTTCTAAAATATGATTTATAATAAATATTCACTGCTCTGTTTTAAAGTAATGTTTTGGAAGTAAGAATTCTTTCTTCATTCTGTATTCACTAGGGGATATATATATATATATATGGCCCTTGTATTCACATCTATCACCATACCTCCCACTCTGACTCATATTAATGTCAGGCTGTTCTGTAAAATTCTCTGCAATTTCCTCCATACTTCCTAACCCTCTGGCATTTTTTCTTCTCCAAGAAAAGATATCAAATTCTTAGTAAATGTTCAGAAATTTAAAACTGATCTTGGTAAAACATAAAATTCCTTCTAAATTCCATTCCCAGAGAATTGAAACTGTCATGGCATTCCAGCTTCTTGTGTGTCTGGTAGCTTTGTTTTATGCCCCTTTTTAGGTTTATTTTCAGGTCACAACAAGTTGTTTAGAAGATCACATTTTTCCACTCCTTTGATACATTCCACAGCTTAGAGGAAAATAAAACATTTGCTAATATAATTTATTTTACAGGTCATGGTAAATATTATTCTGATTTATAAAACAGTTGGTGCAAAAAAAAACAAAAAACATTTAAATTTATTGGTTAACTCCTTATGTACAAAGTCTGGATGGAAAATATCCAGCTGTTTAAAAAAAAAAAAAAAAGTCACCTTTAAGGATGTGAATGGTATCTACATCCCCTTCCAAGTATTTGTCTTCAATCCTCATGTATCATTGTCCCTTTACCTTTTTAAACAATCTTCCTGTCTACAAACTACTACCCAGTTGATAGACTAAATAAAATTTTGATAAAAAGTAAATGAAAACAAAAGTAAATACTAGTAGAACTTAATAATGGCTTCATCTGACAATTCTTCATCTAATAAGAAATGAAGATGAAAGTAAATCTTAATCAAACATTAATAATAATGGCTGACAATGCTTCATCTAATAAGAAATGAAGATGAAAGTAAATCTTAATCAAACATTAATAATAATGGCTGACAATGCTTCATCTAATAAGAAATGAAGATGAAAGTAAATCCTAATCAAACATTAATAATAATGGCTGACAATGCTTCATCTAATAAGAAATGAAGATGAAAGTAAATCCTATTCAAACATTAATAATAATGGCTGACAATGCTTCATCTAATAAGAAATGAAGATGAAAGTAAATCCTAATCAAAAATGAATAATAATGGCTGACAATGCTTCATCTAATAAGAAATGAAGATGAAAGTAAATCCTATTCAAAAATTAATAATAATGGCTGACAATGCTTCATCTAATAAGAAATGAAGATGAAAGTAAAACCTATTCAAAAATTAATAATAATGGCTGACAATGCTTCATCTAATAAGAAATGAAGATGAAAGTAAATCCTAATCAAACATTAATAATAATGGCTGACAATGCTTCATCTAATAAAAATGAAGATGAAAGTAAATCCTATTCAAACATTAATAATAATGGCTGACAATGCTTCATCTAATAAGAAATGAAGATGAAAGTAAATCCTAATCAAAAATGAATAATAATGGCTGACAATGCTTCATCTAATAAGAAATGAAGAAATGAAAGTAAATCCTATTCAAAAATTAATAATAATGGCTGACAATGCTTCATCTAATAAGAAATGAAGATGAAAGTAAAACCTATTCAAAAATTAATAATAATGGCTGACAATGCTTCATCTAATAAGAAATGAAGATGAAAGTAAATCCTAATCAAACATTAATAATAATGGCTGACAATGCTTCATCTAATAAAAAATGAAGATGAAAGTAAATCCTAATCAAACATTAATAATAATGGCTGACAATGCTTCATCTAATAAGAAATGAAGATGAAAGTAAAACCTATTCAAAAATGAATAATAATGGCTGACAATGCTTCATCTAATAAGAAATGAAGATGAAAGTAAATCCTATTCAAAAATGAATAATAATGGCTGACAATGCTTCATCTAATAAGAAAAGAAGATGAAAGTACATCCTAATCAAACATTAATAATAATGGCTGACAATGCTTCATCTAATAAGAAATGAAGATGAAAGTAAATCTTAATCAAACATTAATAATAATGTCTGACAATGCTTCATCTAATAAGAAATGAAGATGAAAGTAAATCCTAATCAAAAATTAATAATATTGGCTGACAATGCTTCATCTAATAAGAAATGAAGATGAAAGTAAATCTTAATCAAACATTAATAATAATGGCTGACAATGCTTCATCTAATAAGAAATGAAGATGGAAGTAAATCCTATTCAAAAATTAATAATAATGGCTGACAATGCTTCATCTAATAAGAAATGAAGATGAAAGTAAATCCTATTCAAAAATTAATAATAATGGCTGATAATGCTTCATCTAATAAGAAATGAAGATGGAAGTAAATCCTAGTCAAAAATGAATAATAATGGCTGACAATGCTTCATCTAATAAGAAATAAAGATGAAAGTAAATCCTAATCAAACATTAATAATAATGGTTGACAATGCTTCATCTAATAAGAAATGAAGATGAAAATCCTAATCAAACATTAATAATAATGGCTTTGACAATGCTTCATCTAATAAGAAATGAAGATGAAAGTAAATCCTAATCAAAATGAATAATAATGGCTGACAATGCTTCATCTAATAGAAATGAAGATGAAAGTAAATCCTATTCAAAAATTAATAATAATGGCGACAATGCTTCATCTAATACAAGAAATGAAGATGAAAGTAAAACTTATTCAAAAATTAATAATAATGGCTGACAATGCTTCATCTAATACAAGAAATGAAGATGTGAAAGTAAATCCTAATCAAACATTAATAATAATGGCTGACAATGCTTCATCTAATAAAAAATGAAGATGAAAGTAAATCCTAATCAAACATTAATAATAATGGCTGACAATGCTTCATCTAATAAGAAATGAAGATGAAAATAAACCTATTCAAAAAATGAATAATAATGGCTGACAATGCTTCATCTAATAAGAAATGAAGATGAAAGTAAATCCTATTCAAAATGAATAATAATGGCTGACAATGCTTCATCTAATAAGAAATGAAGATGAAAGTAAATCCTAATCAAACATTAATAATAATGGTTGACAATGCTTCATCTAATAAGAAATGAAGATGAAAGTAAATCTTAATCAAACATTAATAATAATGGCTGACAATGCTTCATCTAATAAGAAATGAAGATGAAAGTAAACTCTAATCAAAATTAATAATAATGCTGACAATGCTTCATCTAATAAGAAATGAAGATGAAAAATCTTAATCAAACATTAATAATAATATTGACAATGCTTCATCTAATAAGAAATGAAGATGAAAGTAAATCCTAATCAAAACATTAATAATAATGGCTGACAATGCTCATCTAATAAGAAATGAAGATGAAAGTAAATCCTAATCAAAATAATAATAATATTGACAATGCTTCATCTAATAAGAAATGAAGATGGAAGTAACCTATTCAAAAAATGAATACAATGGCTGACAATGCTTCATCTAATAAGAAATGAAGATGAAAGTAAATCCTATTCAAACATTAATAATAATGGCTGACAATGCTTCATCTAATAAGAAATGAAGATGAAAGTAAATCCATTCGTACTTACTAATAATGGCTGACAATGCTTCATCTAATAAGAAATGAAGATGAAAGTAAACTCTATTCAAACATTAATAATAATGGCTGACAATGCTTCATCTAATAAGAAATGAAGATGAAAGTAAATCCTATTCAAAAATTAATAATAATGGCTGACAATGCTTCATCTAATAAGAAATGAAGATGAAAGTAAATCCTAATCAAACATTAATAATAATGGCTGACAATGCTTCATCTAATAAGAAAATGAAGATGAAAGTAAATCCTATTCAAAAATTAATAATAATGTCTGACAATGCATCATCTAATAAAAGACGAAGATAAACAAGCTAATATGAGATGGGTTTGATTTATAACAGTGAATGTCATTTGTCCAAAAATTGGCTTCCCCAAAAACTGTTAAAATAATTTTTTCACTTTGTCAAATGGTGCTCTTCAATTTCAATTATGTATCATTTTATAAATTGCACTCATTAATTGTTGCTTAATGAATGATTGATAAGGCATTTGGTTTGTTTAAGAGAATTATTTAATGGTGAAATCAGTGAAAATTGTTTTTTGTTTTTTTTTTTTTGTTTTTTTTTGGGGGGGGGGGTTTCAGGGCAAAAACCGATTAAAATAATAAAAATGTAATGTTAATTTAACAAAGTGAGAAAACGTTAATGTATTTTTTTATTTTGGATATGACAAATACTTGAGTTTTTCGTAATTTTATTTTTTAAATATTCCTAGAATAGAACCAAAATATTAAGCAACATGGATACAGGAATGGGAAAACTTCAGTGGTGAATTTATGGAGAAAAAGGTTTCATTTTCAGAAATAATCAACAAAATTTATGTGTAAACAAGCCAATCCTTGTGCATGTCGGATATAAAAGTTATCTCCCTTTAATTTCCTAATTTGAAATTTTCTGTGAAAGCTATCTTTTTGAAGAAGTGGAGATTCGATTTAACTTTCGGTGAAGCCAGTTTTCAGGCAAATGGCTCTTGCTGTCATTAATGTCTCATTTTTATATATATATATATATATATATTACACACACGCGTCACAAAATAGTTTCTTTTTAAAAAAAGAATACAAAATGCATTTCATTATTTTCTGGTGTAGTGATTTCCAAATATATGTACTGGTTCTCATACAATCATTGAAGTTAAACAACTCTGAGCCTGGTGTGTACTTATGAGTGATTACTTGCAAATACCAGGTGCTGTAAACTTCGATGTGCAGGGGCTGTGGTGGATACTGGCTCAGAATTAATTTATGAGCTGAGTGACAATTCTAGTTGAATTCATTATATCCTCTTGCATACAAATACCCTTCAGAAAGGTATGAATCCAACTTTTATTCCCCCAGCTATGGGTTAATTAGTAAGATTTGTCTCACTAATTCGCTATTATTGCCTGTCCCCAAAAAACTCTTACAATCTAAAAATATTTCATGGTTTTAAATAACAGGCAAAAGGTTGATAAGCTGTAAGAAGGAAAAAAAAAACAATCAATAAAAAGACATATGTCCATTAAGACAAAAGAAACTTTAGTCAATTTAACAGATTGATTAATTTTTTCAAATTGTTCAAAGTTTTGGGTAGCACCCTATGTGATCAATGAATTTCAGCATAAAGATAAAAATAAATTCTTGGGTTGAAGCATTATGATTAACTTTTAGGACTTTGTATTTTTCACAAATATTATTTCTCTTAGCCTTGCCCCTAAACTACAAAAGCCTTGTTATCAATTAAAGTCAAGATTGTTTATATTGTTGCCATAGCAGGATATGACAACACAACTCAAATTCTTCAAATACATTAATTAAGTGATTGTAGTCACTTTCAGTGGCAGGACAATATTTTTGTTCAGCAAATAGTCACATATATAGTGCTAACGATTAAAAGAAAAGACAAAGATTCTGATATTAATCAGTTGATTTATAAAATCTGAACTAAAGTGTTGAGTGTTTTCATTATCAAAAATACTACCTCTGTCTCATAATAGGTGTTACATTTGCATGCATATTTCATATATGAAATGTAACAACTTATGAGCAACACCATTTTCATTTAAGGGTGAAATATGCAATATCTTTCCTGAAATAACAGCCAGAACTTGCTGGCCATTCATATGCATATTGTTTACAATCAAATTTTACATTACCAATTGGCCATAGAAGAGTATATGCTATTGAATCGGCCTAATCAAAATTGCTGGTTCTCTTTTTATCTCTCTCTCTCTCTCTTTTTCTCTCGCTCTATCATTTTTTTTCTTTTCTTTTTTTTTTAACTAGCTAATTGAAATTGATAAAGATTTATCATAATCAGAAAGCCTTGCAGGCCATTCTTTACTCTGATGCTAAAGTTTGAAGTGAAAAAAATTTGAATTTAGTTGTGATATATTGTATGTCAACATCAATGCCACTCTACCAATTTTGTGTATTTAAAGTCTATTTTGCAGCTTTTGGTAATTTTATTTTCCATAGAAATGATCAAATCCCAGGATTTTTCAGTTAAAATGCATTGACCATTAAACCTGAATATAATCCTATTGGATATGATTTAGAGATTAATATGGAGATAGTAAAAAATTACTAATCACTGAGAGGATTTATTAAAAGAATTATCCAAACTTTAATTCTTTCAAATGATTACATATATAGTGACATAGCAAATACTAAAAGCATATCTAGAAATTCATTGGAAATGATTTTACTATAGGAATGCATTGCAAATTATCTATTAGCCATTTATGTAACCTGTCTTTACACTGATAAAGATCTTTCATTTTAAGGACATTTTATTTATGAAAAATATCACTCAAAGATTGATTTAATGTTTTTTAGAGTAATATTAACTTTGAATTTTTTTTTTCCAGGTACAGGTGTCACAGAAACAGTTGAAACAAGTAAGGTGACATCTGAAGAGGTATCAACTGATAATATTCACTCTCCAGTTGCGAGGTAAGTTTACTTTGGCACAAAATGTATTTTCATTTGTTAAATTTTTTATCCTTTATTTTCACTTTCTTTTAAATTCAGAATATAAAATCTAGAGCCAAAAGATTATGACCAGCAGTACACTGAATGACTTTACTCTTCTCGACTTGTGAAAATGGGCTCAGATGACTTGTATATGTAGGTAAACAACGAAGCTACACATTATTTGGTTGATGTTTCTAAGTTTTTTTTTAACTTAATTTTAAATTATATAAAATGGCGGTATTACCATGTTTGATGACAGAAAACCCAACATTTACAATTTAATATTACAGTACTATGTAATTATGCCAGGAACCAATATTAGTTGTGTACAGTGCCTAGATCAGAGCCTTTCAAATTAGTGCAATAATTTAATGACATTATTAAAGAACATAAACAATAAAAGAGAAAAGACGACAAACTAATGATTGACATTGCATTTAACTTTATGAAAACCGAAGTTGGCTGGAAAACATAGAGCCAGAAGAGAGTTTCACAAGTGAGACATGCAAGGGATGAAACTTATAGCATAGAACTTTAGGTTTTGTTTAACTAATTAGCTATTTTTAAGTATGTGTTGTTGATGCAAAAATGTTTGGAAAATTCTTATCTGGTCTACCAATTACCACAATTTTGCATAAAAAATTCCCGTTTAAATTTGTTGATAACCAATTTTAAGTAAAATTTGTTGGAATTTATTGGATAAAACAAAAACAAAAATAACAAAATTAGTTAGATTCTGGGAATTGAGTTGAATCATAAAAAATTTCATCACTTCCTCATAACTAACAGCAGTAGTTGTAAATTTGAGATTCAACAAGAATTCTTGTTATATTTATAATCAAATGTTTTGAAGACACTGCTTTCAGATGTGTGTGTGTGTGTGTGATGATTTATCTACCCAGAAAAGGCATGGTAATGCATAAATATTAAAAGGAAGATGTGGAGAGCTATAACCGCCTCAGTCTTAAAGAAACATGACAAGTTATCATTTATCTTTTGTTGTATTTCACAAGTTATCTCCCTTGCATTTGTCAGCATATTCCTTATTTGTATAAAAATTTTGTTACCTTCCGACTTGGGAGCCTATGCACACACACACACATCTATCTAGATCAAACGTAAAAAGTGTGGACTTATTTATTAACATATATTTGTTATAGATTAGGTTTGGTTAATAAATGTCTCAATATGTATAATGGATATTTTAAATTGAATTTGCCAACAGTAAATAGCTTGTTTTAGAATTCCATATTTTAAATTTTTACTTAACTGTTAAAGAAACTTTTAGCATTTTTTTTTTTTTAAACTGCAATTATTGTATTTGGTATGATATAAGCCTCTATTGGCGGTTCTCATTTCTCATTTCTGTAATCTTCAGAATTCTTCCATCAGCGTGGCTGATGCTAAACTCCAAGAGAATGACTTTCTTGGTTGACATGACAAGTGGAAAGATACACTGAATTCATTGCTAGGTCAGCTGTTAAGAAAGTTGATTCATGCTAGACAATTTTTCTCTCCCATTCATCCATGCTTAGATTATTGTTATTATTATTATGTTATCATTTTTCATCATGTTTTCTTTTCTGCTATGGTCGTACGACCTACCAAGTCTGCGAGAAGACCTAAGGCAGGTCGTGGTGTGTTGTTATGGCTCCATTTCATGTTTTTTCTATCTCCCCTAACATCCCTAGCATTACATAGACAAAGTTATCCTTAGTGTGTGGGCTGTACTTAACAAGACAATTTTTTGTGTATCTCTTAAGCTGTTTTTTTTTTTTTTTTTAATCATATCACCCCAAGCAAGGCGGTAACACCACTGATGAGCAGGGGGCTACATAAGAGTGAGAAGATTAGAAAAGAGAAAACCAGAAACCGCATCCTAAACAGGAAACAAGGGATGAGCCTCTTCACCTGTTCAATAGATGTGGGTGGAGTGTGAACCGGGCGATAGTTTAGTCTCCAGGGATTCTTTCAATATATTGTTTTGTTCCATTTTTTATCATTCCAAGTGCACCTACTATCACTGGCACGATTCTTGTTTTCAATTTCCACATTTTTTCTATTTCAATTTCCAGGTCTATTATTATTATTGCTGTTTATGGTCCAATGATCCTACTATTTAAAGATTCTTAATGAAATCCAATGAAAAATCTACAATATTATTAGTCCTGACCTGGTGTCTCGGCTTCAGCCTCTTCATCACCATGAAATTGTCTCCTTGTGTCTTTTCTATAATTACTTTCATGGTAATGGCTCAGATTACCTGTTACCTAGACTTTATGAATTTAAAGAAAGTACTAGATTGGTAACAAGGGTTCATCAATTTACAGTTGAAGTGGATAGATCCAAACATAAGTTCTATACTAGCAGCTTCTTTACTCACACCTCTCACTTGTGGAACTCTCTTCCAGTTGCATGTTTTCTGGCAAAAATTTAAATATAATGTTAATCATTATCTACCATCTTCTGTTCTCACTTTTTCATAATGTTTTGTTTTCTAGTTCTTTCACACTCAGTAACCACTTGTCTTGGTGGCTTTACTGCCTTGTTTTGGGTGCATTTGATTAAAACAAGAATAAAGGCTTATGACCACATTGTGTTGAAAAACCAATTTAGGTACTTCATATCTGCAAAATTGGGAAGATAAATTCAAATGTAAAGATGAGAAAGAAGTAAGCATTCCATTTATTTTAGTGCTGCTAGCACAATTCAAAGCCTTTGCTTTTAGCAGTCAAGTGCCATACGTGATGCACGCTTGGGCGATCATGTCTCAAAAGAGTGACTGGGCAGAGGATTATCCCGCAGTAGGTTACCATTGCTTTCTGCGGTAGACTGGTTGCTGACCAAGGCTATAACCCAATCTGTCCTATTATTTAACACATAACTGGAAGGAAGAGACGGATTAATACCTTCCCCAAGGGTATTTGTGCATAAGTGAATGCAATGAATTCAACTGGAATTCGAACTCGGCTCCCAGATTTCTCGTTCCGAGCTGATATCCACTGCACCACAACGCACATCCTTTGCTTTTAGTAGAGTAACAATCTCATTTTTTAAATATGTGAGTAGACTTATAATCTAATTTTTTTTAAATACAGGAGTAGAAACACAAGTAAATTATGCCTAATGACAATTTCTGTTTTAACAAAAATTGTTTTTCAACATGAGGTAAAAATTTAACAATGTAAATTAGATTGCAACCCGTGGGTCGAGAAATGCTGATATTGAGTGATTGCTTCCACATGAATTTCTGGGATGAAGAGGTATCATCATTTATGTTTGGACTATTGTCCTCATCTTTGTTGTTGTTATTACAGTGTTTCAGCTGTTGTCCCTCCAACCTTCCTTAGGTCTAAGAAGTTCACTACAAGTAACAGTAATTATGAGTTCAATCCCTGTGTCAGACAGTGTCTTTCACTCAGTGGAAACAAGTGTGCAATAACTAGGCAGGCAGGCAGTCAGATAAGTGCCATATATGATACACACTTGAGCAATCATGTCTGGAAAGAGACATGACTGACTAGGCAGAAGATTTTCTTGCAGTAGGTTACCATTTCTTTCTTTGGTTGACTGGCTACCAACAAAGTCTATAGAATCCAATCTGTCCTGCTATTTAACCTATAGCTGGAGGGAAAAGAGATGGATTCTAACTTTTTTCATGGGTATTTGCATGTAAGTGAATGCAACAATTTTAACTGGAATTTGAACTCAGTTCTCCAGTTCTCATTCTGAGCTGCTATCCACCGCACCACAACTAGACAGTATTAAGTAAAGAAAAAAAAACACTGCAACATCTTTAGACATGAGTGGAGCAAGAACACTCTACTCTCTTAGATTAAATAAAGTGTTCAGTTCAGAATTCCCTGTAATTAACCCATGTCTGAGGAAGGTCAGAGAGTACAACCACTGAAACATTGTGATAACATCAACAAAAATGAGGACAATAGTTTGAATTTAAATTGTATAAATATTGGAAGAATGATTTCCCAAAGTAATGAATTCCTTAGCTGCCTTCCTCGTGTATTTATTGTGGATCATAGTAATAAAAATAAATGTTTTATTGTCTAATTTGCCTGCTATTTTTATTATGATTTTTACAGAGTTGCTATGAAAAAGGCTTTTGTTCGCGGCACTCTGCTATGCAGGTTTGTCTTTCAACATCCTTCAGTGGAAGTTGACATCTTTATTAGTGACCTTTTGAACTTTTCAACTATTTGACAGACAAACATTTTCTCTACTTCTGTAGTTGTGTGAATCCTGACTTGAATTGTTGGCATGTACCAGGACTGTGACCACATGACCAAACCTTTTCTATCTCCCCTCAAAAGAATGGAGAGTCTTCTTCCTAATGTTTGGCCATCTTGACTTGCCTCTCACTTAACAGACCCCAAGAATTATATATTTTTTTATCTGATTTTCAGCTAATGTTTCAGTAGTTTCTTATAGATGCATATCTGTTAGTTTTGTTATAGATGTCTACCTTAGATGAGCTTTTATCTTTAACAATTTTGAAACACATATTTGCTCAATTAGTAACTTCTTATTTAAACTTTATTTTCTTTCTGCTTTTAAATTTTCTTAGTGATGCTTGTAGTTTGTGTTGTTTTTTTTTTTTTTTACTGTTAATACAAGTGTCATGGAGTAATGGAAATGAAAGTAGTAACAGTAGAAATAAAGATTTCCTATATCTAACCACTTTTTCTATTTTATTTACCTTCCCCTATGTAGCCCCAAGCGCAATAGTGGCAGTGGAATGCCTTGCTTGGGGTGAAATGATTTTTAAAAAAAAAAAAAATTGCCAAAATGATATGCAGTAAGCTTCCTTGGTAGAAAGTGCAAGTTTGAGTTTGGTTGAAAAGCTGCTTTGTTCTAAATTTCCAGAACTTTCAAAGCGTACAGGTCAAAACACCACAAAGAAAAGAAATTTAAGGATTTTAACAGACCAAATTCAAATTCTGCTTAAAGCTACTAACATCATTTATGCAGGTGATACCCTTGGCAAAATCCAACACTCTCTGTTCCTTTTATCTATTGCCAGTCATCTAACATTTGCCACTGGCATGTCACTAGAAAAAAGAATCGAATTGAGTCAGTAAAAAAATTATCTCAAATAAATTTCATGCACAGAATCGCAACAAAATTGTTGCAATATCCATTGTCAGGTAATAAAAAGATGCTTTTTTCATTGTGCCATAATAAATTAAAGGGAAGCAACTCTACTCGAACAAAGAAGTAACAAAACCTTTCTGCCAATACATGACGCATGCGCCAAATGCGGTGCATTGCATGATTTTTTTTTTATTGTTTGGAGTTGACATGTGTATGCTACAGAGTTATGATTTATTTATTAACTGTAAACAGTTGCATTTTTTTATCAAATATTTTACAGTTTTTTAATGTTTAGTTATTCATTACAATTCAATGAAAAAAATGAACAAGAGAAAAGCCAAAAATGATAGTAAACCTAAGTTCAATGAATAATGGATAAACAAGATGACAACAATATACTGGCATTTATAATTTAGTGAATAAAAAATAAATCATTACGTTGCTTAGTAACACACTGATAGAACTTGATGGCTTTAAAACAAATTCATTATTGAAAATGAAATGTGTTACCACAATCTCAAATATTAATTTTTGATAATCATTATATCCTATGAATATTTTCTAGAAAAAGGAAAATTTGTTCAGATATTTTCAGAAATTAAAAGCTGAAACCTTGTTTGATCAAAATTTAAAGAATTCTTTGCTGCTCTCACCCTGAAGTAATTGTCTTTTAAAACAACAGAAAATTTGGTGAAATCAAAATAAACCAAATAGTCTTATCAAGGGAAGTATTGAGTTGTACAGAAAGTTCATGCTGATTTTTAAGGGAAATTAAAACAAAACAAAATCATGTCATTAAATATTTATTAAACTAAACCTGAACCATTTTGTTGCACAATCTTTCTTCATTTTTCCTTTAACTTAAAAGATTCCATCTTCCTAGAATTTTGGTGGTTTCTCATGTCATTCAAAGAATTAAAATTTTTACCATTGTGATTATTTTACAAGGACCTGAATAGATGAAAATCTGAAGGAACAATGTCGGGTGAATATGACGAGGGTGGGGTAACACATCTGAGCCAAGCTGCAACAATTTTTGGCAAGGCGCCTAAGAAACATGAAATCTGGCATTATCCTGACTGAAAACAACAGCTTTCTTGTTTGCCAATTCTGGAAATTTTCCTTGAATTGCTGCCTTTAACTCATCAATTTGCATGCAGTACTTTTTAGAATCATTGACTAGTTACTTGGCAGAAACTCATAGTACAGGATTCCTTTCCAATTCTGCCAGATGTACAGCATGACTTTCTTAAGATGAAGACTTGCTTTTGAGGCGGCTGAAATCAGCTCATGTTGCTCACCAAAGGATTTATTTCACTGAACATTGTTGTAAACAATCCATTTCTCATCACCCATTACAATTTGCTTAAAAAAGATGCATTTTCATTGCATTCATACAAAAAATTACAGATAGAAATGCAATCCCCAAAATTTTTTTTACTCAGATTATGTTGTACCCAAACATCATAACGATTCGAGTCCCCAACCTTCACTAAGTGCTCATGGAAGGTGGATTTTGATAAATTTAGTGTTTCTGCCAATTCCCATGTTGTGTAATACCAGTTATTCTCAATCAATATTTTGATTTGGTTGTCATTTGAATTAACTTTTTTCTCAAGAGATAGTTTGAAGTGTGCTCTAATTAGAAATGTAAGCATATTATATCTGTCGATAGATTTGATGTGTTCCAACATGTTAGAATTTGAACTACCAAAAATCAGTATGACCTCTCCAGACAACTCAATATTTAATATTTTATTTAATCAATGAATTATGGAAAATATGCTTGATTTAATCTATTTTTACAAGAATTAAGAGAATTATATTGCACATCTGGAAATTTATCTAGAAAAATGGATGCATCAAATGTGAAAGTTTGGCTGCCATTTCTGTTAAAGGAGAGAGGAAATAATTTTCTAATTCTCAAAAGTGATGTTTACTTTTAGTTGGTTTTTACTGCTAGTACCTTTTCATAAATATGAAATGTTTATAATAGAAAGATTTGGGAAGGTTTCCAAGTTTTCTACAAATTAATTCCATCGAAAATGTCTTATCACAAATGTAAATAAAACATGTAATTATTGTTAGTATGGTTCATATAGAACAATGTGTAGAGATAATAACATGTATTAGCTATCCGCCATTTTTATTGAAAACAAATGAATCTACATTTCAAAAACAAGGGACACAACCGTGTATAAGAATGGTACAAAGTTAGACCACCCAAACTTAAATACTTATTTATGTAGAATAATTGACCATAATTAAATGTAAATAGCAGAACTGCCTAACGAACAGAATTGGCAAAGTTAGCAATAAACAAGAAAAAGAAAAGAACAGTAAAAAAAAAAAAAAAAAATGTGTGTGTATATATATATATATATATATATATAAATAAAAAGCAAGCAAACTATACATGCAAGGCAAATTAACAGTAATAAGGCAATGCAACAGTAATATGACAAAAAGGTTCACAAACTAAGAACTGCGTTTGAAACTAGTGAATTCAGATAAACAAACGTAGAATTTTGACTTCAAGTCTAAACAGACCAGGATTGAATCAGTTGAGACCAAGAACCAGCCTATTTTATTGGCTAGGGAAAAAAATCCTGACATTTGTGTGTTTCTGCAAATAAATTGGAGAGGAGAAAATGCTTTACTGTCATTCCTCCTTTTGATTGGAACCCCCCCCCCCACACACACACACACTAATCTAATGGATGAGTGCACTTATTTTCCTTTCCTATCCCCACTTTCTATGGGACCAATAAATAAAACAAGATGTATATAAATATTTAAAATTGATTTACATATTTTTTGTTTTCAGTTTTAATATTTAAAATGTTTTTATCATTTTCATTAGAGCATTTTTATTAAAAAGGGGGTAAAATAACATATATGCATACATTTTTTATATATATATATATATATATATATATATATATATATATATATATAAAATTATGAATATTACATTTGTTGTATAGCTATTTTGGCAAGAAAAATCTTGCTTTCTCAGCAACGATCAAAAACAATTTTATTTCAAATATGGTACAAAAATTCACATTACTGGAAGGTTAGATATCAAGCACTTTACTGCTTGCCAAAATATTTTATCAGCAAACTACTGAAAAAAACAATAAACTTAACTGTGTGTGTGTGTGTGTGTGTGTGTACACACACACACACACACACACACACACCAATAACACAGGTACTGATTGGACCAGCAGACGATAAATCAAAAAATGCTCAATGTACAATCAAAACAAATGAACTGAATATGCAGAGTTAACAATATATCAAAGAACTGAACACACATCATTTACTTACTACCTAGGTTTTGACCACACTGGTCTCTTCAAGCAAAGTAGTAGCTTATATGCCATGATACTTGCTTATATACATGATAAATGGAACAATGAATGAAGGAAAAATAGGGAGACCTCTTTATGCCCTGTCTGATGAAAGAGAGTGGGGGAACCTCCTCATGCTCAAGCCTGTCAAAATTCCTACCAAAAGTAAGGGAAAGACACTAACACATTCAGCCAGGCTGATATAGATGAAAAGCACACATACTTGCATGGCTTCCTCCCGTCATAATCACAAACCTTTCGTTCAATAAAATTATCTGGTCTGGATATGTTACAATAGTCAGTTTCTCCTCCTGGCACAACCCTCAAATCTTGTCTCCAACACTGTGAGGCTCGAACCTCCTAAGTATAGTCCATTTCACATTAGGGTTTCTATTATAGTTTTCCTTCAACTCCCACACATGGCTGGCGAATCTGGTACAATTCCTGTCTTCTTAACTTGAATGAAGACTTTTGATTATGCCATCTCTGTTCAAAACTGCCTTTTGTACACTCCATATAAACCATTTTTTGCCCATTAGAAGGTCAGCATGGTTGAAGCCTAGGTAGCAAGTAAGTGGTGCTTGGTTCTTTGACGTGTGTGTGTGAAAAAAAACTGAGGGAAAAAAATGTAAAAATATGATTCCCTTCATTATATAATGTGATGGAATGTTCATATAATCCAAGATATATTAGATTTAAAAGATGTGCGCATAGCTTATTTAGCATAGAAAAGGATTGTTAAGTCAGGTTTAAATCCTGGCTAAAGCCAATTAACTCAATTTTGCACAGATAACCTTAGAAATCATGTCTCTTCTCTTTAAGCAAAGAGTAATAGCAAGATAGAATGGGATCTCTAACTTTGGTTGGCAGGCAACCATTCTAAGAAAAGAATTTAAAGCTGGTATGGTGGTGGGTGGAGGCTAGCAACTCTTCTATAAAAACATACTTGCTATAGAAATCACAGCAGTGACCCTAGCATGAGGCTGTGACTCTGAGGACTCAAAAAGGGATTATATAGGTATGTATTCACGTGATGTAAACATCTCTCGTGGCGAACGCTTCTAGTTTAAATTTTAAAATCATTTGTTTCTGATGAAAGGCCGAGTCCGGTCTGAAATATCAAATATATATATATATAATAATAGAAATAAATACTGTCAAAAAAAATACATTTTTAAACTTACAACTTTTTAGTAGTTTTTCTATATATATATATATATATATATAATAATAGAAATAAATACTGTCAAAAAAAATACATTTTTAAACTTACAACTTTTTAGTAGTTTTTCTTTTTTTATATATATATATATATATATATATATATATATTAATGACCTCATAACTGAACCACATTTCATTTTCTTCTGATGATGAATTGAGTGCCAAACCGTGATAGCTTTTGAGTTGCAGTTTGCTATTATTATAACAATGATAACTATATGTCTATAAATGCTCTATTTACATATTGAGCACTTTTAATAAAAAGTAAATATTACTATTTATATATGTTAATTATTTGTACTACAGGTGCACACTATAAAGAAGATAATAAATGATAGAAAAGAGATCAAAGTCAAGGAATAAGTTGTTCATATATATATATATATATATATATATATAATTATTATGTTAGAGCATGTGAAAAACTACTACATATTGTTTTGACATTTAAAGAACAGTGTTTCATCAGGTAGTTAATAATGATGAATATACTTTTTTTAAATTTTTAAAAATCAACACTCCCCTTAATTTTTTTTTTTTTCTCCTCCGTATGTGGTAAAAAGATATTAAAAAAGTTGGGTAAAGAAAGAGGGAAGAAATGATCAGAAAATAAGATGAGAAATCAAAAGGGAAAGAAAGAGGAAAATAAGTGAGAAAATATTGAGAGGGAAGAGCCAAATTTTGGCCAGAAGTGAATTGCAGATCAATATTGACATTGGTTACACGGTGTCTGGGTGCAAATCTTTTAGCTTTAAAAAAAAAAGAATTATACTTCTATAAAGAAAAGGAGAAGATACAAAAGGAGTAGAAAGTG
>JBBBDQ010001582.1:915000-922500 GCA_037127315.1 Ascarosepion bandense
CATAACAACTCATAACAATTAGAATTGAAAAGAATTTATCTAAGTTTAATATATGATACATCACAACTGCTTAAAATCAACAAGAGATTAATACAAAGGCCTTTTTTTTTCTTTCTGTTTTAGTTATTGTTGTAAGTGTTTAAGTTTTATGAATGTCTAAACTTCATTCGATGTCACTATTTGAACTTTGTCATCGCATTTCAGATGTGCTTATTGGTTATTCTTCTGATTGTTATACAAATGGAATGTTTTGCACATGAACATCTTCCACAATTTTCCACATGAACATCTTCCACAATTTTCCACATGAACATCTTCCACAATTTTCTGCTTTAAAGCTTTCTGATGAGAAAGTTTTTGAAAAGAAAAGTTTTATTCTCCTATCATAATAATACAAATCAATAACAACTATCAAAATATTTAGAAATGACTAGAATTTAACATATTTAAAGTTGAACAGAATTTTACCATATTTTTTTGTGTGCAACATAAATTCTGAACAAAACTTAAAAGCAAAAAAGGGAGGTTTCATATCCACAGTTACAGGATTTCAGAAATGTTTACTCTGCTTAAAACACAGACACAGCAAGACTGCAAAAACACTTGGCATGAAACACAAAGTGGGCAGGTGTTGATAACAATTGTTTACAAAAAGGTATTTTCTTACGTTGGCAATATTTGTCCTTTGAAAATCGGCGGAATTGAAAGTCTTTTTTTCTCAAAGACAGGAAATTTGCTGAAAATTGATTAAAAAAAAAATTAATAAAGAAAAGACAAGATCTATCATTTTTAAAACATTTATGTCATGGCAAAACATCTTTCCCTGAAAATTTTAAAAATAAGTTTTAAACAGAAATTAGAAGAAATACGATTTTGGTAGACATCCCGTTCATTTCTGTTCTTTAATATCACGAGGAATTATTTTAGTAAAATAAATTTACACCATTGAGATTTTAATGGATAATAAGGTACAAATTTTTAAAAAAAATTGACATATTGATGGCTGTACTACAGGGTCGTATTATACTCAGAGATGTAATTTATTCCCTGATTTTATCTTCAGAAATATAGGGTCATATTAAACTCAATAAAATAAGTATTTCAAGAAAGTTCTCAATAGTGAACTTTAGCAACAATAGTTAATAAATATTTCCTGTCCTTTGTAGCTCTTATCTTTTTGTTAATTCTCCTAATCCCTGTTCTGCCAAAGATTTTCACAAGCTTCTTAAGTAGGTTATGCATTGTTTTCCCCTGTCCCATTTTGCTTTCAATATGTCCTGTGAGTGTCACATTGCTCACAGATAGATCTATCGCCCGGTTCACACTCCACCCTCGTTTATTGAACAGGTTAAGAGGCACATCCCTTGTTTCCTGTTTAGGATGTGGTTTCCGGCTTTCTCTTTTCCAATCTTTTCACTATTACGTAGCCCCCTGCACATCGGGATGATACGATTAAAAAAAAATGTTGAATCCTGATATTCTCAGTATCCTTCTGTAGGACAACATTTCTGATGCCTCGAGTCACTTCTTCATCTGTGATGAAATTGTCCAGCATGGAGAACATGACAATTGAGAAATAAGTTTTAAACTTGCTCTATGGCGTTGTAAAAACTTTCTTTCATTCAGTGTTATTTTGTATTTATATCATTAATTATTTGCAAGTTCCAATCCTCATTAAGTTTAATCATTATTAATTATTAATTCATTAACTTCAGTAGACATTTCCACCATTCATAAAACTGCAATGACAATTTCCCTTATGCAATTAACTGAATAAAGTATCATTACTTTACTGAAAAAAAAAAAGGAAGGCAACTCTAATAAACAGTTAAAAAACCTTGAGAAACTTTCGCTTGGGTGATCATGTCTCAAAAGAGACCTGACTTACTGGACAGAGGATTATCCCAAAGTAGGTTGTCTACGGCTATATCGTGTTGAATACACTGGTTCCCGTCCTATCACCAAAGTTAAGTAAATCGAGCCTGGTCAGTACTTAAATAGGTGATCATTTGGGAATACCAGGTGCTGTAAACGTAAGGACCAAGAATGGTTCACCGGTCCTCCAGGTTTGGGGGTTGGGTGCAGGGCTAACAACCCTGTCCCGTAAAAAACAGTTTGTTACAGAAACAGCAACAAAAAGTTGCTGCCCTATGCACCATTGGGTGTGATGGATAAATGATGATGAGGTTGCCATTACTTTCTACAGTAGACTGGTTGCCAGCTAGGACTATAGAACCCAGTCTGTACTGTTATTTTACCTATAACTCAAGGGAAGAGACAGATTAATACCTTTCCCAAGAGTATTTGCATGTAAGTGAAAAGAAAGTGTTAAACTGCAATGTAATATCTACTTCTATATGGCAGTAGATGCTGAACAGTTGCCTAAAAGATGAAGGAAAGACTTTCGGCAACAGATGTTGTTCTAATGGCAAATGCTAAGAATAGCATGAATAGAACATGTGAACAATGAAGAGGTTCTAAGAAAAATTGGAATCAAATGAGTTGAAATTTCTTGGATACATTATGAAGAAAGAGAACTTGTAGAATTTAATGCTCACAGGATACTGAAAGCAAACAGGGCTGAGGGGAAACAGTAAGTAACCAACGTAATAAGTTTTTCAATAGGTGACAGATCAGACAAAAATTTGAATAACAAAATGTAGTAAATCATGGAAAGCTTTCATTACCTATATCTTGAACAATATGGCACCTAGAGTTGAACTTTTCTTTTATCTATTAAAATTAATTAAAAGCTACCTGAAAACCAATAACCAGATTTGATTAGAAAGTTAAGAAAACACTGTTAAAATGCTCTAACAAAATTATGCTACAGTGTGCTGTTTTTGCTGCTTTATAATAACAAACTAGCAGTATAGCCCGGCGTTGCTCAGGTGTAATGAAAGCTTTAAAACTAATCCATGGTCCTGGAGCTCAGACTCTTTAGACGTTGGCACGAAAGACTAAAAAGCAATAGTTGTTTCCAGTTAAAGTGAAACCGTAGACTGAAAGAAAAATGAATGGATGTAAGTCAAATTTTGCTTTCCTGATATCGATATCAAATAAGTTTTTTTCGTCGTAAACTGAATTTTGAAGGCTAAATAAGTCCTCTGAGTAAATGGTATCATGGCTAAAACTAAGAACTACATTTATACCGACTTAGAGCTAAACCCGAAGCAAAAACTAAAATAAAAGGCTGAAAAAAATGACGACATACAGGCAGATAAACAGACAGACACACGCACAAACATCTTGCCTTTTATGTATACACACACACACACACATATATATATATATATATATATATATATAATCGATTTTCTGCACTATTGTAAGAACTGCAACCTTGAACCTTCTGAATATCGTTTCTTACGTCTTTGTCTATGAGTGTATCAAATTTGATTAAAATCGGACCATTCCTTCTATAACCCGAATTTTTTCGATTATTGATTTTTGATATTTATCGGAGGTACCTCAACACAAGAACACTCACAGATGCTTATAGTACAACTGTGTAAATCTGCAAGAAAATCGGTTCAGCCGTTTCGGAGTTTATAGGTAATGGACACGCTCACACATACACAAAGTTCTATTTGTAAATATGTTTAGATTCAGATAGATATACAGAAATATGATCATTATTATGTAGATTTTTTGGCATATTATTTCTCAAAATTACTTTTTTTTTTTTTTTTTTTTTTTTGCAAATTTTATTTTAATTTTTCCATTTATATTAATTGAAGATAATCAAAAGAATTGTTCAGTTCAAATATTTCATTGTAATTTGTATTAGACTGAAAAAACTGAAAAACACACTTACCAGTAAGTAAAATGTTGATCTTTCTTTCCTTTTTTCTCAGTTGTCTTTATTACAACTCTAACGTTTGTCACTATTTACATTATTCAGACTGTTGTCCTCATCTTTGTTGTCATTTGTATGATGTTTCAGCCATTGTACAGTCCAGCCATCTTCAGGTGCTAGGAATTTTGAACCAGACTCTTTATTACAATCACTGGGGTATATCATTCTCATTCCTTTGTATGAAGCTTCTTTGGTTGTCATGAGTTATCTCCCTCTAACCTAATTCTAAGTTACTTGTTCAGCACGGCTGTAGCCTGGTATTAAACTCTTAACTCTTTGGGTTAAGTCACTGGAACTTACCAATGTCTATATCCACCGGGTCATGTCTCCTTAAAGGATTGGTTCAAAATTCCTAGCACTGAAAAAGGCTGGAGCATATAACAGTCGAATACAAATGACAACAAAGGTGAGGACAATAGTCTGAATAATGTAAAAGTGTAAATACTACCTCATTTCAGAAATATAGTCTCTCACATCTTATTAAGAAATAACTGCTGTAATATTATTCAAGTTTTTTAGCTGAAACTTTAACAACCATTATTTTTTTACTTGATGAAAAAAGTTGGGTTAAAAAGGAACAAGACAGTAAAACTGGTTGTAAAATAAATAGTAATGAGAATTGTACATATTGACACAGTACTGGAATAAAAAGCAATGATGTGATGGAATAAAACTAGTTGTAAAAGATGAGATGTAGAAGAAATTGGATAAAAATGCTTCTTCTAAACATATTTGAGAGAGAAATAAAAATGTAAATTTTACATGCCAGATAAAATTGTTGATAGAAATTAAGTTGGGAATGTTACAATTTCAAATAATAAAATCTATAATGCAAGTACAAAATCAGTTCTGTTGGAAATTTCAGAACATTAAAAAAAAATATATTACCACCACCCTCACCAAAAAATAAAACTAGAATTAATTTTTGCTGTTAACTTAATACTTGGGCTGTTTACTTTTTTAATTTTTTTTTTTCTATGGTAAAATAAGAAACATTATCAAAATTATTTTTAAATATGGTATTTTTTGCTGTATAACCCTAATAGTGAAATAACTAAAATTAAATTATATGCTAAATATTTTTCCTAAAATTAGTGATCGTTCTTTCTAGTTGATTCAGAACTAATATCTCCATGTTTTCTCATTAGTTTGTTATAATCATCAATATATTTTTTCTCTTATGTCATTCATCACAAGTTGAATGCCTTGCTGATATGAGTAGAAATTTTAATTCATTTGCTTGTAAGGCTGTCATTTGTCAGATTTTTGGTTTATTTATCATATTCCCTTTTATTGATTTTATGCCTGATTTCTGTAGACTTTCTGTTTTCAACAAACATCATCCCATTATTATTATTATTATTATTATTATTATTATTATATATTCTTCTTACACCATAAATATCAGGGTTACATTGTTTCAAAAAAGTCATGAACATTTCAAATTTTGTTCAGTATTTAAACTCCTGCTTAATGTTCTTGATGTTATTAATACAATGTTTCTACAGATCAATTCTCTTAGCTAAAAAGAAATTGTATCAGATGTGGTAATAACATAAAAAATCTGAAGATGTGTTTCAATTGTACATAACAAAAATTTAAATTCCAGGGTTACATTTTCAAAAGTTCGCTTTTTTCTATTTTTTCTATTTTTTTTTTTCTTTCTGCATCACTTCAGTCATATCATCTCTTTGTAGTATTTGATGGGGCAACCTTATGAAAAAGGAAAGCAACTCAAAATGCAAAATAAATCTGGAGTTATCTACCTTGGATAGTCGAAGTTTTTTTCTTTCTTCATTTTTTTTTTTATTTCTTTCCTTTCTTTCTTTTGTTGCTTATTTATTTATCTGTTTATTTCAGTAAATATTTTATTAATTAGAAATTATTATGGAATTGGTAAGCCAATTGAAATGGAATTTTATTTTCCAAGTTACATCATTTTCACAATATTGGTCTGAAGAATTTTTCTACAATATACCGGTTTTTGCTTTATGTTAATTGACATGAAGAGGAATTCCATTCTTTATTTCTACCAGTTCAGATTTTTACAACTATGACATGCCAGGCTGCTAGCAAGAAATCAAATCACCCTCTGTATTCCAAATGTAAAAAAAGTTACACTCAGACAGCTTTTTTCCAATAATTGCTACTTTATGGAAAACTATTGTCTGAGTGCACTTCCCACACTTATCCTCTTTAAATCAAAGGTCAGTCATTATCTATTCTTCTTATTCTTATATCTTCACTTCTTCCTACCTTTCCTTTCATTTATATCACTCTTCTTATTCAGCATAAACATTTTAACAGTAACCTTTTACCTTAAATGGCACTTGAGTCTTGTAGTGGGTAAAGCTTAGTATTAATAATAAAAAAGGAAAGATACAGAATCATAACTTTCTTACAGAATTTTCACTCTAGTTTAATATGGCTGCTATCTTATAATTGTCTACTTCTTGTTAAAGGAATAGTCTCTCAGTTATCAGGCTTTATTGTTATAGATGAGAATATATGAAATATATTTCAATTTGCATTTATCCTAATTAGCCGATCAATCTGACAAGTGTCTCCCTCGCACAAATGACAGCCTGTCTTAGTTTGTTTTTTTACCCATGAGTTTTATTTTAAGTTCTGCATCTTTTTAATCCTGCTTTTATTTATATGTAAAAATTGCATTCTTCACCTATAAGTATTACAGGTTCATCCAAAATAAATATAGAATTCTCTTTACTACTTTTTTTTTTTTTTTGCCACAATTTTTTTTTTTTTTTTTTTTCCCTTTTTTTCTCTGCTCTGTTTGGTTTCAGGAGGAATTATGCTACTTTTTTTTCTTCCATAGTTAAACTAAAGCACATTCATGCTCCATTTGTGAGCAGACCAGCGCCTCACATCAGGTATATGTTGCATGTAGACATTTTTTGCCAGTACCTCCCTTATTGCATCTATAACAATCACTGCTGTTATTGTAATATTATTAATAATGTTTATATTACATATTATTATTATTATTATATTTCTTGTTATAAAAATCAGTGTGATTGTGTATATATCCACACTTCTTTCAAAAGATGTCTGCATTGATTTAAACCAAAGTTTGTATTTATTCTTAGTATTGCCTGAGTTTAATATTTGAGAATATACATGGTTGGTATTGAAAGAATAAACTGCTTTATACTAAGTTTATTTTTCATAGATTTATGCAAATACAAACGTTTGTCTTTTATAATTTTAATTAGTTTTTTTTTTTCCTAGAATTTTCAATTTTTCTATACTTAATCTTAAAATCTTTATTCAATAAATTTGGTCAAGACAAGCAGTTTTCAGCCATTATCAAAAAGTAACTGATTTCACATTTTTCTGTATTTAAATAAGTTAGACGTTAAACTATGGTTGTATTTATAAAGTCATGCATAGAATATTTTCATTTGTAAATTTTTTTTATCTTAGGATTTCTATGTATTCATAATGAAATCTTTTTTTTTTTTTTTTTTTTTTTTTTGTCGCACTTTAATTTTATATGTAAAATAGAATAACTGTAAACCTTTCTTTAACAATTTTTCTTATGTTATAGATGAAGTTAGATAATGTTGGTAATGAAATGTTAAAGAAATGATTTAGGTACAATGCATGATGTAGATAAAAAC